>WEKY01032207.1:177563-201945 GCA_013390045.1 Picathartes gymnocephalus
GCACCCGGGGCTCTTCCTCTCGGGCCGCGGCGTGCGGATGGCGAGGCGGTTTTAGCGCCCAGTCCGTTGGCTCTGTCTCTCGCCCGGACCCAGCGGGATGCCCCCGGCACTGCCCAGGTCGCGGCCGGCCCCGGGGGATGCCGGCGGGTGCATGTGTGCGGGGGCAGCGGCGGGACCGCGGCGCTCCGGCTGCTGCCGCTGGTGACGTGCCGCGGTCAGGCAGCGACACACGCCCCGAGCCATCCTTCCTTCCCCATGGCTCCCACCCGCCCCAGTACCTCACCACGGTCCCTAATTACCCCCCGCGGCTCCCCCTTCCTGCTCTCCCCAGTACCGCGGCTACGCCGTCCCTCTCCTCCTCCTCTTCCTCTTCCTCCTCGCTCTGTTCTGGGTCTTTCCTCAAGGATCTCATCCAAGAGGAGGAGGAGGCAGGGATTCCCCAATGGAAGCATTAAAATTCATAGCGGCGCTCTCGCTCGTCCGATCCCGTTAACAGAAATAGCTGCGAGAGGAAGAGGCAAAGCCGGGCTCGAGAAGATTACACGGGCCGATGAGAAACAGCTGGCTTGCAAGTTGGATCTCACAGTGTACATTTAAAGGAAGAAATCCAGCTAATCTGCTGTAATGCGTTTACAGTACATCTGCCGAATAAAATATACCTGCCGCAGTCCTGCCACGCGTCTCCATCAGGGGTAAAAGCAGCTCCGGCCGAAACTCGGGGGATGATGGTGTGAAACATAAACCGCGCTGCCTCTTGTCAGAAGAGCGTTTAGAAATTGCTGAGTAATATTAAAATAAATTACAGTTTAATGACAGACTCTAGTGTAGCCAGTTCAAGGAAGCTAAACCACCATTTTAGTAAGCCGCTTCATTCCAGACTTTCCGTAATCTGGGACTCATTTTTAATTAGTAAATGGCATTAAAAACAATGATCCTACCATCCTGCCAGACCCTGAGCCTGAACTGTGTTGACGTGTGATTCTGATTTAGCTTCTGAGCAGGAGCTTTTTACACCTCCAGCATTTTATCTGCAGCACTTGGTGTTCCTTTGACAGTCTAGGCAGTGGAAATGCGGCTGATAAGATTAAGAATGGGACAAGTAAACCTGATAAGGACTAAGAGTAAAAAAAAAAAAAGAAAAAGCCACCACAACACAGGGAAAAGTTACCCGCTGTCTTATATTAGAACAATCAGCTTTAAAGCCTTTACTAGTAAGTATGAAAATAATTCCTAGATTATTGTTGCTGGTTTCCAAATCTTTTTAATGACAGATGATTCATAAATAGGGAAAATTATGCCCATCAGTGTTAAATTTGACACCATTATGTTTCATTATGCCACTGTCTCACATTCACAGCCTGATTACAGGTTCTGAAAAATCAAATAGTAACAACATAAATAAGTACATCATTAGCCCAGAATATTCAAATTATTTCACTTGTCCTTTAATGCACACTATGGGAAAAATTTTTTTAAGGTCTCTTTCCTGTATCTCCCTCACAGAAATGAGTATTTCAAGTAAAACAACGTGAACTCATGTTTGGTTTTTGTCTACTCATGTTAATTTGTGGGAGAACAAGAACAGACTCAAATAATTGTTCAAACAGGTTTTAAGGCTACATCCTTTTAATTATTTTTTTCAGTAATTTCTCTCTGTCGCAATGGACATTTTCTAATGAACTAACACTTGATTTTGCTGATGTTCATTTCACTTCTAATCAAGTAGAGAGAACTTTATTTTTTACACTAATATGCAAAGTCTTTGCATTTTTAAACCACCCTGAAACTATCATCACTAATAAGCTAAATTGGTTTAAATTAAACTACACATTCAGTCAGGGCAGGATGTCTTTGTGGTATGCCTGGGAATACAACTTTGGAGTATTTTAGCTTCTGCTGTACTTTATACAATTGGGGTACACTTGTAAAGTTTCACTTCCCCTCTTCTGGTAATGTTAGTTGCCCAACTTCTTCTTATCATAAACTTGTGTAATACTCCTGCTTTTTGGCTTTCTCAAGGTCTCCTCTTTCCTTCCACAACCATGGTATTTCATGGAAGCAAAAACCCCAGCTTCCTTGTTCTCTGGTGATTGCAGGTAAGGTAATTCATGCAACTGAGTTGAAAATACAGATTCCTTCAAGGTAGCAAACCAAAAAATAGAATAAGACCCGAGAAAATACAGTGAAAAGAAAGAAATAAAACCCCAAACCAACACAATAAGCTTTGGACTAGCCAAGTCAAAGCAAAATGAGATGCAGGGGCACCTCAGCCTTGTCTCTAGCACTGTCGCTGTGCAAATGCCACCAGAATCCTCACAATGTATTTCTCACTTTCTTCTCTCAGTCCAAACATTCCCAGCAAGTCTCACTGAATCTGAGAATGCTGCTGCTTTCTTTTTACTCTTGCTCACTTGCCAAGTGAGCTGTAGGAACTCTTACCCACGCCTTTCACTTCTGAGGGTATCCTTACTACCAGGCTGGTCTTCCCCCTCTCCTGAATTATAAGATAGGTGCAGTAAATGGAAGTTTTGAGCACTGAAATTTAACAAATATACACACAGACATCCCCTCAAATAGCCTGCAGCCTTGTGCATCCTTCTGTGATGTGGAAACTGTGGTTTGAGTTAAACATGGGAAGCATCAGGCACCATTTGTAAAAGGAAATTTAAAAAGAAATTTTGGGTTTGCCTACTGTAAATATTTGTACATAGCAAATGCTGAAATCCCTAGAAGTGCGTAAGCACTACCACACACAGAAACTATGGTTTAATGTATGCAGTAGTAGGCAGCCATCCACCACCCCCTCTCAATCTTAATTTAGTTCACAAAATTTTGAACACTGAAGTTTCAAAGCCTAATCTGTCTCTGCTTTTCTAGTGCTATAGTAAGGACATTTTTCAAGGCTCTTTTCTAAATAATACTGTCAATAACAAACTGATACAGAAATCATTAATACTGCCCTAGCTACACCCTTTAAAGAAAAACCTATTATCTTTTTGCTGGAAAGTAGCATTTTTATGACAAGGTAATTTGAAGGTGTCAGCAGTAATAGAGACAGCATCCTGTAAATTCTAGAGCTATGTCAGGTTGTTCTATTATAGGGCAAGAAGAGCAGAAGGTCTTACATTGCAGCTAAGTGTCAATAGACTTAGGAAATGGTGCTCAGGCATTGTTTTCATTCCTCCAGATTCCTCTCCCTTTGCAGATTTAAATAGCATGGTCACAGGATAAAGGTTTGTCCTAATTAACATTGTCCTAGTAACATTTTGTTGACCTGTCTCTGCATCTTCCAGCTGACGTCAAAAATTTTAAAGATGGCCTCTTGTTTGCCGACGTGAGCTGAGTGCCCCTGACATTTCTGCCATGCCAAAGTGCATTTAAAATCCATCTGATGCTTGAGAATTTCCAGCTAAGTGAACAGAAATGTTTGGTCCCGTTTTGATAAAAGATTTGCAAAGAAAACACAGAACTGTAGCCGAAAGTGACCGGGGAGCTTTCTTCTGCTGCATTTATTGATTCTCTCGAGCCCAGGTAATCTAGGAGAAAGCAAACACCAGGGCTGGGGAGCATTAGGCAGAACTACAATGGAACCATTAATAGGGCAGAGTGTCTGAGTGCTGGGGCTTATCCAAAGTGGCCACTGTCACATGTCCACTTTAACTTTCCAGAACAGGTTTATATTTAGTAATGAGAACTGCAGGCAGATAAAATGGATGTAAAGGCGAAGTGCATTATGGTTACAGCAGCTTTGGAGATGAAGTTGTGACTCAGTACATGAACTGTAAAGGTCAGCTTCTACTCTCATTTGTATCTGTGCAGCTCCTCTGAAGCTGATGAACCATGTGTTACATGAGAATATTACCCCTGAGTTTAATAATCTTATGTGACTCCTTGAATGTGACAATGGTATTTACTCTGGCTGTCTGTAAGCCTTCCGTGATACAGTTGTTCTGCATGCTTCTACTTTAAAAATACCTTCCCACACTGATGATTAACTCAGGCTTTACTTATTTCCCCAAGAAAATATCTTAGTCACATCTCAGGAAGTGCCAGATTAGAATTAGATAATGTGTTTGAGGTATACATATATGTAAAAAATTAAGTATTATGTTAAGGAACAATGGTGTTGAGTTCTGTACCAAATATTATATTTACCAGGTTATGCAGTGTTAGTATCTATTAAGGTGAAAATTCTTTGATTCATAGAGATATATCAAGGATATCTGATGTCAAACAAAGATCAGTGAGTAAATTCCAACAGGCTCAAAGTTCTGCTAAACGAGATGTGACACTTGGAAAGGGTGTTATGTTTCTAGGGTTTTGGTTTTGTTGTTTTTTTTAAGTATTGGGATCCAAACGAAGACATGGCATTAACAAGAAAATAAACTTTAAGAGTTTACCTGTATTCATGACCTTGTCAATCTGCCTTAGAATATGATGAAGCTCACACACATTTTTATTAATTAAGCATTAACTGTCTGTTGACTCTTGAGTGGCTTAAGACTTTTGGAGAGAGCCAAAAAAGCTAAAAACAAACAAAAAAAAAAGAAGCCCAGCTAAGACAGTGAAAAAGAAAAAATACCCTAACATATTACATTTATGGAGAAAATTATAAAGAGCATTTGTTTTCCTTATATAAATAATTTTGAGCTTTTTAGAAGGATTGAATTTTCTTAACAAGGATTAAGTAACAACAAGCAGGTCTGGGACTCCTTCAGTCCTAGAACTTTTAACACAGCTCTTCATGCAAATATCTGAAAAAATGCACTTAGGGATGTCCCCATATCCCATCTTCTGGTAAGAGTCCTTGTGACTCAGTCCTCATGCCATGCTATAAAATAACCACAGGGTTTTCTATCAACTGCAAATGGTCTCAGTAGCACTAGTTCATGACTTTGGACCCCACAATAAGCTTGTTGCATACTTGATTGTATTTTTTTTTCCCACAGTTAAAAGTTCTATTGGTCAGGCAGTGATTCACTGTGATTATTTAGATTCCTTATATTTTAAGAGTAATTTGTCTTCTCACTTTTTAAAAAAATTTGTTCCTGTTTTCAACTTTCTCACAGTTTTTCTGTCTACTTGGTCATTTCATATCCATGCAACACTCTCTTCCTATTCATCTTTTTACACCTCTGCACAGGCTCCCTCCTTCCTCCACCCCTTTCAGCTCTTGTGTTTTTGCCTCCAAGGTGCCCAATTCTGTCATTCCTCCCATTCCCATTCTTGAGGGAGCTCCCTCACAGCCCTTCCTTCCCTCCCTCCCTCCCACCACCTCAGCCTAGCAGCTGCTCCCGGATATGAGGCTCTCCCATTTCCCTGCAAATTGGATATGGATAATCTGAGGTTGGCTGGTTTTCAGGCAGCAAACATCAAAGGTCACGTCTGACTGCTCCAAAATCCTTGTACAGAGATTTGGAGATATTTTCACAATCACTGTTGCACTCATGGTGAAGAGAAGGTGTGAAGACCACACCAGACGTCAGAGTCAGATTAACCTGATCATCTTGGGATAAAAGTGATCCACTTGCCAGCTTCCAGCTGCAAAAACAAATGAAACTGTCCACAATGGCCAGTTTTGCTTAGACATGTCACGATCTCCTGACAACTACTCAGGTCAAGAAGCCAAGACCACAAGAAATCAATCAAAATCAAAGGGCGAGTCAAGTGCAGATGCCATAGTTGATACAGAAAATCCTTCCTTCTCTTCCAGAAAAGGAAGAGATTTTCAATCTAGTCCAGCAAGTCTGTTATCCTACAACATATGGCACTAAAATGGAAATATGTAACAAGTTACACTGTTCAAACATTCCAACATGAAATATGGAATGCACCAATAAAAAGAACACTGTATGTGGAACCTTCAAGATGTGAAAAATCCAGCAGCCGTAAGGCAGAAAGAGATTAATCTGGTTGACATGTTTGGTCCAAATGATTCTGAAACTTTAAGTCTTCACAAGTACTTCCACCTGTGAGAGAGGCACTCCCAAGGATTCTTCAAACCCTTCTTGGAAAAATACAAAAGCCATTACCTCTCAGAAGATGCTCAATGCTACTTTAGCTGAGGTTGCTTCCTGTATCTACAGCAAGAGAGCAGAAAGGTGAAAAAGGAGCTGACACTATGAATGATAAAGTGAAGGGACACAAAATAGAAATGAATGAATTGTCATTTATCTCAAGCCACACAAAGGTCTCACTCCTGCAAGAAGATCCCGAGCAGTTACACTGGCACTGTGCTCTCACACCAGACAGAAGTGTTGCAACTGTTTCTCATCCTACTGCTTTTAGAAAGAACAGTCCTCTGGCCTGTGTGCAGATTCCACATACAAACCAAAACCAGTGTACAAAACTTGATGACAACCAAGGCTCTCTAACCAATAATGTCAGGAATAATAAAAAATACAGGAGGTTCCACTGCTATCTGGGCTTCCTTACCAGTCAGCCACACTGGGGAGCTGCAGTGCTGTCTGCACTGACCTAACATTTCTATATTGTAATTTCATGCTGTTTTAGAGCTTGTTAGACTGGGAAAAACAATAACATGTCCTTGTGAGCACTGTGGATATTTGTAGTTTTGAAGATGCTATTAATAGAATTATAAGCTGATGAATGCCAGGTACTTACATTTAGGTTTAATTTCTTCCTGGCTGTAAGATAGATTCATTAGAGCTTTATATAGCTTATTCTGGGGATGAAGTGCAACCCCTTCCTTCAGATTCACTCTGAATGACTATGGCTGGCCTAGCATGGTAACGAGGTGTTCGATGCTGCTGAGCACTGAAACAATGCCCAACTTTAGGAATATTCTTAAATCCATGCCCGACTCCATGTGATGACCCACCCTTAAGGAGTGGTTTAACAATATTCTTATCTTAACGACAGATAATCCCCTTGAGCTTTAGATAAACATTTGCATACCTTCCATGTTAATTTGGCAAAACATAGAAATGAATGGAGGAACTAAATGTCTTTTTAGAGTTACTTCTTTACTAACAAGCATGTGCATAAATGTAATTTTTAGTAGTTTTCTGGCATCTATTTGTTAATTTGTCTTCATCTTCAGGTATCTCAACATCAAGAGCTAAAGAGCCACCGTTTTTCTGGCAGCAAATCTGAGTTTCAAGTGACAGTCCCTCTGAGAGGAGTGTCACCTACTGAACTGTGAACAAAATAAGCACCTACATCAGAAAGGGCCCAAGCTACAGACTTCCATCTGAAATGGCAGTAATTTTTGTAACTATCTGGTATTTTGTTGCAAGCCAAAAGGAAAAGTTATAAAGAAACTATTAAAACCTTACAAACTAGGTCTTTATTTGTTGGTATTTTGAATTAGATGCAACTTTTCTCTCTTTCAATACTCTGTCCAAAAATCTCAGCCAGTGACTATCTGGAGTCAAGCTCTGTAACTTGGTTGTTAATTTGCAGGGAACAGGATTTTTTTCCCTTGTAGTAACTTCTCCTAACTTCTATTTGATTATGGTGCTGCAGCTATATAAGTGCACCATCAGTCCCTCTAACAGACCATTTTCTTCCCTTCAAATACACAACACTTCAGCCATCATAAGCTTAATCAAGTTATGTGCCTTTGAATAGACTGGGTTCTTCCAGCAGAGGAAACAGCAGCTTCTTGTTTTTGTGTTCTCTCAAGAACAACACCATTCCTGTTCAAGAAAAGGAAATAAAGTTACTGGCTGGATCAGCCAGAAGTGCTTCCTGCATTCGAAGTGCCAAAACAAAACAAGTGAATTGTTGACAACAATGTAAAAATGCAGTGATGGAACGCCTGAAAGTTAAATCAACATTTTTCTCCTATTGTTTTAGGTCCAAACATCCCAAGGACTGATTCACTGTCAAATCCCGGCGCCAAAAAGAAAATCAGCCTCTAACTGCTTTGTTTTGATGGAAAACAATCAGCTTACCAGCATGCAATTTCTTCAAGTGAAGGAAATTCAGGAACTAAACCCAAACCAGTCAGGAACACTTTCACTGCCAGCAAAATTTTCAGCAACAGCAGGCAAGAAAGTAGTTAGGGAAGCCCCATGTATTTTCAATCTCTGAACAGCCGCTTTCTTCTCAGTCTGTTCCCAATCTAGAGTTAGTTTTTCCTGCCTTTCGGACTGTCTACCATTTGTGAAAGTTTCCAGAGGTGCAGTCTGTCAAAATATCTGACTTTTGCCCATAAGTCAAATCTGTTCTGAGTGATGAAAAGCCTGAAATAACAGCCTCATCTAAATCAGAACCATCCCTATGATGGGAATACAGCTGTTACTACCAGAATGATCTTACACATCTGACTGTTCCATGATTTTAAATGCTCTGAGCAGGAATTTAGTTTCTAGATATTTATTACATCCTCCCCTCCGGAAATACCTCCCTTTTCCCTCTGGAAATATCTGAATGCTGCTGTTTGCAAATGCTTACCTCGGACTGTGATGGGGCTGAACACAGCAGCCTCCTGCTGTCCATCAGGGAATGCTTCATTCAGGACTACAGCTGAGGGAACAGTGCAGATGAACCTTTGGTCACGAGGCTTCTGCTCATTCACCTCCTCTGAATCACACACGCAACATTTACAGGTAACAATGAAATCAGCATTTTATCTCCTCCAACTAACAGAGAATGGTGGGATCATTACTAAGCATGGGAACTGTACAGGAAGAAAAAGGACAGAGAATGATCCATACTCAAACCAAGCTACTCTAGGTTTTGGGGTTTTTTAAATATTTACAGCAGCAAAAACCATTTTCTCAGTTATATAAAATACATAACGAAATAATAGGGTGTTAGAATAGGATATTTTGAAAACCAACCTTCATAATATGGCTGAATTTCTGCTTGGTGTTATGACACTAAAGATCTCAAAAGCTACAGGAGGGGTGGATGGTAAGGTTGAGGAAGAAAGCAAAGGAATCCTGTCCTGAGAGTCTGCTGTAGAGGTGAGGCATCTGTCACAGAGCTGAAACTGCAGAGGTTTTCATTCCACTGCACATACCAGGTAAAGATTATATTTTGCATGCGCTGACGAGAGGTTTGAGACAGAGAACCTTTTTGCACCTCCAGAGATCAAGAACTGACATTGCGAGATACCTTTTGAAAGCTTTTGAGTTGGTAAGAGATTTTGTAAACTAAAACTAAGATGTTCAGGAGCAATGGGTGGTACTTGCCAATAGGCACTGAATCCCCCACCCAGGCCTTTGCAGGCAGACAGCATGGCCATTAAAACAGAAGGCAAAAAATGATTGAAGTTAACTTTATTCCAAAATATGTATAATTTACAGGACTGAATAAGTGCTTCATTTGTGAACAAGACATTTCAATACTTGTGAATAACTTACTAGTAGCTTTGTGTAACACTTCAGTTTCCAACAGAGGGAAATATGAAACAGTATTTTGGCACGAGGTTTTCTCTGCATGCAATAAGGTAATTACAAGTTTCACAGTTAATAGGACAACATTCCTTCTTTGGGATTGTCACCTGTAAAATAGGTCTAATAAATGAATGCTTGATTTTGTCTGCTCACTGCAAGTTTACTGGCTTAAATAGCAAGAATTAAACATGAACATCCTTTGAAAACTAGATTTGTCCACTAAATAAAAAAATCTCACCAGTAATGGAAAGAAAAATATTTTAAGAACATTTCTCGGCATTGCTGAGATTAACTCACACATGCTTTAGGAAAGACTCACCCATGAGATTTATTACTTATTCATTCCAAATAATTACAAATTTAAATGAGATCATAATCAGGTGTTGAAGTCTTTAAGCTGTAAAGATATGGCCATCTTTCATATCTAGCTTTATCACAGATGCACTTGCAAATGTCTGTAGATATCTGTAGATACTGTCAATCTAGCTCTGCATGCAGGTGCTTGAAGCATGTAAAGCACTGGATGTTGTGAAATGTAGAGCTGACATCACCACAAGCCATCTATGATATTCCATTGCTAGGTTGTTGAAGGTACTGTAAAGCCAGCATATGAAAAAGGGTCACAAGTAAAGGGACTTCTGTTATTTAACTCGCAGTTCCTTGAGGAGTTTCCGTTTCAGGCTGTCCAGTTACATTTTCAGTGAAGAGTCACACACACGAACACAAACATTCCCTCACCCTGACTGTGGGGCTGAGTTCTGTTCATTGCATAGCAATGGCACTTGAAACAAGAAAATTCAGTCATGTTCTAAGCAGCAAATCCTTCTTGCACACCTTTAAATTCACATCAACTCTTAAAAAACAACAACAACAACAGAAACAGAAGATGCATGATTGCACCATGTACTGGTTTGCTACCATTAAACAGCCATATCCTCACAGTGTTCCTGTTATCAATGGCAGCCTGGTTACAGGAGGCCCATCCCACCAGGACACAAGCATAGCAGCACCTTTAACCAAACAGGAATGAAACAGCTTGCAAGGCCCAGAACATTACCAACAGTTTGGTGTGAATGTTTTTGGAACAGTAAATGGTACATTAATATCATGTTTAAAAAATCTGCATGTCAGAAATATATTAAAGCAAAGGAAGCTGTACAACCTTAATGATAAAGGCAAGTACATTTGGTTCACCTCTGAGTTGCCATTTCACAAACATGTTCTTTTGCAAGTTGACCACCCTATGTTGATTAGTATCAGTTCTAGTAACTTTCCCTACATTTAAAATGCTATTAAACCCCCCAAGCCCCCAATCCTGCCAACTCTTACGTTTCTACCCAGCCTCACAAGAAAAAAGAATCAATTAACGCGTTAGCAGCATGAGGATTTAAAACAGTGGAAGGCAGCCATCGTTCTTTGTTCTGTTGCCCCTACAAAACTGGGGTCCATATGACCAACATGGAAATTCAGCCTCTTGTTTCCAACAGAAAAAAAATGACTGTGTATTGTGCCTTGGAATCAGAATTTGTAAGGAGTTAGTTACATACAGTAAATTACAGACACTGATGGAATTGTTCAAAACTAGACGAGGTTTCACAAGGTTTCTTTTGCAGCTGTTTAATTTACAGCTGCAAGTATATATACATTTTTTTAAATGCTTTCATATCCTTTCGAAGTGAAAATTTTCTAGACACAAGCAGCTCTGCATAACTAAGAATATGTAGCATTAACAAACTCTGACTTAAAACTACCAATTTCTCTAGGTCGACAAAAAGAGTTGGGGGAGACTCCGTCCCTACCCACAGCAGAAAGTATTTACAGATGTATTAGAAGAAATAGATACAAATAAAGCTGCAAGAAGAAGAAGAAACATCTAGTGTCAGACAAACTTTTAACATTCTGACAAATATGGAAGGCAACAAGACAGATATTTCGTTTTTCATTTTTTATGCTTATGTTCTCATAGACTACAAGTTCCAAGTCTGCTGTTTCCTTTGTTCGACTCTTCATATATTAAAGAAAAGGACAAATGAAACTACAAAAGTACTAATTCAATTTTATAATAGTGTTACACAGGCATCCAGATCAAGATCCAGCAATCACAGCTTAACAGAATTAAGCAGGAAACACAAAGGGTAAGTACACGTAACATTAGTATCACTTCCAGATAAAAAATTGTGCTAAGAGGCTACAGAGAATCTGATGTTACTTTCTGTATAGCAGCTCTAATGGCAAGAGAGGATACAAAGAGCAAGACAGTAAGTCACTGCTGACCCATACTTACAATACAGTGCCTTGAAAATCAAATCAGAGACAAACTGCAGAAAGAGGGAGATAAGTATCATTTTAGTTCTACCCAGAAACAGTCGTGTCTGAAGTTTATTTTATAATGAAGGCAAAAATAGAAAATCAGCCTTTTTCAAGAATTTTTTTAAATGTGAAGAATTCATAATATTCAGCAACAGTTTTCAGACCAGGTTTCATGAAGTTTAGTGTGGGATTCACCAAACTATGAAGTCTGGTTGCAGTCTCCACATTTTCAAAAAAGTACTTAATAATTCCAAACTGAGTGACATATACCAGAAATACTGGATCCACAGCTATTTCTCACTTTTATGAATAATTTATGGAGAACCAAATTAGTGAAAAAATAAGTTAATTCTGGTATGAATGACCCACTTCCCTAAGACAGTGCAGATATTTAATGATTTCTTAATACTGCACTTTCAATAAATGACTTCAGATTGTAGCACTATGTGCACCTAGGTAAATTCCAAACTATTTTAAACCAATAGAATGAGTGAAAGCATTGTGATTTGCATGTTCTAATAAAACACACAACGCTCAGAAACACTTTTAATTGCAAAGTACAATAACTGGGTAATGATTACATTATAAGATTTCATGAACACGAACTTTTGCGTCTTTTCCTGACAGTCCCTGATACTAAGAGCTTTGGCTTACACAATAACATGGCAATTATCACTCTAATTTGTAAATTAGTTTCAAAGTACTTTAAACCTCACTGGTCTCTCAGATGGCTACAATTCAAACCCTTCAGTAATTCTGCTCCTCAGCACCCAAAATTCCTCCTCTTGCAGAGTAAGGACTGACTTTCTAAATTCAGAGGAAATGAACAGCTTCTACAGCTGTGGAAAATACCCTTTTCCCAAACCAGGTTTTCCCAGGTTTATGGTAACTGCCTCTCTTTCATGTATCAGTACACAAAACTTGCACATGGGAAACACAGAAACCAGTGCATGAAGAAGTGTTCTCTGGTATTCCAGCCAGGGGAAGAAAGGAGAAGGAAAAACACTTTAAAAGGTGAAGTTGCAACATTACTAGAAAAATATTGCAATAGAATAAATTAACCTAATTTTGTTCATTATCTTATCTCCCAGTTTCAAATTAGGCAGGTAAATATGAGTCAGTCTCATCTTCAGAAGACACAAAATTACAAGGGAGGCTTTCCTTTTTTAAATATATCCCACCCTTCAGATGAGAACTCTACAGACATTGTGAAACCTGGGGGGCATTCCCCACAGCAGAGTTACTGTTCCCCTGAGGAACTGCAAGACTCCATCCTGCAGTTTCTACAGCCAGACTGGAAGTATCTGAAATCATGCCTAGAAATGTTGAAAAACTGAACAGGCAACACAGATGGGGTTTCAGATGGAAAATGTGAGTTTCAGGGTTTATCTAAAGAGATTATTTCCAGGAAAGGTAAAGACACTCACCATGGCAATTTAAAGAGTATTGCGAAAAGACAAGGGAAAAAAAAGGAAAAAAAGAAAGGTATTGCTCATCTTCAACAAAAACAAGCTAGCTGCAATGGATGAGTAACTTAACTCCCACATCCTTGAGTAGAGAATATGCAGCACAAAGCATAGGCCTCAAAACCCAAGGCTTGGACATACATTTGCTGCTGGGCTTCACAGTAAATATGCAGCCAATATCTCTCCTCTAACAATGGAGGAGTAAAGTCTGTTACAGGCCCAGGAATTTGACACAAAGAGTTTTCTCTTTTCCTTTAAGGTTACAGAAATTAAAACCTGTCCAGGACAAAACCAGAGGCCTACATTTCACAGATATTATAGTAAGAGATAAAAATTACTTAAGGCCAAATCCAAACATACATTCACAACTGGCTTAATGTAAATGAAAAAGACTGCAAACAGTGCCATGAGGGGCAACCTCAACATTAAAAAAAATGGTGCCAAGAAGTCATATGATTCTTCTCTAAAATATTAGTTTGTGTGAATTTGACTATATTCAGGAAAACTCTAAAAGCTGCAGGAACTTAGGGCTGCAGATCAACATGCAAAAGCAAGATAGAGCTGTTCTGGAAGGGCTTCTGTGAGCTGATATCCCAGCACTCTTGTATGGATTCCAATTGTTTTTGGAAGCAGGAAGTCCAAAAACAGGAGTCAAGGTGAGCATTTTAAGGAATTTAATTGCCCATTTTTAAAGATTTCTGTTAAGGTAGTAGAGGTATAAATCACTGTAACATTTCTCAAGTCATATCTCAGTAAAGCTAGGAGAATTTCAGCAAAACCAAATGATTCCACTCTCTGAGGCACACACATTGTAACATTTGCATCTTACAGACAGAAATAATTTAAGCAAATCCCTTCTGAAGACTCTAAAAATGTTAGTCCCATTTATTACTCTAGCTAAAAGGATGACATACTAATTTTCCTTACAATTACGAATTCCAAGTTCTTTTCTTACCCTTCAAAGAGCATCAGTGCCACTCAGGGGAAAAAAAAATACTGCTTTCTACACACATTTTTCATAATAAATATTTTCAACAATTCAAGAATCTCTATGTGTCTAGTGTGTTGGACAGGTATTTGGAAAATGTCAGCTTATACAGGAGAAAGAGCTGTGAAGGCATAAAGTAAAAGAAGACAATACGGCTGATTATGTTCATGCCGGATTTAAAATACAAGCTACTAAAAAAAGTAAACAGAAGTAGCTTACACTAATAGAATCCTCCCCCGTAAGTTCAGGGAAGCATCTCAATTGAACAGGTCAGGGTTTTGGTCCAGCACACTGGAACCCTGCATGTAAGCCAGGAATAGAGAGAGAGAGAGATATAGAGAACAACTTTAAAAGTCCTTCCTCTTAGATGAAAGCAGTAACAGCTTTGTAAAGAAGTTTGAGGAAAAAACATAGGCACCACATAATCTTTTAAGGTTCAAATGGACATTAACATGTTACAGCCCTCCCCTTTCCCCTCTATTTATACGCACATAGTTTATGTAAAGTTACATATTCAATAGAGTACCTTCAGCATGAAAAGTCTCTTAGGTCAACTGCTCATGACAAGTACATTCAATAATGCAAAGTGGATCACTTGGTAAAGCCATCTCTCCCACCCCAATAAGTTAAATTCAAACCATGGGAAACAGATTACACAGCACTCAGTGGCTGGGCTTGTCAGAGTTCTGGAACAAGGAGCACAGCTCTTCACAGGTCTGTGTTTCTACTGAACTGAACTGGGACTCCATTGTATTCCAGGCTAAGTCAGCCAAAAGGAAGTCATCCATTGCTGTCTGTGTTTCATTGCTGGTAAGGAATAAACTCCCCAGATTCTCAAAGCAGCTATCCATAGTCTGTGTCTCAGCACTACTGAGCTGGACTTTGCTTTCAATATTCTGAGTAGGTGTATTTTTAGTAGCCATATATACTTCTGTCTGGGTTTCTGTATCAGATGAGTCAGTGCTCATAGAGAAACTGGACTGTTTCAGAATACTTCCTAATGGGAGACGAGTGGTACTGTCCAAAAAGAAATTCAAGTCTGTCTGTGTCTGTGTATCAAACATCTCCAAACCTAAGAAGTTAGAATTGCCTCGGCAGTTATATGATTGAGTGGCACTATCTGAAAATAAGAAATCAGTCTGAGTTTCAATGTCCAGTGACTCCAAAACTGGCTCAGAATTCAGGGTACCAAGCTCACTCTCTTCAGTCTGAGTTTGGATGTTGGAGGCTGAAAAGAACTCTTCAATGTCGAAGTCTATCCCTGTGCTCTGTGATGGACCAGATGGAAGATGTGTGTCACCATTAGAACTTGTCTCAGACAAAAGACCACGATTATCCAGTGTCTGGCCAGACATGTTTCCTGAAAAGATGTTTTCCAGATCACTTAGCAGGTCCATTGTCTGGGTTTGATTATCCATTGTATTTTGAGGTGGAAGTATATTAGTCTGTGCATTGAAGCTGATAAGGGATTCAGACTTCACCGCATCCTGATTCAGGCTCTTGCAACTACTTCTTTGCAGTAAGCTTTGATCTATATTTGTAGGCATTAAATTGCTTTCTGGAAGTTCAATGTGAGTAGAAACATTATATGATGAAGGAACATTATCAAAGATGTCACTGCACATTACAGCCTGGTCCATCTGTACTCTTCCATCAATACAGTCCTGTGTCCTACTAGTTTGAGTCTCTCTGGAAATGCCACATGCTGGAAAACAGCCCTGACTGAAAGCATCAGTCTGAGCAGCTATGGATGAAGTCAGTTTGGAAGTAGGCAGCAGTGTCTGTGTCTGTACACTGATGGGTAATGAAACCTGGGAACTGAATGACAGATCTGTCTGAGAACAAGAGGACACAGAAGAATTGGGAGTCCAGGCTGCAGCTGGTACAAAGTTCTGTGAGATATAAGATAAGTCAGTCTGTATATTTATTGAAGAAATTTTGTTCTTGTGACAAACATTCCCCAGCTCTTGCCCTGTGTTATTTGATGTAACCTTGTCCAATTCAACTTGTACACCAGTACTTACTGGTTCACGATCACCAGAAGTCGTCACTTTTGCAACAGGCATACTGTCTTTAAATACAAGTGTTTCTGCCTCCAGGGCTGGAATCAGGATTCCTATAGATTGAGGCAATAAATGAACAGTACTGACAACTGAACCTTGATTATCAACAGCCACTACAGCAGGTTTGACAGAAGAGTCTGTTGCAGATACATACACAGGCAAGTGAGCAACCTGCATCACTGGAAGTTTAACCAAAGCCACCTTGGGCTTGGGTAAAAGCATCTTTGGTGCACATTTTGGCTGCATTTGGTTCGTGAAGTTAGAACTGCAGGAGCCTTCAAGTGAGGCCACTACTTTCGCTTCAGAGGACTCCAATTCCTGAGTGCCAGGAGCAGCACTCTGTGTATTGCTGAGTGCTTCGTTTGCTTTCTCTGCCAACTGCTGGTTATGTACAGAGGATTCCATTTTCCTTTTCTTACTAGGAGGATCCCTGTGAACATGAGATCAATAATTTATACCTCTTTCAAACACAGAACATCTGTCTTCCATTCTTTTGACTCATTGCACTGAAAATACAAACTGAAGTCACAGATGAGGTTGGTTATGAGAAGACAATTAATCCAGATTAAAACAAACAGACTTCATGAAGTTCAGCTTTGTTTAATGTCATTCCTCACTCTCATTTTAAAAAAGGATAAAGACCATCTCTTTTATGTAGACCTATTTCCAAATGGAGGTGCAAGTTTAGATGGTTTCTTCTCCTTTGTACATTAAGCACTCTGATTTGGAGACTTTTAATGTGTTATTTTGACACTACCTCAGACTGAGCATTGAAGGGACAGAGCTCTTAAAATATATGTAGAAGTAATGGTCTCTCATGGAAATGGAAGATAAAAATTAGCAATTCTTTACACAAAACTTAAATTTTGCAGCAGCTGAACCTCAAAGACAGGCTAGGCCTCAGAAAACAGACTGCCCTTTATGAAATGTATGTACATATTAAAACTATAAATCTAAACATGCAGAGATAGGCAGTAAAAAATACATCCACCAACACCTGCAACAATGACTAGACTGCACAAGAAAATAACCTGAACTGCATTCCACACCTCAGTTACCAGCTATAAACATTTCCAAATCATCTCTACTCTCACTGAACTGTAAAAGCAGATATAACAAGAACCACCAACATTTATGCCAAGCACTGCAGTGTCATCAGTACTTTTTGTTTTCTATGTAGAGAAATCAGATCTTACTGATTAGATGATCACCACTGCCTTCAAGAAAGCAGAAACTCTTAGAAGCAACAAAGAAACTGCAAACTGCTCTGCAACTAAAATAACATGATCCTATTCCCTATTTAATCAACAGAAAGGAGACAAAAAGGCAGCACAGTAGACACACAGGACTTGCTGATTAATGTATCATTACTTCACTGCTTCACTTTTACCTGTGTTCTGCAGGAATTTCATGGCCAGTTCTGTAAATGTGAGACAGTAATGCTGTTCTGCTGGCATAAGGGCACCCACAAGTACACTGGAAAGTCTTGCCACAGACCTCTATATGCCGTTTCAAATACCATTCTGTGCCATAGGAGTTACTACATTTATCACATTTGTGCTTCTTTTCAGCATGCATTTTCATAAAGTGCTAGAATACACAAGAGAAAGTAATCATTAGCTTTCAGTGAAAATTAAAAAAAGAAAACCATGGTTAGGGGAGAAAATATTTGCAATTTTTTAGTTGCTAGAGTAGCGTTGCAGTGTAGCATTATTTTTTTAAAATGTTACTACAAATAAGTTTAAAGACGTAAATAGAGAGAATCTGAAGTTTGCAAATCTGCTGATGCTACATGCACCTTAAAAACACAGACAAACATTTACCCATCCTAATGCCATTGAAAGTTTCCTGTGTACATCAATAAATCTATAGATCAACCTTGCCAAAGAGCACAGTAAGTCTATGCTGCAACACGTGCACACTCCTGAAGATCTACAACTGAGCAAATAATCTCAAGTCATACAGGTCAAC
Source organism: Picathartes gymnocephalus (assembly GCA_013390045.1). Taxonomy (NCBI): domain Eukaryota; kingdom Metazoa; phylum Chordata; class Aves; order Passeriformes; family Picathartidae; genus Picathartes; species Picathartes gymnocephalus. The sequence goes on from WEKY01032207.1 coordinate 195,730, forward strand.
ACCAGAGCAAACATCAGAATTTTTCCTTTTCATTCATGGCACCAAGTGCCAGCCACACAGCTCCTACAGGGTCCCCAGCTCAGCACAGGTAACCAACTGCAGCACAGTGCTCTTTTTGCTCACTAATGCACAAACAAGTCTTACATGTTTACTTAAACAGGTTACCTAGTAAACAAATGCATTTTGATATTAAAGCAGAGAAAAGCTCTTAATCCTTGACCACTTGAAAAAGCAGTTAAAAGCATCAGCCACAGCTTATACCTTCATCAGCTTCTACTGTGATTTTTTTTCCCTCGTCTTTAATCTTTCTCCATCTATTTAATTTGTGGAGAGGGGCTCTGATCTAGTTTAGAAAAACATACTGGCATCTGTCTGATCAAAAGGTTCAAGTCCTCTAATATCAACATGCAAACATGCAAACTCATGAAACAGGTGCACTTGGAGTTGCTGCATACAGTTCTCTAACTTCTGGCTATGTGCTGAGAGGTTATGCTTGTATCTGTATGCAAAAGTGCACACTCTGGAGTAGAGACAGGACTAAATCAGTGTGAAAAATATTTCAAGAAACGGGAATACCTGTTTTACAAGAGAAAATTGGGAAAATGGTCTGTTTGGTCCTCTAGGGCAGCCTTCAATAGGACAGCAGTAGAATTTCTGTGAAGTTTTCAAACCCTTCCTTATTGGTGCATTAAGTTTTCCATCCTGAAAAAGAACCAGTTGAGAAGTTGACAATTCTACAGGTTTGCACATTCAAGACAATATTCAGAATACACATCAACTATGGCTCACTGTGTTTTTACACAAATCAATGAGTTGGAGGCACTTTCCTATGTGATTTGAAAGTTCAAATGGAGTTTTTCCCCTACATGGATGCCTCTTTGCAAATATCCCTTCAAAATTACCAGGTGCAATTACAACAAGCTCTATGGAATAGTGCTACTGTACTGTTTACTTTTACCAAGACACTCCCTGCCCCAGGTTTTGTGTTACTTGAGCCAAAAAAAAATTTCCATACAGATACTATCCTAGACTGCTGATTCAATGTGGTTTTATTTGTTAATAGCACAGTACGTGAAGCTCCATTAAGATTGGTCACTGAAACACAACACTTCCTTGATGCTGGAATTCTGTTAGCACTATTTAGAGTTTACATGTAATAAAATGAAAAATGCCAAATATGCTCTGCCACTTAATTTAGATCATAAACCAAATCTCACTTAAGTCTCTGAAACAACTGGTATGCTAATTCTGACCCTCTAAACACTAAGTGACAAATCTATCCAGGACTTCCATATGAACTGTCTCACTGACCCTCACATGTACACAGAAGAAAGCAATACAACTTGCACAAAAAGGACCTCAAAAGTATGGGTAAGAAGGACATATTAGTGGGATTGTTCAGATTATTCAACCACACAAAATCCCTTCCTACTGAGGACACAGGCATGGAAACCAGACAAGACAGATAGCTCTAGGCATACACTGTCTGAAAGGGTCTCAGTGGAAGCATCAGGCATCTGTGTCTAAGCAAAAAATTAAAAGTGAACTGCTTAAAATCTGATGGTCAGAGTAGCTATGAGTCTCCTTCCATCCTGAGAGTGAATTGGAGGCCAAACATAGTCCCCAAAGCCAGTTACTGTAGCCCATGATGGCATCCCCAAGATGACTTTTCAGGGAAGAATTTATGCCCTGTTTGAACTCTGCACCTGATTTTCCTTAGCATGACGAGTGAGTACAGTCAGTAGTGGAAGGTTTCACACCAGTCACTCCCTAACTACTTCTTTGGGCACATCTCCAGGCGGTCGTGTTTACACAGGTTACACCAAACACAGAGAATGCACAAAGCACAACAGTCCTCCCATGTGAAGCAAACAAAGTATGTACCTCAGCTACCAGGGCCCAAAGGCCTTCACTGCTCACACCCCCACTTCTTACCCACCTGCAGTTACTCACAACCCAACAATGCTGTCCTCAGACACTCATGCCTTGCTTTTGAAGTCCTCTCATTTACACCTCAGGAAGCTGGGGAGAGGGATATTTCAATGATTTTGTTTTCCCTCAAATCACCTCTTAAGCTAAGATGCTCTGTGTAAAATGTAATCCCTTTAAGCAATATTTCATTTATATTTCCACACACTCAACACAGCTACTTGCTGATATTGCCACAAGTTCATTTTTATTAATGACATACCAGACTCAAACAAGCAACATTTAGAGCCTCTTGACCAAAATGATCAGCTGCCATATCAAGAAAACCTGGAATAATTCTCTAAAAAGGGAGTTTTCACATAGCATTTTAACCTTCTAAGCAGCTTTATGTACAGCAGCTTTCCCTGTGGATGGGCCATTCATAAACAGGCCTGTTCTATCTCTGCTGAATCATCACTGTGACTATTGCTGTACCTCCTAGAGCCACTGCCCCAAACAGGAACATGACACAAAGGAATCTAGTTGTTCCAGCCCCAATTCCACTTTTTAACCCTGACTCTACACAGAACACTTTCAACAGATGTCAGTCTCAAAGTCCTCAGGAGAAAAGAAAGATTTGTCTTGACGTCAAAGCTGTTTGGCCTCTCCCACTGCAGATGAAACCAATATGTTGATTAATTGGCAATTACAGTTACTTATTCCTAAATAAAGTTCTTAAGTGTGTTATATTTAACATCACAACACAACAACTGACAGGGCAATATGGGAAACATGTTGAGGCACTTAACAGGTAAACCACAGTCAGGTTATTTAAAACTACTGAAAAACCAAGGTATAGAATAATACCAAGTGTTTAAAAGTTTTAGAAACATCAGTAAAATGCTTTTTTAACAGCTGGAACACAGCCTTTGGTGGCAGAGACCCACAGCTGTGGCAAGTAGAGAGAGACTCTACACATACAAGACATCATATATGGACAGTAATCTTGTTTTGACCTATCCCAAGTCCTCATGGCTCTAAATGGTTAATCTTGCATCTTCTCAAAGCCCACCTGGCCAGTCCTATTTCAGACATTCTCACAGCTCCCTTCCTTACATATCTCATTTTATGCCCCATGTTTCTACAACATCCACCCACCAATCCACCCATCATTGCTATTGGTCCAATGAGCTCCCAGTGCAGACATTTGCACAGTAAGGAATACTGACATGGCTTGTGACAACAACTAGGAAAATGGAATTAACACTCCTTGCTGTAGACTTAGTCAAGGTGAACTTAGTGATGTCTTGCTTTCCTGCCCCAGAATGGCTTACTCCAAAGGATTAATTTAAAATGATGTTGCAGTAGACTGTAGTCAACTATTTAAAACATGGGAGGCTCTGCAGCAGAAGTTCAGCCATTTCTTTAGTAAATAGGACATGGAGAGAAGTGCATTTATTCTTATTATAACAACTATTGTGGTAGTGCAGTATTTGAGTAACTTATCCCCAAGGAATCCACAGAATCCTCTCTTTTACATTAACTCTTCTAGCTTCGTTTTAAATTACACAGAAGTAATTTCCCTTCTTTTCATAAAATAATATAGCAAAAAGATCAAAGAATAAAACCCAAAAGTTTCAAGTGTAATATATTGTCAGTTGATATACACTGCTCTCATTTTTTGAATTGGCTTATCCTCTGACAAGGAGCCAGAAAATAAAAATTTATAGACCAACATTTCATATATTCTTTGTTAGGCCAAACAAGCCAAATTCTTCTAATTTCCCTTAGTCAGAAACACCATTGCCATTCATCACCTTCAGCAGTTCTACACATCTTCTGGGCTCATTTTAACTTATTTGAACCAGATTCTTACCCAACAGTACTGACGTAGAATATCCCTCTGCCATATTTTAGGATCGCCCTTCTTGCAGCATTACCCTAAATGCTCACTCGTGTATGACCAAATTGTTCTGCAAGTGTCTCCCACCTCAGGTCATTTCTGCTACAAATCAGAGCTTATCAAACTGTTATCACTTCACAAGACTAAAACCTGGTACTGCTGCACTTGATTCTGTTTTTACAGGGTAATCTTGCTTTCCTATGTAAATGTCCTTCCTTTGCCACTGCAAAACTCATGGGTTTTGGTATCAAAACATCCTATTGATGCTACTTTTATTAATGAAAATTAACCAAGTCATCCTCCCTTCTCTTCAGGAATACTATGTTCTCTCCTTCCCCAGTAGCTTCTCACCATCTAATTTGCCAAGTTGGCTCTTCACTAATTTCATTTCACTAATAAATGCAATCTACTAAATTACTTTTATCTGGGGAATCAGCTATCTCTTAAAAGGGAATACCAATATTAAAATATTTAGCCTCCCTTAAACCTCAACAACTTTTTAGTCTCAATTACAATGCCCTTGAAAGAAGTCAAGAAGTTTCTGAAAATCTGCATCCATCCATGTTTCAGTATTTATTCCAAGCTATCACAAGATTCAGTAATTAGGTGTATGGAATATGCTCTAATTCTACAAGGCACTGATGGCTAACAGCAAGCTGGGTGAGAAAGCAGCATTTCCTCACCCATCATACCCTGAGTTATGTAACCCACCAGCTGCAGTGCATGCTCAGAGCATCAGCTCACAACCAAAATGACTCCGCTGACCTGAAAGAACACTTTGAACGTCTCCTGTACCTCCCCCCACACGAACACAAGAGATCTAACACATAACCCACAGTAAAGTTGTTAGTACCTATAGGAAATGAAATTAAGACATCCCAGACACAGGAGACAGCAAGTAGACTTGACACTATTTCCCTCTGTTCCTCACCACTGAGCACGTGTGACCCACACTTGACTCTGTAGCCATTTCACAAAACAGGGATGTTTATTGTTCGCTCACTGAGGCTGCAATTTCAGAATGCAGCTCTGAATGCTGCACTTGAAGTTTTCCCGGAATACAATTTGTCCGTGCACACTTGGCATTATAATTTTGGGAAAAGCAAGGATATCTTTCCGAGAGGCCCACTCTCAATGTGTGCCTGCTGAACTGTTGTTCTCCTCCCACCTAGCACATGCTTAGCTCAGGAGTATTATGGAAATGAGGGCTTGTTTCCAAAATGGTATCCATCTGTTTTGTTGTTTTTTTTAGCTCAGACATTTTTAAAAAAACAAACAAAACCCCAGCATAACAGCCCTCGGTGTTGGGATGGAGATGGTTTGCCAGGTGATAAGGTTAGGAAATGCTGCATGTTTGCACAGCACCTCACAAGAGGGGCTTTGAAGTCTTACTGCAGAAAAGATTGGTGATAAGCAAGTAAAACAACAGAAGCTGAGTCCCAAAGAACTCTTAACTGCCTGTGGTATGTTTACAAAAATGTGCAAAATCGGTTATTTTCTGTAAGTAATTTTAGAGGAATCCTCACCACAACTGGTCAGCTCGTGCACACACACACTTGTGTATTTATACATGGACTTGCAGGGCCTTTTCAGAAGGGGAAAATTAAACAAGAGACAACGAGAAACACTTCATTATTCCCATCTGGAATCACAGAATGGTTTGGGTTGGAAGTGGACCTTGAACACCATCTTGTCCCACCCCCTGCCATGGGCAGAGACACCTTCCACTGTCCCAGGGTGCTCCAAGCCCCGTCCAACCTGGCCTTGAGCTCTTCCAGCGATGGGGCAGCCACAGCTTCTCCGGACAACCTGTGCCAGGGTCTCACCACCCGCACAAGGAAGAGCTTCTTCCTAATATCTAACCTAAACCTACTCGATTTCCATTTGAACTCATCCCCCCTTGTCCTACCACTCCAGGCTCTTGTCCCCATTCTTCCTGTGAGTTCCCTTCAGGTACTAAAAGGCCTCAATCAGGTCACCCCAAAACATCCCAGGCTGAACAATCCCAATTCTTCTCAGGGTGGGGAGTCACGCCCCACTCTATCTCACTACGAACCAAACCCCAGCACAGCCAACACAGCAGCCGCCCCCCGGACCCGGACCCGAGCCGGCCGCAGGCCCCGGGGCGGAACACGGCGCTGCGCCACGACAGAGCCCCGCAACCATGGTGAGGAGCCGAGCGGGAGGGGCCGGCGGGGCCGGCCCGGCCTCACGGCGGTACCTGAAGCGGGTGCGCCTTGCTGAGGTGCATGTTGAGGGCCGGGCTGTTGGGCAGCACCTTCCCGCAGCCAGGCACGGTGCACAGGATGTTGGTCCGCACTTGGGACAGCTCTGTCACCGAGGGCCGCACCAGCTCCCCGGCGAGCGGCACGTCCCTCACGGGCGCGGGGGGCCGCCCCAAGCCC
>WEKY01032207.1:201988-244356 GCA_013390045.1 Picathartes gymnocephalus
CCCGCCAGCGCCCCGCGGCGGCGGCTGCGAGCGGTGCGGCCGAGCGCGGGCCCGTGCGCGCTCCCGCGGCACAAAGCGCGCACACTGCGCACCGGGAGCACCGGAACGCGCGGGGGAATCCGCGAGTGCCAGCCTGGGCACGGGGCCCACCCTGCGCACACCGCTCAGGCGGCTCCGCTGCACGGCCGTGGGGCTGTGGGTGTTGTGTTGCAGCGGGAAGCAGAGAGGCAGGCACTCTGCTGATCACTGACAGGACACGGGCGAATGGCCGAAGCTTTGGCGGGAGGGTGAAGTTGGATATTAGGAAAAGGTTCTTCATCCAGAGCGTAGTCAGGCATTAGAACAGACTCTCCCGGGCAGTGGTCACAGCAGCAGCCTGGCAGAGCTCCAGGAGCATTTGGAAAACACTCTAGTCACAGGGTGGGATTGTTGGGGTGTCCTGTGCAGGGCCAGGAGTTGGACTTGACAAGCCTTATGGGTCCCTTCCAACTCAGAATATTCTTTGATTTCCTGATGTTGGAATCACCAACACAACACAGTTTTTTTCCATATAGCTTGTCAAGTTAAGGGAAAAGATGAACATAATTTATTGGTTAAGAGTTATGCCACAGGTGTAGCCCCAGGATGTGTTCCTCCTGCAGCCCCTGCACCCTCAGCTGTATGTGTATGCTTGGGGTTAGCAAAGAATAACTTGGGTTGAAAGGGACCTTTAAAGGTCATCTAGTCCAACCCCAAACTTCGAACTCGCTGGAAGAGAGCAACTGGAGTGGGGAAGACAAGTTTGGTCTCCACATTCCCTCTTTGCCTTACCTTCTCCACACCTCCTCGATGGGGACACCAACTCAGCAAGAAGGAACCCCAGAGTTGCAGGTGTTTCCTGACAAATTAATAAATACACACCTCCTTGCCTGGAAATGCTGCGTAATTCCTGGAATATCTCTGCTTACAGGAAGTTATAGATGAAACATCTCTGAAAATCAGAGCTACCAAAAAGGGAATGTTGAAAAGGGGACGGAGACTGCCCTTCCCAGAAACAAGAGGCAGTAGGCCTGGAAGTCACAGTGTTCTAGAGCACTTGGGAACTTTATCTTCATGGTAAATCACTGCCATCTCAGACATTCAGGTTATTTGGGAAAGAGCATTATGAAAAATAAGTTGCACAGAGTGAAATGCACGCTGCAATCTTAATGGATCTGAATCCTGGAAGTATGACTGAGACATGTTAAGAGCCAACTCTTAATGTCTGTCACACCAAACCCGGAATTCTTCTTAACACATTATGTTAAGCATTTTGTCAAATCAACATTTAAATCACACAGGTGGAATTCCTAAAATCCATACCACCAATAGCAGACAGTCCTAAACCTCTTTTCATGTGTGGGTTACAGGTTGCTGAAAACCAAACCAACCCAAAAATCAGTATATGATAAGTAATGTTTTCAAGTCAGGCCAAACAAACTTTTATGAGAAGACTTAATTTACACATTTATTTACAGTCTACAAACATGCCCATACAACCTCGGGAAATACAGCTGCTTCTGCACACTGAGATATTGAAAGTATGTTGGAATTCGATATACACCAAGTACACACAAAACAGTCCAGATAGAGAATTAAAAAGAAACATTTGTACATTTTAAATGAATCTTCGGATCAAATCCATCTCAAAAAACCAAAGCAGCAAATATCTATACAATTACCAATGTTTACCAGCTCTAAAGAATTCCATTGCAAAGCTGTTTGCATTAGTGACTGTTGCCACCTTGATGCCATAATCTTTGTCCCCAAGCAAAAAAACAGTGGCAACGGGCAAGGATTTCAGGAGGAGAAAATATTAATTGAGATATTTTAAAACATGTACCTTCCTCAAAAGAAAATATTGCCTCTTTCATTGTATTCTTCCAAGGCAAAGTTTTATAAGACATTAATAGCAACAGGCAGATTTTCAAGCATTTCTTACAGGCTGTTGCCCTTGGTGAGAAAGACTTTGAAACCTGAATTAATACCTCCTAAAGCTGGATGGAAGCTTCTCATTGACATTTACATTGCAAAAGACCATTCTCCCCCATGCCCTGAAATAGTCTTTGAATACAATTTATCTACTTAGATAAGAGATACTTAGATAAAAACATGCCTGAGCTGCAGCCAGGGAGTCCCATCCATCTCAATGGGGCTGTTCCCCTGTTCCAAACAGGGCAGTTCTGTCCAAAATACGAAAGACCACCTGCAGTATTGTAACCATCTACAGCTATGATAGCAAACTGAATAGCTACAGCTTTATTAAATTTTAACTTCACAAATACTATTAAAAAAACAGTTAAGAGCAGTCATCACATTTAAATTTAAAATAATCATCATCTCTGTTTAAACTTTGCAATTGCCTTTTTTTATTAGTTAAGGCTAACTTCTGTTAAAGGAAACTGTGGAAAAATAATTCAAGGAAGAGTCATAATTTGGAAAAAACTTTAAGGTATTAACAAAGAATAAGTTATTTTTTAAAAGCTTATGATGATTTAGATTAATACCAGTAATAAATGAATTGCATATTTCTCTAAGAATCAGTTTTAAATTAAGGGCTTACAAAACTTTCTGGAAAGAAACCTTTTTTCTCTCTAATTTTAAAATAATTCCTAGCTTTATGGGGTATGCATGTAAGGAGTGGTGAAAGTGGTGCATCAGCCATACCTGGAGAGAGAGAGACAGATAATTACAGCTGTATTCAACCATTATTTAACTTTCATAACTGTTACAAAACTGAAACGCAAAACTAAACCACTAAAATTAAAACCACAGCTTGAGTATCCACGCACAAACCAGCAAGTCTGAGAATAAACTGTTAGATATTTAGACATAAGTTTTTTAAGTGGTAACATTTTTATTGTACTATGTTTCTTTTTCTAAACAAACGATGAAGGTGCTCCCTTATGCAAGATACAAGCAGAATGTAAGATGACAAAAATACTTAAAACTCTGGAATTTCCCTCCATTTTACAGAGCTGGAACACTTACCCGCTGGTGCCAAGGATTTCAGTGATTCTAAAAGATGTGGACTAGAAAACTTGACCAAACATCTGAATGGTTCTTTTTTATCCAAAACATCCATTTTAGGATCACTTTTAAACATCGTCTCAAGCTGTTAACATAAAACTTAACCAGTGAGTATAAGCAATGAATATATTTTATTTATTTGTTATTACATATTACATTTAAACATTTAAATAAGACTGTTTCCAATTTGCAATGATAACATGATTCCAGCTGGAGGAATGTTGTAGTAAAATCTGAGGGTGCCACCATGTGGCAAAGAGTTTTCTACCGACAGCAAGAGGCAGCTTGTTCAGTAATACTGCAAAACATTAAGTATCTCTTAGAATTTTCAATTTATCTGTTCATGCAGTAAAACCTGTCAGTTCTGGTGTTATACATAGTATAAGCTTTACATATACTTAAAATAACCCTAATTTCTCATGCTCCAACACACTGCTGGTCTAAGTCGACCTTTATTACAGAAAAGTCAAATTGCTGAGTTCACAAGGCTGAAAGACTGAAACACGATCTAAAACTCTGACCAAATTTCAATCTGTTTCTTACAGAGACCTTAACTCATTCACTTTAAAATGTCCTCCCTAAAGTTTAAAAAACTCCATAATATTTCTTAAATTTGAAATTTAATCTAACTGCCACTACATTAAAATTATAAAACCTCAGATCAAACAGGTTGCTTTTCCTACCTTGTATTGTGCAAATTCGAGTTTTGGTTGGGGACCACCACCAAAAGCTTCCTGGTTCAGTCTGTGAATTCTTTCTTTCTCACTTCTGTTTTCTTGAACTATCCTTATATCTTCTGCATGGGAAAAGAGTAGGAACAGAAAGACAAATGTTGTCAGCTGCTGCAATACTGTTTTTTTGATCAGATTATTCCAATGAAAATTTGTAAATAATAGTTTTAATGAATTCATGGCACTCTTTTTTTTGATAAGGTAGTTGTCTTAAACATTTATATTTTCAGTTCTTACCAAGAGACAAACACAAGCTAATGTGAGATGCTGGGAATTGAGTGGTTTTAGTTTCCATGTCCAATGCCAGTCATGGGAAATACTGATCTCTCCCAGTGCCAGCCAGTACTAAGGCACCAGGGATGTTTAACATAATGGGAATGGAGCATATGTACGTTTCCTTTTATCAATCTAATTTCAGAAGCCAGCAGGAATGACATTTAAACTGCCTTTACATTTCAAATATACATACCACATTCTGGTTCTACATTCCACTCTTGCAGAGGTTTTGGAGTGTATGTTTGGAAGTTCTAAATGGAGAGAGAGAGAAAATATTTTAGCTCAGTTCTACTTTTAGAACCTCTAGCTGAGAAGAATTTTAATATATTTACTTTTATTTCTCATTCTGGAAGAATGATCTTCCAAATTTTGACCATTACTAGAAGTCTGAAAGCCAACCTAATTTTGAATAAAAATCCCTGTCTTTTGTGAACATTTCCCTATTTACAAGTTTTACGTGGATGAGCAGACTAAGCACCCATTCCAACAGCCTTCAACTCATGGCTCTAGGAAGCCTAATGAAAGGATGCTAAAAAAGCTTAGGACTGAGTTGTTCATATAATTTTTAGTCCAAGTTCAGCCATTAGCAATCACAGTAATAAAGAGTACATGGGATACCAAGTAATTACATCCCCATTGCAGTGTTACCTTCATGAAAGGCTGTCGACCTCAGTAGTTCAATATTATTTTAACTTGATGGTCTCTTGGAAAAGGTGAATTTTCCCCCTTGCTAGGGGGTGAGAACTAGGCCTGAAACAAAAAGCAAGACTTATCTTAGGATTTACTTGTGAAGTGGCTCACCTGGCTATATCTCTTAAACACAATATCTTTAAGGGAGTTTAAAGAATGACTTCGAAGCTCCATTTCACGGATGTCATGGTAATTGGAAGCAACAATCAAGGCCTTTAAATAAAAATTGAAATTGTTTTAACATCAGTCTTAATCATCATTGTGTTTGTAATATGTAAAAAACAGCATTTCTAGACATTGTGATGTTTTTGTTTCAAGGTAAGCAACTCTCCTTTAACTAACAGGATTTTTATATCTGAAAAAATGTTGCAGATTGTTATTAAGCTCAGGTTAATATTTAAAATCATTCACAGTATTAACAAGCTAAGTCCCATTGTCTTATCAGCTGAAAAATAAACAAACAGAATCAAAAAATATTTGAATTACTATTACAGAAATTTGAAGAAATTTCTAAATAGAGGAAATAAGACTACCAAAGCTGATCACAAGTTAACAGAAATGAACAGCATTCTATGATGAGCTCATACAGTGAAGTTAACAGTGTTGATCTAATATTATTCAACTTCTGTGAGACAATTTAATGGAATATTGCCCAAGAAATTAAATTCAGGAGCAGTAAGAATCTCAATAAACTGAATTTATTCACAATGTGCCAATCCAAAGATTTGGGTTTTGCCCCATTTTTGTCATGAGCTAAGGAGAAAAAAATAAAATATGTAGTTTAGCAAATTATGTTAAGTGAGGAGTCTTTACCAATTCTCTTAAAATCTAACCCAATTATAGCTCTACATGACTGTGGGAAAGTCAGGGTCTAAGCAGTTTTATTCTGTACCTGACACAGCAGAGGCAAGTTACTTTTCAGCACTGAGGCAGAAATGAAGACATAGGGAGTCTGTGAATGGTACACAACATAGCTGGGTTTGTACTGGTTTGGTTTTTTATATGGTGTTCCCCAGGCAACTCTAACCCAGATTGCATTATCCTCATATTCCTTAAAGGTGATGGTGACCTGATAGAAAAATAAAAATTTTGATTTACCAACACATTTAGGTATCAATAAGGATTTTCTTATCTCTTAACATCTGTGCTTACAAGACCCAAACATAATAGTAGCATTGCTTGAATAAGGAAGAAACCCACTAGTGTTGTAAGAATTGTATTTAAATAGAATTTCCACAGAAAAACAATAACCTGAGAAGAATCACCTTTCAAACTCTAATATTGCTTTTTTTCCTGTCAATATACATTTTCTTCTGAAGGTTGAAAATAGAAAATAGCACTGATTTCTCTTTTGGGAAAACAACACACAAAGATGTCTGTTTAAGAGGGCTAGTGGCAATAATTTCCATATGTCCATTTTTGGAGAACCTAAACTTTTGATCAACTTGTGATTTTAGACCTGAATATAATATTTATCACTGCTCAAAAATACACAATCAAAAGTCTGAATATTCCCTTTCCTATTCCTGTTGATTTGCTCCTTGTTTATTTCTCTTTACCTTGACTCAAGTAGGTTGACTTAAAAAAAAACCAAAACAAAAACCCAAGAATATTGCAAAACCTTTTTATAAGAGAATGATGTGAACTGCAGGTGATTGGCTGAGTGTGATTTGTATTTGTTACCCTCTCCTGTTGTCAGTAGGAACCCCCGGGTGTCAAGGAGTGACACTGGTAATCAGCCAGAGGCATTTTCTATTACCTTGCCCAAATGAAGCTGGTGAGCTAAAGTAACTAAAGGCTCCTGCAAATTGGGCAAAGATTTGATAAAAAACCACCAACATGCAGCCTTTCTTGAAGTCAGTCACATTTTAAGACAAACTTACATTTAATTCCTTCTAGCATAATTGTGAAGTTGCTAAAACAGATATGCAATACATTTTTCCTATTTCACATGCAGTTCCTATCATTCCCAAATGAATAATTCCATTTGATTTTTGACTCAAATTTTAAGGAACGGTTATGAAAACAACATATTGACACCAGAGCCATGAAGCAAATTTAGAATGGATTTATTCTTACATTTTTCAAGGCTGACCGAAGTCTTCCTTTAAACTTTTTTTTGAAATCTGTTATGTCAAAATATTCCAATTCTTCTCCTGTTACATGAGACAAAAAAACCCAACCAGAAGTAAGATGTGTGTGTACAAGAAGTAGTTTAGAGATGTTTTGAGTTTTGCTGAAAGAAAATTAAGCAGAAAAAGTTGAAGTTGCATAACCTTATACAAAAAGCTGTATTTTAATTCTGACCCTTGTTATTGCTATACAGAGAAGAGGTTGATATTTAATGAGTAGTTACTAATGTCTAATAATTGCTTGAGAAGTTTATGGAGATTATTATAAAAACACTAAAGATAATCTCCACTGAAAAATCCGTACTAGGATTAAAATGTTAAAAATCTCTCTACAGAAAAAATCCAGATGAGACTACATTTGTGGTTAAAATGTAGGATATGATGCAGCACAGCACTGAGTTGCTGAGAATTGTGGGATTACAGCAAGGAAAGACATTTTACCTGATTTTTTCATCTGGTAAACACTCCACATTCTTTTGTTTGGGTAGATGTGGTTGTCTGAGAAAAACAGAAATTGCTCAGTAACACAGTGTATTATCAAACAGGAATTAAAGGAACAAAGAATTTTACAACACTTTTTTAGACAGGTTACTTTAAAAAATATTACTTCTGATAATGCAATATAATGTATTAATATTCTTAAACTACCACTCATAACAATCATAAAAACAAAGCAGTTTTTCTATTAAAAAAGACGTAAAGTCCTTTTCTAATTTAAACAGCTAATAAAGGGCATTCCTGGGGCTCAATGTTTAAGGAAGGGTTTTACCTAAACTGCCCAAAACTCAAATGTAAGACATGTAGACAGTTAGAAGAACCCTTGAGATGTAAACTATTGTCTAATCAAGTTGCGAATTAATGTTAGAGTTAAGAGTTATATATTTTTGTTGATCTTGAGCTTTTTGTAAAAGAAGTCACATCCAATAAGATTCATCTAAAATGTGATGTGCTTACCCCAAATGCATCTGCACCACACAAGGGTCATCACTATGTAATTAAGGGCATTATCAACTTACTCAGAAAAAATAAATGTCACTTTAATTCACTTTTTACTTACAAATTATGTCTAGAACAGCTGCTTGCTTTATGTCTGCAGAATTTTCCTAGAAAGAACAAGAGTGCATGGTGAACTACAGGTCCAGAATGCCCAATCACATTGTTTAGAAGGTGAAAAATAATCTCAGTATTGGTAGTTTCAATGACATTGCACTGAAGCCCACAGCATATACACCCTCCTCAATGGCACCACACCTGATCCCACGTTTTGAGAAATAAATAATGAAAACTATTTCAGCAAGGTCTAAGTGTTTCTCTGCAAAGGCAGCAAGAGGAACCTAATCCTTATAGTATGACGTACAAGCAAGTAAAAAGAAAGTTAATGGGTATTTGTGACATAATGCAACACTGACTAGTATTTCTTCACTGTCAGGAGTTTTAACATAATTGATTATTGCTTGTTTATGCTTTACAGCACGAAAAGATTTTTAAGAAACTGCATGACACAATTTGTTACAGTTACAAGTATTTCAGAAAAAAATGCTATTTTAAAATATGATATTTGCTATCTTATGAGAATAACTTAATAGTTTCTTTCCTTTACTTTGATCTACACTCCAGGTAAATAATCTTTGAGTATTAAATTCAAAGGGAATCATACCAAAAGCTATAGAATTCAAGATGTATCAGTAATAACTATATCTATCTGGGTTATGATGTTAAAGACTTCTGGTACATATAAAGATTCCTGGTACACTAAAAAAAGAGTTAGAGCAGATAATTTTTTTGCTTACAGCATGCTGAATGGAAGTAATTCTGGCCAAAGAAATTTAAAAAACAGTAAAAGTCTGGAAGATATAAACTAGTGCTATCATTATCCATACTAAATAGCTTTAAATCTGGACTGTGTAATAAGTAGACATCTCAATTAATGCTTTTATTTTACAATTTATAAATACACCCATTTTTAAAAGTCTAACGTACCGAACTTTTATCTAACATATGTAACTTAAAGCTCAAAACATGTATTTGCATATTTAGTATGGGTCTGTTCTACACTCCTATATATCAGACAAAATCAATGGTGTTACCAGCTCAGCTTTACATTTTCCAGACTACAAAGTGCCATCTGAGGCTGTGTTGTGGCCAAAGATTAATGTTTTGGGTTTTTTTTATGCTTCTCATGCATCTTGTATGTCACTGACAGTTTCTGAAGGAGAGAATTTACCTCACAGAGTTGAACAACTTCTTGAGAAATGTTGTCCTTTATCTGGTGGAAATTTAGAGTCTGCAGCTGTGTGTCAGAGAGAAAGCCCCATTTCTCCAGCATCGTCTTGATTTCATCCCTTGGGATTTTTAGCACAGTTCTTCGGATATACTCAGCCACAGTTTCATCCATGACGGAACCACCTGGGTGGCTGAAAGGTTGAAGAAGGTAAGACCAAGCCACAGGCAGGCTCAGGGGACTTGCTCCCTTCGAAGGTGTACAGGGCTGCACCTCGGCACAACTGGCAACACACTGATGTCAGTGCTAAATGAGGCCCTGCTACAGATTTAGACAGTGGCGAGTTAAAATACATGCAATAACTTACATAGTCACTGAATCATAGAATATCCTGAGTTGGAAAGGATCCACAAGGATCACAGAGTCCAACTCCCAGCCCTGTGCAGGACACGCCAAGAATTCCACCAGGTGCCCGAGGGTGTCGTCCAAACACTTCTTGAGCTCAGTCAGGCTTGGTGCTGTGACCACCGCCCTGGGCAGCCTGTTCCAGTGCCCAACTCCCCCTTAGGATGAAAAACCTTTTCGTGATATCCAGCCTTAACCTCCCCTGACACAGCTTCATGCCACTCCCTGGGATCCTGTCACTGGTCATCAGAGATCACTGCCTGCCCCTCCACTTCCCCTCCCGAGAAAGCTGTACACTGCGATGAGTTCCCCCCTCAGTCTTCTGCTCTTCAAGCTGAACAGACCAAGTCACGTCACGCCCTCAGAAGTTTCCCTTACTGACCGAGGCCTGGTGCGAGCAGAGGGATAGAGCGCTGGGCCCCACCCAGGGCTGTTGCTGTCTGTCCGGTCCGATGAGTGTCCGGGGCCCTCAGACAGCGGGCACGAGCGGGCACGAGCGCGCAGAACCCCGCGACCCACCCGACCTGCCCCAGCCCTGCCCGGCCCCGCGCGGCCGCCTCCCGCCGCCCGCCTTTCGAACCGACCAATCAGACCCCGCGCCGTGTCCCGTCTGCCCAATCACAGGGCTCCCCGCCTGCAGCCCCGCCCCGCCCTGCCCCGGCGCCGGCGCCGTGCCCGCTCTTCCCTCTGCGGCGGCTTCCGGTTGCGGCCGCTTGAGTCAGCGCGCCCGCCCCGTGCTGGGGTGAGTGAGGGCCGCCGCGGGCAGAGCCAGCGGGAGAGGGAAAAATTCAGGGAAAAGAGGGTGTGTAGGGAAACCCTCCCCGCCTCCTGCCGCTTTCCCTTCCCACCGCCTGGCCTTGGGGGGCCCTGCCGAGCTGAGCTCGGGTCCAGCTTCTAGGACCTTCCGCTCACTGCGCATCGTCCTCCGGAGCTCCCGGAGGGCTTTGGAAGGGCAGTTCTGAGTAGGATCACGGGTCTCTCCGTTGTGGCTGCCGTAAGCTGCTTTTCCTGTATCTCTGTGTGTCCCGTCGCTTCTTTAAGGTCTCCCAGGAGCAGTGAGGAGTTGCAGACAGCGCGGGCTGGTTCAGTGGAACCCGTGCCTTAACCTGGTAACAGTAGCTGCCCCAGCCACTCGCACCCCTTGGCAGAACCGTGTTGCTAAACAATGTTTACTTTCTGCCGAGTGCCACCTGCCTGTCGTCAAGAGATCGGGCCGCTCGAGGGGTCAGAGCCTGTCTTTTGCAACATAGAAATGTGATCCTCTTGCCCCCTTTCTCTCTGAAAGGGAAAAGTTGCTTTACAGTAAGCAAGAAGATTCTGCTAGGCTCATATTGTTCTTCTTTGGGAAATTAATGAAATGGAGATGAGATGGAATGAAGCCTGGTCTGGTGGATGCAACTGAAGTACAAGAGCAGCTGGCAAACCAGGAATCTGGTGACAGCACTTTGTCTTTATGTAATCGTAGAGTGAGTTGGGTTGGAAGGGACCTTAAAGATCATTTCGTTCCAACCCCCTGCCATGGGCAAGGACACCTTCCACTACACAGTGCTTTACCTTTTACTGTCTGCCTTTTGTCCTTCTTAACTGTATATTCTGCAAAGGTGTAGCAGGAATAGAAAGAGACAGGTTCAGTAATCTGTGATCCAGTGTTGTACTGTGCAGTGGTACTGGCTGCATGTTATAATAAAAATATCTCACTAACTGTCCCAAAACTCTGCTGATGTTTCTTGTAGGAACACGACCTTAAATAATTGCCAGGAAGTGAAAATATCTTCTTGTGCTTTACTCGATAATCTATTTCGGCCTTAAAGAAAACTGTAGAAATTAGTATTCAAGTTGGTGTTCAACCTGCTCTATTCCTTAGGACTAACACCTTAATTTGTTTTGCTAAGTATGAAATCAGGTATGATGTAGTTTTGTTAGGTACTAAAAGCAGGTGAGCTCATCCTGCTGAGAGGGATGTTGAATTGTTGGCAGAAAGTGGTCATGTAAAAAGATAAAATCAGTATTAATCTTATTTATCAACATTAAAAAAAAAAAATACTGTTCTTTAGGTTCAGGGAAAGTAAGTGCGTTCTACATAATCAAAAAGATCTCAAAGTAGACATAATTGACCCTTTTTCCATTTCCTTGCTAGTCTTTGTAGATACATTTCAAAATTATTTTCCCCCCCATTCTAATGAGTAATAGTGGAAAACCAGTGCATAGTTTTAGAGACCGAAATTCAAGAGGTCGTAAGTAAATTATGTAACATTTAGCTAAGCTTAGTTTATTAAAGTGGATTTTTAAATTTCTTGGAGATGCTGGAAAGTTTGGGGTCATTCTCAACGTGCCTGATCACAGCCTTAAGGACAGCAGCATAGAGCAACACTTTAATATCCTGGACTGGAAGATGTTAATGATATTCCTGAAAGGTAGAAAACAGGATTTGAGGAAACAAAAAGTTGTTTGGATTGTAAATTTTTTTTCCAAACACCAAACAGAACAATACCGTTTAACTGAGAATGTGAAACTCCAGATGTTTTGTCTTACTCAAGTTAGACAGTGACATTAACTGCAAAAATAAATGTTAAACGTGGAGAGTAGAGTGGCTTCAGAGGAATCGCGGGTTTGTTCCCCTCCCTGCTCTGAGTCCCTGTTGTGGTTTGCACGCTCCTGCTGCCGCCTTGTGGGTGTTATTTGAGTGTTTGCAGGAAATGTTTGTGTTCTGTGGCGCTGTGGGAAGCAGAGCTCTGTGTTCTTGTTAAAGAGCTTCATCATTAGCAATGTAGGTGCTCAGATGTGATTTTTCATCATCAGCGTTGCTAAACAAGGATTTTCATTTTGCTTTAAGAGGTCATTTTTTCTGAACAGTGTGTGAATTCATATGGTTTGGGCGGTTTTTACCACTGACTTTAGAAAGTTGAAAAAATATGATTGTGTTCTTTTCTTATGGAAAATAGTAAAAGTCGGCTTAAAAAGTAGTCTTCTAATATGTTTTAATTAAACATGGAAAAAACATTTTATGGAAACAATTACCTAGATTTAAACCTTCCCTTCATTGTTGTCCCTCAAGCATGGAAAGATGAAGCATTAGACTCATCAGCAAAACTAAGGGAATCTAATTTAGTTTTCTTTCTGCATCAGGGAACTGGTTAGTTCATATTTATGGGAGATTTTGAGAAAAGAAAGAACTTCCCTGGATTCCTGACGTGCTGACCTCATACTCGATTTTGGAAAGAAGTGGGAAATGTGCGGAACCCTTTCTTTCTCCACACAGGAGAGGGAGTCAGGAGGAGAAATTGGCACGTGGAGAGAAATGAGCATTTTATCTTAAATTTTAGTATCAAACATGAAATGCCCATAGTGTTGTTCCCTGCTCTTTTGGGTCAGCCTTTGGTTTCTACCTACTTTCTGGGTGTCTGCAGTTTTATTTGAATTCTGTAGTACATGTAGGTTCCTTTTGCAATTAATATTAAATATTTAAGGTATTGAACACATGTATAGATCAATTTTCAGATTAGGAATGAGTATCATGTCTTGATAATTTATATATTGATTGCTATTAGGAAATTTGAGATGCTTTCCAGGATTGCTTACACAAGGAATTATTTATTATTTTTTCTAAACAGAAATATTAGTATTGGAAGTTCAGTATCATTATCAGAGAACTTCCAACTTTTGGCTTTTGATTTTTTTAAAAAAATCTGGTTTATGTTGGAAACCATAAAGCTAGAATATCTGAAATTTTCCCTATTTAAGGAAAAACCAAAGAGAATATGATACTGGAATAAGACAATTTCTTACTTATTTTTTTTCCCAGAAGAATAGCATAGATTTAGAAACTGGTTTCGGAAGTTGAAAGATTAATTATCCATGTCTTCCATGTTCAGAGACTAATAGTTTCTAGAAATTTGCATTTTTAAGGGATTTTAACCAAATCATTGAGATACCTGTGTAATGTAATTTTTAACAAGGAAGAAAAAATTGCACTGAATCCCATATCAAACACATTAAAGGGCAGAACATTTCTGTGCAAGCCAGTGAAATATGTCAGTGCCATTATGTAAAGAGATCATTTCTTTACTTCTCTGCAAATATTCACTTCAGATATTAACATTTGCTTAGCATTTTGCAGTCCTAAAGCAATTCCTGTATTTTCTAAATATTGTTCTTTTACCTCACTTCCAGTATTTCTTGTACAGAAATTGCATGTTTACCTTGGCATTCTTTACCCTGCATTTCTGTTAGTTGTTTCCTCAGAGCAATTTATATTGCTTATTCATGATTTTTTCCTGTTATTTTTTTGTTTTGTTTTCCCAGTATTTTATATATCAATTCCCTATGAGCTACCACCCATATAAAATTCTGTCCATTTGGACTTAAATTCTGGTAAGATGGCAACTTGCAATTCTTATTTTTCATTAGAATGTTATTAAAAAGAAACTAAGGAAACCAATGTCCTTTCTTCACACATGTTGTTTCTCTTGAAACTCTTTTGTCTATCAGAGTCATTCCCCTTCAGCAAAAAGATTTTTGCCTTCCCTGCTCATTTATAGACCACTGTCTAATTTGACATTATTCTAAAAATCAGTTTAATACAGAGCACTGGTAACACTGCTCTGTCATAACTTCAAAAGTGCTTAAAGGCTCCAAGGAAGCACAGAAAGATGTTTTGTTACTTAGTCCATCAGATCCTACAAGAACTGAGTGCTAGAACTTGAAACATTCTAATATTGAATGTTATTTGAAAATTTCAGGAGTACTGATCTATGAACTGGTGTGACAGTTAAGATCTTTGATTTGTAGCATCTATTCTACAAGAGGTGCCATTGGAAAAACCCTTGGAGTTGATATAAGGCTTTTAACTAATAAAGTGCACCATCACTTCTGTTTGTGGCATTGGTGTCTTTCATCCATGATCTGAGAATACTTTTGCAAACAATGGCAATGATTACTAATGTTAGTTTAGAAATAACGAGTCTTCCCTCGAAATGCTCCGTTTGACTTCCTGGCCTGTGCTGATGTGCATTCCCTCTTTCATTCGGACACTGCTCTTGCTTTCTCCTGAGACTGCCAGCTCTGATGACAGTTTTAGGATGCGGAGGCAGAGGCTGAATGATGAAGAGCTTTAATAATCATCTGGGTTCACACATGTTAAAGTAACACGCAGCCACTGAGCAGGTCACGCTCTCAGGGGAATGCTAACTCCAGAGCTATCAAAAAGACTCTACTGATAAATTTAAAACATATTGACTTTGTGTGGCATGCAATCAAAAGCTGGTGGCAATAACACAGCAGGGTTCTTAATCACTTTGCTGTTACAGTCGTGCTCCTGCTGTCATATTTCTAAAGGTTCATTTGTTAATTTGTTGAAAAAAATGCTTAAGCAACTTGTACAGTTTCCAAAAACTTCTGTGCTAAGAGTAAGTGTAGTGTAATATTAGACCTCCAGATAGTATGGGGGAAGGCTTTTGGAAGAAATCACTACGACACTACGTGGAACATATTCTCATAGTTCTCAAGAGGCTTTTAAATGTTTGGATTTTTAAAATTAAGTTTGCTTGTTAAGCCGAACACATGATGGAAAGTACTGTGTATATGAGTGTACATGGCTTTTCAAGCCGAATGTATTCCTTGAGCATTCTAGGAATAGTAGTGCAGATTATAACTGTCAGCACTGCAGCTGAATTTTGGGATTTTGCAATTGTAATATCTGAC
Organism: Picathartes gymnocephalus; assembly: GCA_013390045.1. NCBI lineage: Eukaryota > Metazoa > Chordata > Aves > Passeriformes > Picathartidae > Picathartes > Picathartes gymnocephalus. The sequence goes on from WEKY01032207.1 coordinate 217,192, forward strand.
CATTGGCTACTTGTATTTGTCCAGTCTGTCTAGCAAAAGTGTTAAGACAGTGATGGCTGCTTAGTACAAGTTGTAGTGGTGTTTGCCTGATGTATTGCAACTGGAAAGGTGATCCCTTTGGAAGAAGAGGAACTGACAAAATACTAAGTAAACAAACAAAAAAACCAGGCATTTATCTAATTCAGTGGCAGTATGGGCCATAGAAATAAAATTTTGCCAAGATGAGCCCATTTGTCCTGGTATGAACTGGACTTTTCTCCTCCCCTTCACGGTGATCTTCCTGAACAAAGATGTCATCTTTCAGACACTGTCATATGATGCTTTCAGTCCATTTCAACTAAAGAACTTACTCCCTCCCCACAGAATCCTGCAGGAAAGGTTTTTCCCTTTAGTATTCTAGAGAGAAAACTTGAGGGAAACCTAAGTGCTTCCTTCCATTATCTGACAGAGTGGGGGATTCATATAAAAGACCAATCCAGTTGCTTTTCAAAGGAGTGCAGCAAAAGAGCAAGAGACAACCTGGAGTTGCAAGAAGGGACGTTTCAATTCTGAGTTATATTAAAAAAATACCATTACTGTTTTGATGAAGTGATTAAGTACTGGTTTTTAAAGCATCACCCATGTCTGGATTAGGATTTTTTTAAAAGCTTGTAGATAGATAATGAAGATGCCAGTCCTCAGAGTACTGTAATGAAAAAGCATTGTGCTTCCTGTTGTAATCTTTGTAGAAGGTACAAAGAAAATCACATACACTTAGCTTTTTGAAGCAAGAAAGCAGTAACTTGAAGTAGGAAAGTGAAAAGATAATTTAGAGTTCAAGAAAGATTAAGGCTGCAAGAGAGTCCCTGAAAATTAAAATCCCAGCTGCATGCTTATGTCCGTCACAGCCAAGATTATAAACTTCTAGCTGACTGTTAACATTTGGGTTGTGTAGAGGATCAGATGTGCTGGGTTTAATGACTGCAACCGTGGAATATAAATTATACACATTAAACTGCATTTTGATCTCAAATATTGTTAAAATAACACTGTGATAATACCTTACGTGTTAGATCAGACTTGCTAGTGACACTATTTTAATGTTGGCAGGTGGAAATTTTCTCAAATTCTTGTCCTTGTGCTACTAAAATCATCCCTAACTAAAGATGCATCCAGACCTGTCTCCTCATCTGCACACTGAAGAGTGTAACCTAATTATCAGTCTGCTCAAGAAGTGTCACAAGGAGGTAAGGAGTGTTGAGCAGAGAAAGGAGTGGGTGGGTTGCGGAAATAAGTGTCAGATAAATTAGTGTTGATATTATATGAATATGAAGAGAAAACCCTCCTCTAGGCAGAACAGCCATGGAATACAGCTGGTGTGTTTTCACTGAAGAGCTATCTGATGACTGTATGTAAAATCTTGCAAGATTTATTTAGGAAATACAACATACCTTAAAATTTTCTGTGCTACAGCTTAATACTTAGGGACCTATTTTAAGGACTGATATAACTTCTGCACCTCTTAGTACTGTGCACCCCTCAAAAAACAATAATAAAATCAGGTTCAAATGCTCTCTGTTTGTATGCTCATGGCATTTCCATATTCCACCAGGGACAGGTGGAATATGGTGGTGGTTATAAGCAGTGTGGTTATAAGCAGATGTGTGGATGAGGATCCCAACAGCCACACGCCTGACGTTCAGTGCTTGGAGAGTTAATTGGGAGTTACTGCTTGACTTCCGTCTTCTTAAAAGGCACCTACCCAAGGATGTGAAATGCTAAATTGTCTTCAGGCTTCTCCAGGTTCTTCATTGCTTCAAGATTATGGAATTGTCATCGCTCTTGTTTAAAAGCCTTTTTAAAAATTTGCTTTGTCTACATCTTCTGCCTCTGTAGATGTAGAAGATTTGGCTCCTGCATTGAAAGCTTTCTGCAGCATCATTGCGATGTTGTTAATTATTTTCCCAGTATATTCTAAATAGACATTCTGTAGAGATAATCTTGCTGTATTAGTACATAAAAAAGGTAAATTTCATTGTTTCTACTGAGATAAAAATATATTTAAATATTCACTATGAATGTGACAACTCTGATTTACACCACTACATGCAATCTACAATTTTTTCACCTCCATGGTCAGTTGTGATGATACTTTTTTCTAATGCAATTAGTTAGATTCTAAGACAATACAAATGTTAGATTTACTGTTTTGAACTGAATTGAAAATTTTTCTTTTCAAAATTCATTACAGAATGAGAAACAAGGCTGATAAGTCACAACATGTAAGAGAAGACATTTCATGTGAAAGAGGGGTAACAGTAGTTTTGCAAGATTTTAAAGTAGCTAAAGTAACATATTATAAAACATTTTCAGCACCACAGTTCGTTATGATTTCTAAATTACAGCAGTAAAGGGAGCAGAGTTTTAATACTAAAATTCATTTGCAGAGAGTACATTGTACTGGTTTTCTTCAGCAACATGTAATTTGTTTTTGTTGGCACTTGGAGTGCAGTATCTCAAAACATATGCACACTGCAGTCTGTTGATACAATCTCATAGGTGGTGCTTCCCATTCCACTGCTCCTGTACAGAAAATTTCCAAGCTTTAAAACTAAAAGTTGCATTAAATGTAGAAGTTAGGTGGTTTTTTTGAGGTCAGAAATTTTAAATTGCCTAGAAATGCTTTACGTAATTTGAGAGATTGTAGAGACTTTTTTCTTTCCCTTTTTAGTAGCTTTTTTTGAAGCAACTTTAATGTAGTAATGTAGATAAATGTTCAGTAGCTAGAATTAAGTGAGAAGACTACTTGGACATTAGCTACTATAGTATCAAAAGGATTGCCACATGACCATCAGTTAGGAGAATAGGCAGTATGTAAGCAATATAAAGGGAAAGTGTTGTAATTATTTTTTCATAATTGTGAAAACAAATCCAATCAGGAAAGAAAATACATTCAGATTTATCCTGCTTTTTGGTACCTGCATAGGGGGCCTTTCCATGTTTTGAGTGGGAATGCAGCAGTATTGATTTACTACTTGCAGGTAATGGTTGGCTGGCTTTTTGTTTGTGGTTTGGGTTTTTTTGTTTTAAATGAATGTCAAGATAGAAGTATCATGGACTTGTGTGACGTAGCTTATTAGACTGTCTTGAGAACTGGAAGTAAAAGGTGCACTTGAACTCCTTGGCAGCAAGTGATTCAAAGGAATCTGTTGTCAATCTGACTTACGAAGGGACTGGGAGCAGCAATAATAGTCATGCACAGAATTGTGTTCTCTTGGTTTTGTTTGAAGTTGATCTTTACATGAAGAGGAATTGCTTTTGTCAGTCTTGTGCTCAGCTGGGAGAGGATGTTTGTGCTGGCAGTCTCAGAACAGAAAGGGTGAGGATGACTTTTTCACACTCAGTTGAAAGGGAGTAATACTTTTTCATTTGAAATTTAAGGGGAATGTACTGAAATATTCTTTTTAAATTGAAGTCACTGAAATCTGAAGTCAGTGATTTTAATGAGTTATTGGTGACTACTTGCTGTTTTATTATAACGCCAAAATGTCTCAAGAACCTTCATCTACAATTTAAATCTCTGTTCCTGAGGGATGAAAAGCATTATTTTTTAATTGGGTGTCCATTTTCACAACAGTCAATATGATTTATTTTATCCCTAATCTAGAACCTGCCCTGTATATCAAGTTTTGTATCTACTGAGGAGCCAAGTATGTGCTATAAATAGAATAATTTTTATAGGTAGCAGTTCAAAGAAATGTCTATTGTCTTGCAGTTGTATCACTGTAATAGGTGTAATAGCTATTTTTGAGAAACTGATTCTTTGTTTCCCTTATAATCTCAGCCAAGGAGTTGACATTTTGGGAATATGGCTAAATAAACATAGATTAAACCCACTGTATGCACTACTCAGAGTGGAGTTAGCTTGAAATGTGAGCATTCACCTTGAAATTTAACATGCAGGTATGCAAGTAGAATACAAAATTAAATCTGTATTAGCTGAAATGAAAATGTTGTAAAAGCAAGATCGGTGTGCAGTAAAGTGACCACTTATTCCATGCAACTGCTTCAGAGTCATCTGATGCCCTTCATAAATCACTGAGGTATAAACAAGCTAATTATAGCACTGCTATAGTTAAGTGTTTGTCATAAACTTTATTAACCCACTCCTACTTCCAGTTGTGTTCTATTGGCTGAGATCTTGTTCATTGTTTGAATCCTTAATAGCGTTCCTCTGTCACTTGTATAAGTCCACCCAGCTACTGGTCAGCTATGGAAATCACATAGGTTTCCCTCTGAAATATGGAAGGGACTTCATTCTCATCTGTTTTGTTCCTTGTGGTCTTTTTTGTTTAAATTCATTAGCTGTCTGTAAGATTGGCCAAGTTGTCTCCACTGATTGCTGCAAATATCTACTGAAACTCCAGGTCTTCTAAATCATTTGGATGCTCTGCTGCCAGGTTCTGCCATGAGATTCTGTCACATGGCACAAGCATCCCCCAGGAAAAGCAGTCCTTCTACACCCACGCATTCTGAGAGTTGTTTAATGCTCAGTAGTATGGAATTGCTTTAAGAAATCCTGGCTAAGAGGACAGATTTTTATGGTGAATATCATCATGTTAGCTGTGGAGAGCCCTCATGATGACAAGGCCTGCAGTTTTTCAGAAACTAAGGAACACTTAAATGTGTGTACAGCCCACAATTGAGCTGTGCCATAAAGATGGGAAATGCATCTTATTTATTAACCTCAAGATCCAGAGAGATTTTTTTATGCTGGTTCTGAAGTTACAGTCAATTAAGCCTAGTGCCTGCATCTTCTGGACCAACACCATATTCTTCATGTAGCTGGGATAATGGAGCACCGAACCCTTTGCCTCTCTAGGTCACAAAGAAATAATGAAAACAAATGCAGGGAGGACATTGCCTCTGTATCACAACCTGGAGATAAGAATATTTATTTTTTGTATGTTATTTAACGTAGTGTGTGAGTTGTGAGACTGACTTCTACAATAAAATATATGTTCTGCATTTAAACAATAGCTTCAGCTTAGGTGTCCTCCTTTAGTCTGATTATACTTTGTGAGTACCTTCAACTTTCAGCAAGACAGGGGTGGCTCAAGTGAGCTTCAGGAGTAGCTCAAACCTGTGCTTGCTTGGGGAAAAAAGTTACCAAACACCACTTTTCACAAGAAAGGGAGAGGAAAAGAAGACCAGGATATGTTGAAAAATGCAAATTAATTTAAATAAATTTAGAGCTTCAGAGGAAGAAACTTTTGAATTGAAATTTTTTTTCTCCTTAACTCACCAGCACAATGTTTTGAAGTTTTTTGGCCATTGCAATGATATTGACCGTGAGATGAGGAAGTGCTTAAAAAAAGAGGTAAGCAATAAATTTACTGTGAGTTAAATGCTTAATAAAAAATGGGAGAGAACTAGAGTTGTGTTTTTACTAAGTAGTACGAATCAATAAATGTAAGCACATTCTGGTGTGGGCACTTGAGACCAAATTTAAACTTTTTAAAATAAATTTGTCAAGTAAAATCTGGCGTTAACAAATGGCGTGGTGTATTTTTTGATATACAAAAATAGGCAAACACATTTTTATGAAACAAATATTGCAGATAGGAACTGACACTTCACACATTGCTTCTGACTTTTTTCTTAATTTTTTTTTAGTAGTGGTATTTGCACAGAATTTAATATAAAGCAGTAATGGTCACTTCTGCACATGTAACACTTAAAGCTGAAGTCAGTTACACTGACTGAAACTACTTAATGAGTTGCTGAGTTAGGCCCTAAATGAAAGTATCTGCAGATATGAAGGAATGAAGACTATGGGAGTTTAAGTGGATTTGCTGTTTTAATAGGCACATTTTCAGAAGAGTGTTCTTTATATTTATAGTGATTGTGCCTACATGACAGAACATTTAAATGGACATTTCACACACCTTTTAACTTGAAACTGTACTTTCTAATTTTTACATAAATTTCACCACACTAAAAAGTTTCTTTGCACATAATATTATTATTCTTATATTTTCTTCCACTGAAAGTTTACATTAAAGGAGTTCTTGATGATTATATTTGTCTGCCTTCTTAAAATGTACCTGTATTGATATACCATTATGAAGAAGCCCCTGAAAGGTTGTTCACAAATATTGAGTAGGTAAAGATGTAGCTTTTAAAGATCCATTGTTCTCATTCTACATAAAAACATGGATGAGTTATTGAAAAATTAAATATTGGCAAGGAAAAAAGTTAAGCATTCTGAAAATGTTAAGTAATGTTTCGGGTCATTATTTCAGTTATAGACCAATCAGTATAATGGATGAAAAACTGCAAATCCTTTTCAAAATCAATTTCTTTAGTAGTTTATGACATTATATAGAGAATTGAATATTTGTGGCTTACTTGGGTTTTATTCTTGATACCGATTATTAAAAAATTGAACAAATATATGCTCTAACCTAAGGACAAGAAGAATTTGCTTCTCATGAAATACATATGAAATGATGCATTGATTTTTAATTTTTCATTTATTTGAGCCATGAAAATGTTTCCTTTCTGTTTGCAATGAAAGAAGGGCTCTTCAAACTTCTGCTAGTGCAGGGGCATACTTGAAAGCATGGTGGTCTTATACATGTATCTTAAGTGTGAAGGCTTTCTTAATTCCATTTTACACTGGAGTCCTGCATCTGTTGTGGTTCTTGTTTAAACCATTAAAAATCCTCGCATGCTTTAGTCTCATTCAATCCAAATTTGCCTTTGTTCCTTTCATCTTGGTATCTTGCTTTATCTGTGCATATAATTAACGACCAGGAACAAAAATAGACCAAGTCTGTGATGACAAATTCACGTTTCAGAAGGCAGACACACATTAATCGGTATCTTGTAAAAGGAAAAGAGCCTGACCTGTGGTCTGGGATAGCATCAGTGAAACTTTTTTTTCCTCGTTCACGTGAAGTGTAGCTGTTGTACCTTAGATCCCTGTGTAATTAAGTTCCTTCTTAAGATTAACTGAATCTTATTTATTAGAATGTTCTAATACTCTTTAGCTTAATAACTTCAAACTTAGAAACCGTTATTTTAATGGAATAAATGTTAATTTCAAAGTAAAAATGAACCTATATGTAGATATTAACAAGAACTGCATTTCTAATGCATCAGTCAAATACATTGTTTCTGTTCCTGGGTAAAAAATGCTCTCTGCAATTTTAAATTTGACATATCTGTTTAATAATAGCAGCTGATCTATTAATTTCCTTATCTGTCTTCCAGTATGAAGCAAACAGGCTCAGAAACCGGGAGAAACGACAGAGGATAATTAATGCTCACAAAGCCTCAGAGAAGTGAGCTGTGCTGTGGCTGGACAGCTGCAGCTCCACAGGGACATTCACTTGGAAGCTGACAGAATACTTGTGTTTTGTCACCAATGTCCATCCAGCCTGTGGTTTGTGAAATGCTGACAAAATAAATGCATCTAATACATATTCATTCCCAGCAAGGCAAACAATGTGAAAAAATAAATACATCACTCACAACCTAACTAAATTTTTCACCTCTAAAAGAAAATTACTGTGGCGAGTCTGTTCTGGCACGGTTTTATGATTGTTAAGTAATGAGGAATTGGTGTATGTGAGGTACTGTGTGTTCAAGGCTGCTGTGTTCCCCACTTTGTTCTGAGTTGCACTTATTTCCTTGTGTCTAGCAGTTTCTCTTTCATATCTTGGGTTTTGTAGGGGTTTTTTGTTTGTTTTTCATTGCAAAACACTAAATTACTTTTTCCATCACTTTTTGTAGTGTTGTGATAACAGTTCTTAAATGGATTAGGAAAAAGAAATTTTAAACAGATGTGGCTTGAAATTGGAAATTGCCTATGACGGAATAATTGGACTTCTAGTATTTTTATTGGAGCTAAAAGGATGAAGTTACTGTCTTCAGCTGAGAAGATTACAAATCCTCCCTGCCAACCATATGTACAGTGTAGACTGTTGTAAGACAATTTGTTCATCATACCCAAAGCAAGCAGCTTTAGAAATCCAGAATGGAACATTTCCAGGGATTTACAAAGCTTTGCCTTGATTTTTGTTGAGTACTATCAATGTGTGCTGAGTGATTTTTGAAGAGGAGTGTTGCCAAAAATACAAGCTGAAGTTCTTCCATTTTCTCTGGTACAAAGGTAAAGTGAAGCTGTGACTATTGAGGTTGAAGCAAAGCTGACACTGAAGTGAAAGAAAAGTGTCACTTCTTCAGGCAATTGTGTTACCAAGTTGCCTTGTTAGCCTATAAAAGGTGTTTATTTGCCATCAAACTGCTGAAAGGCCAGAACAAGTCTCAGAATTCAGATTTGATATCAAAACATACAATGGTTTGTCCAGTGATGGAGCTGCTTCTTTGTATGTCTACTGGATTCACCTTACTTTTAAATAATGCCTCTGTTCTGCCTAGCAGCAGAAGATTTTTTTAAAAAATAAATTTTGTTGAGCCAAATATACAAAGTGTCTAGAAACCTTTTGAAGAAAAAGGTGCTTATTCTGCAGTGAATTATATGGTTTATTGTAAGAACCATTGTTGCTACTCAATCTTACAATTGGTACATGCCCCTATTTTTGGAAGAAAACTGTATTTTGTGATCTGTTTTGAAAGGTGAATTAGATAGATTTTACTTATTTTTCAATACCTGGATGGACCCAATTAAATCGGTGAAATTTAATACAAATGTTTTTAATGAAAACTCCAAGCAAAGCTGAAACAATTGTTTCTGCATCTTGACACGCTCTTTGTTTCTTAGAACAAGTAAACAATGCACTGTTTGAATTAATACTTGAATGGTTGGAAGTGGTGCAGCCTTTATTGGTATTTTTCAGAGTATTTTCAGAGAGTACTTTGTAGTGAACTCCTCTATCTGGGAACTCTGCGTCCGTGGTACTTCTTCCATTTGAGATGACGCAACCTACTTCAGCCAAGCTCTTATATAGATTTTGTAGTCTTTAAGTAAATAAATAAATTGAGACTTGTTCTAGAGATCAGGTTGAGAAGCTGAATGCAGAAGCACTGAAGCTTTTGTTTCTTTAATCTGCTTCTGTGAGTCCGGGTCTTTCACACAATAACAAAATAAGAAACCAAGAGCCACTTAACACAGCTCATTAGTCAGAATCATGTTTGCAAAGATCAATGTGCTTAGTGAATGAAAAACCAAATGGCACACACAATTCCTATTGATACTTTAAACTACATTTATTTATAAATCTATTTTACAGATCAGCTTTGTTTACCTAGTGAAAGTCTGATCATGGTCTTCTGTCTGTTTCTCTTTGCTAATTGCCCACTAGTAGTGTGATATGAGAGTGCCCATTGATTCCTGTGGGTTTTGTTCCTTTTGTTTGACAGAGTTCAAGTTGCTAATTTGATCTTGAAGCTGAAAAACACTGGTGTATTAACTTACGATTTATCTAACAGAGAAAGGGGTAAAGGTGAAATAGTAAATGTGGTTTTTTTCCTTGTTTCCTAAAGTGAGCTTGGGTGAAAATAAACCTTATCTCTATAGATTTTGAGGACACTTTATTATTGTAATATCATTTGTCTATAGGAGCATTTTTCCCATTGTTCTTTCTGAAAGAGGATATTTGAGAGAGAAATTTGAGAGAGAAATTTGATGTAATTTGTGTTGAATTGTATGTGAGAAGCTCATGGGTGTTTCATGTGTGAAAGTGAAGAAAGGGGAAACAGAAAGGGCAAATGGCAGTTCTGGCCATAATGGTGAGGATTTTTCATACTGAAATGCCATAAAAATCTAGGATACATGGACAGGAGGAGGACAGAGCAAAGGGAGTGATAACAGTTCAGCAAAATCCCTCCAGTTTTACCAGAAACACCTGATAACACTATTTGTAGTGTACTTTATCTTGCTGGAAAACTTAATGATGATATTCTGTCTCCCTTATTTGAAATTTTTTTTTAAATTTATTTTTTAGTAGAAGGAAAAATATTCTGCTGAATAACAGCAGCATAGTGTAAGAACAGCAGGGTGAGTTCTTGCTCTGGTGTTCTTTATACAAACAGGGCTTGAATCTGGTGCACCTGTTAAGCTGCAGTGCTGAGTTTTGATATTTTATGAATGTACCGCTCGTCTTTCCGTGTAAACTTCAGTTGGGAAAACCCTCAAGGAATTATGTCCTTTGTTGCTGATAAAGACAATGTGTATTTTTTAGGCCTTCAAGCAAAGCCTTGATTTAGTTGAGCTGACTGTACAGTTTGGGTGAGGACTAGTCCTGTGAGTTAGCAAACCACTGTAATGAATATTTCTGATGTGTTATACACTTTGCTGAAACTCCACACCTCACATATAAAGTATGTTCAGCAGTCAGGCATTCCCGAATTTGGCACTGCCCATGCTTAAAAAAAGTTCAGGATATATAATATAAATTCTTTCTGATATAAATGAAAACACACTTCTGTGGAATACCTAAAAGGATTTGAACAACTGGAAAACTGATACCAGCTTCTGATAGTTGAGTTAAAAATGAATTGTTAACATTAGTGCTTAAGCAAAGGAGATTCTCTACCTGGACAACATAATGGGTTTTAGTGCTGCAACTTATGTTACACATTGAGTTTTATTAACATGTACTAAAATGGAGTATCAGCAACTCTTAGTGCTCCCATTAGATTGTTTCTTTTACAAGCTCAGTGATAACCATGCTGCTCATCAACAGAATCTGCCTTGCAGTACATGAAGGTCTACCAATAAAAACTTGAAAGTGAATAGTAAATTCACATCAGGTTCCCCAAACCTACTTAAATTGCTGTGCACCAAAAAAATATATCAATGGGAACAAAATATATATTTAGCCTGAAAATTGTTCTTGTGGACCATCATGCTTCAAAATTATTCTTTTGAACTATTTGGTGACATTTTAAAGGCTGGCAACTTTCATGGGGAGCTATTGCTTTAACCAATGAGGCTTTTATTGGTATTTTAATGTAGACACTTAGATAAAACAAGATACATTTCAAAGATATAAGTGACCAGAAAAATCTTTTGGGACATTCATTACCTGGAAAGATGTTCCTGATGGCTTGACAGAACTCATCCCCATTACAGGTATCAGCCATCCAGGACCTGGAGATTAATTTCAGCTTGGCAAAAGCGTCAAATGCCTTTAAGAGTATAGATATGTGTGGCTAAGTTACAGGAACGCTGATCTGACCATGTCATCCCCGACACTGAGGTGCTGAGAGCAAAGGACGTGTTTTGTTAGCATGACATTAGCGGTCTAATTTTTACAAAAAAATTTGATTGAAAACTATTCATGACCTTTGCTACCAACAGCCCGGGGACTGAGATGTTCGACTTGAAGTAAATCTGATTTCCCCTCCAGCCCCGGGCTGAGGCGGCTGCTCCCCGCGCTGGCATCACCGCGCTCCGGCTGTGCCACGATGCCAGCGGTGACTGCAGCTCCGTCCCGTGGGTGGCACAGGGAAACCCTTCGTTACAGACTGCCAGGAAGAACATTGGGAATGTTTTGGTATTTTTCCCGAGCGCTGGCGAACTGCTCGCTGTCGGCCGACAGACACCGGACGTGACCGTGCCCAGACCGGGGCGGCGGCCGATTCGGAGCGGCACAAGGCGGCCTCCGCTGCCTCCCGGGGCCGGCCGCCAGCGCTCGGCGCTGCGGGATCACCGCGATCGGCAGCACCGTCTCCGCGCGCCGCCAGGAACGTCGCCAGCCTCGGCGGCCACGAGCCGGTCTCCCGCATCTCGTATCTCGTTCCCTAATCCCGTATCCCGTTCCCCTTATCCCATTCCCCTCATCCCCCATCCCGTATCCCGTCCCCGCACCTTGCGCCGCGGGACTCGGCAGCGCCGCCCAGCGGCCGCTCCGTCCCGCGGGAGGTGGCGGCTTCCCTGCCGCGCGGGCGGGGCTCCCTCAGGCCGCGCCGCCATCTTGTCGGGGCTCTGGGTGCTGGCGCTCCTCCAGCCTTGCGGTGTTGAGGTGCTGGTCTTTGCCCAGGTGCTGTGCTGAGGAATGGCCTCAGCCCTCGTAAGAACAGGGTGCTTGGTGCTGGTGTGGTGCCATCGCCTCTGGATGCTGTGCAGCCCAACCAGAGTGTCTGCCTCAGGTAAAACAACATCCACACTCTATCCTCATGGGCCAAAAGTTGTCACAGCTGACCCCCGTGCTCTGACATACTCTTAGGATGCTGTTGATCACTTGTTGATGCTGAATTCTCTTGCACAAGCCTATTTATCACCCACTCTTTTTATTTATTTGAATCAAGTCCATGTTGTACTCAGCAATGTTGAAATAAGCCAATGTGGTTGGACTGAGCAAGGCCCTGGCACAGGGCTCCCACGTGTGGCCACAAACCAAAGTGGGGATTGGTGCTGACATTACCAAAGATCCTCTCTATGGTGTTTGGTAGGATTAGAAGACCATACCTCACTCTCTTCTACCCCCCTGGCTTAGTAGTTACAGCTGTAAGAGATATTTTAGAAACAGCTGTCTTGTGCCCTAATATAGGCATTCCTGTTTTCCAAAGTTCAGCAGGATATTGGAACTGGCTGATGCACCTGGCTCTGGAAGCAGCCAGGAATAAAATGTCGTCCTCAAAGACAACTGGCATGGATGCAGTTTTAATTTATTAGTGATTCATTTTGTGTAGTGTAATGGTTGGTTTGTCACTTGCTTTGGGTATTCTCTAATATTGTAATTATTTATCCAGTGGCAGCTTAGACCGTGCGTGCAATGCACAAAACAATCCACCTCAGCTGTCTCTGTTAATTGAAAACTGCAGCTTTGCATTCTTAACTTCCCTGTAGCTTTCAGAACTACATATTTGTGTGGATTATTTAGCTGTGTTTTGGTTTGGGTTATATTCTAACATTCCGGGTAATGAATATATAAAGTACTTTGTGTCTAAGTGGCATTAGTTAGACAGCTGCGGTTACAAACAGCCCACATAATCATATTAAATCAATATTAAATGTGTGCTACTGAATAGTTGTCTTTGGGATGCTGATGGTCCCAATTTAATTTAACCTTCATCCCACTAGTGCTTCCAAAAAACCTCAGAGGAAAACAAATCAAAAATCAAATCCCCAAATGAGTAACTCCAAATGGAATAACAGATCTTTCATAATTGGTCCATAGTGGCTTCATTTAGGTGGATGTACAAGTGTATGGTGTGCAGCAGCAAACAGTCCAAAACCTGTTGGCTGTTCACTGCAAGAGAGGGAACAACTGTGGAGAATGGGTGTCAAGATGCTTTTTTTGGTGATAAGAGAGTTTATTTGAACTAGGAAAATAGAAAAGGTTGGTTTGAATTATGATATTTGGTGTGACGAGAAGATGTAAATACTAGAAATTTGTTCAGAAAGCCACTTTGTCATCAGTGTGATGCAGCTGTGCTGCTGTTGGTTCTGTTTGCAAGAATAGGTGATGAGGGCTGAAGAGGGCCAGCAACAAGGAAACCTGACACTTTCCTCTGGAGCTGCTTGGTATTCAAAATGGAGACTCTTAAATCATCTGGTTATAACAAGAGCTAGACATTCTCCCTTGAATTTTTTTTGTGCTGGGCTTGTGTTCATGGACTTCTGTTTCCGTGCTTGTGGCCGTGTTCAAGGTGAGGGCAAAAATGATGTAGCTGATCTAAATCTCTTGGTTGGGAAGTTGCAAATTATTGCAGGGAGTGATGCATTGAGTGGAAACCAATTCCAGTGTCCAGTACTCACTGGAGGTGTTGTAATTTTATTTCTAGTTGTTAATTAGGTCTTAAAATGTTTTAGAAGATACTGCATACAGAAGTTGTGTACTATATGCATTACTGGAGAAACAGAAAGTGAAGATACCTGCAAGTGAAGTGAGAATTCTCCCTTTGAGCAGAACAGCAGGAAGGGAACCTGGTTTGTATGAAAATATGTCTTTTAATAGATTGAATGTATGAGGAAGAACTTGGGACATTAATCATTGGGACTTTTATTTGTGGCTTGATGTAGTTACAGATCATCAGGCCAGTTTTAATGTATTGTGGGGCTTCTATGGTGAAGTTTCCTTGTGCCCTTACACCAAAAATGGTGCTTAAGAGATGTAGGTCATGCCTGGCAAGTGTGGGTCAGGTGAACCTGCATCTCTGCTCTGTCCATTCCTTAGTTGTGTTCCTTCCATTTGCTGTTGTTCCAGAGGTTGCCCAGCAATTCTCTTCTGTTTTATGCAAGTGATTTTCTAAGGAAGGGGAAGAGGAAAAAGTAGAGGCAGAAATGTTGGATTGTTGAAATTATTCGTAGCATCCAAAACTAGATTTGGAGTAGTGTTGTGTGTATGTGTATGTGTGCCTATGTCTGTATGTATAGATATGTATAAATGTGTAAAAATTGGTACAATGGTAAAAGAAAGGAGATGACTCATTTAGCCAGCATTTCCAGTATGGAAGGGTTATGGTCCCTGTTTTCATCTCAAGCTGTCTGATGGATCAAAACCCAGCAGTGATACAACACTGCAGCCTTAGTGAGGTCATTTACTTTTATTTTGAGATTTTGATTCACCATGTGAAAAGTGAAGAAATATTACCAAAAATCATGAGCAAAATCAAAATACGTTTATTTTTCTGTTGTCTTTTGAGACACTTCAAATAGGCATTTTAATTTAGTTGTGTTTGACTTGGCTTTGACAGTGAGAGAAGCTAAAATAGCTTAGCAGCAGCAAGAAGTTTTGAACTATCATCTATCTGTCTCTGTGCTAACCTGCATTTTAGAATTATTTAAGCTAAGTGCAGAATTATGTTCTGATTCTTAGCATTCCTGAACAAATCAGATCACTGATGGAATGACAGATGTGAATGGTGAACAAATACAGTAAATAAGAATTTTGCTATTTTTCAGCCCATGGGTAAAGATGACTGACTAGTAGATTTGCATATAGACTACAGAGATGCTGAGTATTTTTCCTTAAATAATTACAATAATTTCTTATAATAAATACCTTTATTTCAATTTGATCAGCAGTGACAAGTAATGCAAGTTATTTTTGTTGAT
This sequence comes from Picathartes gymnocephalus, assembly GCA_013390045.1. Taxonomy (NCBI): domain Eukaryota; kingdom Metazoa; phylum Chordata; class Aves; order Passeriformes; family Picathartidae; genus Picathartes; species Picathartes gymnocephalus. Next base: position 232,205 of record WEKY01032207.1, read on the forward strand.
GCCATAAAATCTTGTAAGTAATTATGGCTTACTCTTCAAAATTAAATCACCATGTTTCATCTTCATTTGAGCTTTCTACAAAAGTGATGATGGATCAATATTTGAGCACAGCCCCGTGGGGTCTGTGGTACATTGCAAAGATCCAGTATTTAGCAGATAAAGCCAAAATCAGCCCAGGGAAACCTCAAGTCTATTGAGTCCTTTAGATTTTAGCTAGTGATGGGCTCCCCCAAAAGCCATGGTCTTAAACAGCTGTTAAAACTTAAGTTCAGATTCAGATCTGGTTTTATTTTACAACTTCCTCTTATCTTTGTAAGCAGAACCAAAACCATGGTTTCAAGTCTCTTTTGTCCTGAGGATTAGATGCGTGGGCTTGAAACTTAAATCCAGATTTGGTGGCTTAGGCTTGTGCTAATTTGTTTTTTCTTTTTAAAATGAAACAAAGTATGGACAACAACCTCAGCAGCTGGCCAGAAAAGCTTCCATTTTACCATACCTAAATTAGGATTCTCAGTTTAAGTGTAAAATTAGCCTTTAGGAAACGGAAGAACACAAGATGCTGCCCTGAGACAGTTGGCAGGTGGCAAGTTGACAGAGCATTTTCCTCCAGACCTGTGCTGGACCCCTCAACGTTGACTTGAAACCGAGTACTGGAATGATAATGTGTTATTACTGCTGAGCAGAGAGTGCTTCCAGCATAGAGAGAAGTTGTACACATACAGAGTGGGTGAAGGAATCGGAGTACATACACCAGCCATTTTCTCTTACAAGCGAGTATATAGACAGGGAATGTGTAATTGCCATTTTCTGCAGAAATTGTTCAATTCTATTACATTCTTTTCACAACAGTATTAGGGTGTTCTTTCAATTATGCATCTTTTGAAATTGGTTTAAAAAAATTGTATTCTTCTTAGTTTACAAATAGGCACTGGCACCAGGCTAGTGGTTTTGTTTTGCGTGGTTGTGGGGAATTGTTTAATTCTCCTTTCTGAGTCCTCTTTCTCTAGGTCAGCAGCCAGCAGCGAGGAACATCAAGTAAAAATAAAACTTCTATTTTTAGTTCAGCTACATAATGTCCTATTTATAATACTGAAATTTCAGCTACTACCTGGCCCCTTTCAATTCAATGAACCATCTCTGCTCTGTTAGCCTCCTTGCTCTTTTTTTCATATCTGCCCCTTTTGATTCTTCTGCAATTATTTTTGTAGGTTTGGGGATGCTTTTCCAATGGGTCTTTTAATTCTGCACAGTGCTGACAGTGATCAGTTCAAGTAATTTGACTAGAAGTAAGGGCAAGTAGCAGGTAGCAGGGGATACTCAAAACTTGACATAATCCACCCTCAAAATCCACACTGTGAAACTCTTGGAGGGGGGAAGCAGCTGCAATCATAATGATCAGTTGATCTAGGTAAATGTTTGCTTCTGCTTTTAATCTCTCATGACTGCTGTAGACAAGAAAACTTCATTTTCCTTAGGATGATACATGACAGTAATTTTCTTCTCTCCCCCCCCCTCCACTTTTTTGTTTTGTGTAAATTTTAACACAGGCCAGTGAGTGGGAGACAGAGAAGAGCACATACACAAACATCTCCTGGCTAGCCAATAAACTGCCTAGGATTTGGAAGTGAAATGGTTAAAAATGTGTTGAAAACCTCAGAGTGTAGCTGAACTCTGGGGTTTTGGCAAGTAAAAGATGGCTTTCAGCACAGGACCTTAGGAAAAATGCATTTGTCCGAAGGCAGATTTTACCCTGCCCGCAGTCTTGGAGATAAGGCAGGAATTGTAACAGGAATAGTTCCAAAATACGTTTGTCAGCTCAAAGAACAAGAAGGAAATGTTGATGTGCTACTGGGCGAGGTTCTGCCGCCATCAGGTTCTGCCTACTGGGCTTCAAAACAGGGATTTCACTCTGGTTAAGCCAAAACTAATGTAGAAAAATTCCCAGTTAGAAGCAGCTTATGAAACCAGATAGACCCTATTATCCACCGGGGACCAGGCACTGAAAACATTTTATTTATTTCCTCCATATGATGTATCTCACTTGAAAGAAATGAAATGACTTGTAAACCTACAGGTTTTCAACGGAGTTGAGTCATGCTAGAGACTGATGAGGAGTTGGATGGGGGTGGAGGAGGAGGGAAAGTAATTCTGGTAATGTGGAGACCTTGTCATTGTGTGGCAAAGTTTGAGTTTTAAGAACCATGATTATGCTTGAGCGAAATTTTTGCACGATGTGTATGATACATGGTGCTGAGCTGTGCTGGAAGCTGAATAAATAGATTGAGCAAGTACTTAGCCAGGCACGGTCACGTTGTTGTAGCAGAGGTAGCAAAGTCTGATGGCTGGAAACAGCCGTTCTTTAGGAGAATGGGGAGCTGCTTGAAAAGAGCCAAAATAATATAAAAGCACAATTTAAAACCCCTGAACAACAAACCCTGTAACCCACAGCATTCAGTGGCAGAGGTACAGAACACTTTATGTAATTAGATTCCAGGTACAAAGAGCTCTGTATTTCACAAAATTTCAGTTATCTTCTGAACAACAACAAAAAGCTATTGTTTCTTCTTGTCCCGTTTCATCTCCTTGTTTGAATATAAATCCAAAGACAGTTCCTCCTTCTCAGACAGCTTTTTTTTTCTCCTTCTTTAATATGCAGAATAAACAATATGGAGTGTAAATAAGTGAGGTATAAATAAAGGAAAAATATCTATCTTATGACTGCTCTGTCTCAAAACCTTCATCTGTAGTTAGGTAAAAGATTCCTTTTGGAGAGGAAGGTGATGGTTGGAATGAGGTTAGGTGGGATAAATATGTAATTCTATTGTTATATTTAGTATTGCAGTCTCTGTGAGCCAAGAGAAAGATGGCAGGGTACAGCTGTGCAAAAGAGGAATATTTGAGGTCTGTTGGTCCCTGCTTGAGGAGAGACCATATGAGTGAATGAGGTCAACAGAAGGGTAAAAATAGGCAATGTGAAAAAGGGATGGGGTGAGAAGAGCCCCTTGGAAAATGTCCACAGGGTATGAAGGGAGGAGGAAGAAGGTGAGACCACTGAATGGATCTCTAAAAAGAAAGGCAAGCAGGAAGCCCACAGTATAAACTGTGTAAACTGAGGTTTTAGGGAGAGATGGGTAATTTGTGATGTCATAGATATCAGTGGGGCGTATACGAGATTTGGAGAAGACAGTGTTTGGTCTTGAATTTGCAAACGTCAGCAGTGGTGCCTGGGCCAGCTCTTTTAGCAGAAGCTTGAAACTACATTTCTGTAGACATGAGATGGAGACTCACAGCAGCTTCCTGAGTGAAGAGATTCCCATTTTTAACCTTCTTTACCTTTAAAAAGTTATGATCATTTCATGTCTTGTAACAGACATCCTCCAGCTTTTCATTGAGTGACTAATATTCTTGCACTTTATATAGTCATAAATAATGTGTGTTAGACGTGACCATTCCTGGCAGAGCTCCAAGGTATTTTTCCACCAAGAAACATTTGTTTGCCTTCTACCTAATAACAATCAAGGCAATGAAGACACTGCTATAGTATTTTTGAGGTATTTGGAGTGTTTATTGCAACGTAATACATTCACTGCTCATTGCATTCTCCAAATAATTTATTTTAAAGACAAGCACCTGCCTCTTTCCTGGGCTCCCTTCCTCCATTCACCTTTCACTTCGAGAAGAATCCTTTCCAAAGCAGTCAGCTGGATCTGGCACAAGTACAAATATGCTAAATTATGCCATTGTTCTGTTTTCCTGAAGTATTTTTTTCCACCCTGCTCTCCCTTGTTTAGTGCAGACCCATTTGATCTTGTCCCCTTGGCTTTGTGGTACACAGCACATACATTTAGTGTAGCCTTGCAGTTATTTCTGTGTATTTAATTTCAATATCACTTTTTTTTCATTTGTTTTTATAAATTTTTAAACATTTTCAAACTGGTAAAGTTTTCAAAGCCGGTGCTTTCCATGTTTCTGGAGCTGGAAGTGCCACCTTAGTATAGCTACATCCACGTTTGCAATTAAACATCTTCACTTAGAGACTCGTTTAAGACAGGAGAAAAGTAGTATGGAAAACTTGACGTTCATAGACACCATGGTAATTCCCTCCATTATATTAGAGAAGAACAGTTCATGGAGGCAGTGATGGCTTTAAGTATTTTCTCTCAATTAAATGAAAAGCTACTATTGCTCTAGAGCATAGAATGTAACCACTGGTTGCTTTTGCACACCTGTGCTCTGCCTGCTGTGGATGAAAGGTCTTGAGAAAAAATGAGAAAAGTGTGCGAAAACAGTTTACATCCCTGGATCTTTGATTCTTTAAGGTCACCAGTACACTGAAAGGGATTGAAAATATTCTCCATAAGCAGAGACAGTATTTAGGAATGTAGATGATGAATTATTTGTTATGATATGTTCAAGGTTGTTTCTTGGACATTAATGAAACAGTTTGGGTTTGTTCCCTGGGAAAAGGGACCAGTGCCTGTCTGTTGGGTTGTATCAACCAGAATTATCAAATAAAACTCAAAGTGAAATTCCACCTGGAAGGCAGCTGATCCTCTTTTTCTGGTATGTGTGAGAAGTATGACTAGAACACTGCTTCAGTTTTTGCCTTAAATGTCTTGATTTTTTCTATTATTAATATGCAAAAAAATACTAAGATATAGGAGAAAGACAGATTCCATTTGATGTTTGAGTATGTATGAGAAAGAGAAGGCTGTCAAAGGAGACATCTTCATATAAGAGAGTCTTATTCACAGGAAATTGGGAGCACCGTTGGAAGAGTGTATTTAAGAAGGCAACATTGAAGCAGCCAGAAGAGGATGTGTGATGAGAGAGTGCTGCACTCATAATAAATAGAAATACAATGCTACTGCACCCAGTAATGGCCGGGAAAACAGTATGGAACTGTCTTCCACTGAGATGGAGATAATGAAGCAGAGATAAAGTACGATTTAAACTTGAGGTACAAACTGCCTTCAGAATCCAGAGGTTGTTCATTAAGTATCTTGGATACTCAGATCCTTCTTGATACTGCCTCTTCCTTGAATGGTATAGTAAAAATTAATACGAAATTAATTGCAGAGAAAACTATTCTTCTTCTTTTGTCTTAAAATGAGGGATCTCAAAAATTATTTCCTATCCTAGATGGAAAACTTCTCATTTTTGTTCAATGCTATTCCATAAAGAATAAATGATGAAAAATGTTGATAGAATTTTGTGGTTTGCTACCAGCAAATTTAAAGTACTGGTGTACTGTGTATCCTCCTGGTTTTCAATTCTAAGTCTGGTGTTCCTGAATAGACCTGTTTTTCTGAAAATTTCAATGATTGCTGGAATTTGGCAAGAGCAATTGTGTAATCACATTTTGCAGACTAGGTGGTAAAAGTTTTATTTTGTGGAAGACAAAGCAGAGTATGAGTTTGTTTCAGAAAGGCTTTTTTTCTGCCACTGAATATCATGGTATTTGTATAAAAATAGCAAAACATCCTGAAGAAGGACATGCATAAACCTTTGAGCACATATAGAAGACCTGGTTTTCATCTTAGGGTCCATATAGAGGTCTGGGGATCCCAAGGTCATTAAAATGTCATGAAAGATCTGGCTTTGAATACCATTTTGGCTCTTCTGGAGCCGGAAGAAAAGAAAGGTGAGCAGGTAGGACTTGCAAAAGGTCGATCCCAAAGTCTGTGTGTGATGGTTTAAACACCAAGTTCTTCATTAACACATTCCTGCCCTTTCAGCTGAAATGGAGCTTGGAAGAGCTGAAGACTGGTCAGGGGTTCTTGAGTGCTGTGTTCTCCAGGACCCTTTATCATGTTCCTTTGTTTCCTGCTTTTCCTCCCTTTTGGGAGGAAAAAAACCCCTTAATTCATATTGTGGATTTCTGCTTCCACATGGAGATTTTGTGTCTTTGAGCTTATGTTTCTAAGAGAGTAAACATAAACAAGAAGGAAGGAAAGACTTATCTATCCCTCTTGTGTCAGAGGCTTAGTCATTAAAATGCACTTAGAAAATTTTCTGTGTGAAAATATTTTGATATTGTGAAGCAAGAATATTTCTTAAGTTTCTGAAGTGAACTATGGACTTAAAGGGTAGAAACCCACTAAACAAGAAAAACTTCCAGTTGGTTAAAATAAATTTTTTTCCTTCAAGAGTAGTTCTGAAGCTGGTCTGTTCAGCAGACCTTTTTTTGACATTAATTCATGTTTTGCATGTGCATAAGTAGGAGTTGTCTGTTCTGGTGTTGGATGTCCCAGGCTCTGAAAGTTCTCACTTCAGTTGGAGAAACAGAGAAAAGCAATAAAATTATCAGGTATGTCACTCCTTTAATTCAGCTGTGGAAAAACCGAGTTGCTCCATCAATCTGAGTGACAGCTTTGGACAAGAAATTACCATGTTTATTTTACTCACAGTCATCTTCCTCATTGTTAAAGGACAGGCAAGGAGATACTGTTTCGCTGGTAATGTTCATGGCAGCATAGAAAATTAGCTTTAAGTAGGTGTATTTCTGAAATGTATGTTTTTCAGTCCCTGACAGGGATTGGAATGTATTTGCTGTTACGGGTTTAGTTGCTAGTTAACATATTTTTGTGTTTTATTCTTGGGACCTGTTTCACAGATGCCTGTGGCTCATCAACAAGTGCTCTGTGCATGTTTTGCATGGTAAAATTTGGTACAAAAATTAGGCTTCTATACAAACACCCATTTGTCATGTTTTTTTGGTTTGAAATGAGAAGAGAGCTGTGGTTCTAAAAGTTGTTGTCCTGTTTGCAGATGGTTAAAATTAATTTATTCTACATAGAAAGGGAATGAAAACAGAGATCCTCTTCACTTACTCCTCCTGTTTAGTTGTCCATTAACTATGGCACATTAAGAAAAAGAGGAATATGCTATTCGTTGTTAACACAAGGCAGTTATTCTTGACTGGAATTTAGAAAAAAGCAGTGACATTTCTAGGGAATTATTCCTGACTTGATACTTAGTGCCTCTGAAACTATAATTTTCATGCAATCTCCTGAATTTGCTAAACTCATGTAGTTTTGGCCCTTTCTGTTTTTTTTTGTTTCTCCGTTACTGTGTATAAACATATATAAACACAAATTAAGATAGTAAGTAGCGTGTGATAGGAATATGTGCAATATACAACTTCCTCTGTTGCCTGACCCTTTAAGGATTATATCCCACTCCTGATGTTGTCACTAAGGATTTGTAGGGTCATGTGATCCATTTTGGTTTTCAAGCTGAAAGCAGTGAGCAGTGAGGTTCCCCTCACTGCTTTTTTTTCTGGCATTTTGATGTGGTTCTGGAGAAGGAGGACTACGAGCCCTTTTTAGACAATCACAATTCCCTGTGAAGGGAAGTTTTTGAATTCCCCTCCAGTGTGTACACATTTTATAGGTTTATTAACCTTTAAGACAGAGAGAACTTTTCCTGAGCAATGGCGAGCACAGTGCATAATGTTGCAGGCCAACCCACGTAACCTGCCTGTTCTTCGAGGAATGAAACTCTAACGAGTGTTGGGTCTTTCATCTTGGCTGTTTGTCTTGGTGCTGTTGCCTCTGTTGGTGATCTAATATTGATTAGAGCAGCCATGGAGGGGCAAGGAAGTGATCAGCATAAGCTGCTGTCACTGCTGAGGGCACAGTGTGTGTGGCTGTGTTGTGCCTCCATGCCAGGCTCTCCTCTAACACACTTCCAGACTTGTGGGACACCAAGCTGGGTAAGCTGTTTTCCTTGGGTAGTTGTGCATCATACCTAATTTTCTCCCTACTTTTCCCTGAGCTGGCAGTGATTCCAGAGGCAACAAAGCAGCTCATTGGCAATCATCCAGAAAGTATTACTTTGTTTTCTTTATTAAACTGTGAGTTTAGAAGACAGAGCCTGGAATGGGCTTAGTTCTAGTAAGTTAGAACAGCCTAGAGGGCTTTCTGTGCTACCCCAGCAGTCTCCTGTGTACCATTGGTAACGTCCCTACTGCAGTGTAAATCACTGGGTAACTCAGCACACCTTTTATTTAGCTGAATATAAATAAACAGCAGGATACTTGAAAGAAATAACACTCCAGAGAAAACACAATCCTAGTGCAATTAGAGCATTTCTATTTAGATAATTGCTCACAGAAATGATAAGCTTGGATCTAATCCTCAAAGGATACAGAAAATTGGCAGTTCCAGAATTATCTGGTTCTCTCACTCTTTTTCCCTCCTTAATGTATTAATATCTTTGTTTCTCAAACCCTAAATGCTGATTTTTTTGGCCTTTTTTCCTACTATACTGAGAGTGATACTGAAAATGACAAAACAGCAAGGGATGCCCTAGAGATAATCTAATTTATGAGACAATCTGTGTAGAGAGAGGAGTGATAACAAGCATGATAATTTACTGCTGCTTAAAAGAAAAACATGACCTCATGCAGTTACAGAGGGGCTTGCCCTAATTATGGGTGCAGACAAGGTGGCCCCTGGGGTATTGGTGAGACATGCAGTAATCTCCACAAACAAATATTTACCTCAATGAGACTGTTCTCTCCTATGTTCCCTTTATAGGAATAGGCTTTTTGTCAATATTTTTTCCTGTTTCTAAGAGCTGTAGCTTGGTGTTTAGTTTAGGAGGGAGAATTAGGGTTCTGTTCCTCACTGTTCTATTGACTTGAGCTGTGAGTTTGGGCAGGTTAACTCCATTCCTTTGCTTTACCCATGTCTGTGGAGTGGGGACTACCAGCCATGGGTAGAGTGCTTGGAGTTACTTCCTATGCTTTAATTTGCTTCCTTTCTTCTCTTCTCTGTTGATTTTTTAAAAAAATCCTTAAATTTTCCCTCAGACTGAGATCCTTAAAAGCTGGAAAATTGGGAGTACAAAGAGAATTCCCTGGTACACTACTCAGCAGAATGCTCTGAAAGAATAGAGTTTTGGCCAGAAGCAAATACTGGCATATAAAAAATACAGGTGTATAAAACAAATTACCCTTGTAATCCAGGTCACTCCTTTGTTCAGCTGTGTTTTCTTAAATGTCTTCTCAATCCTCTGTTTGCAATGCATTCTGTGAGACATATTTGCACTTGCAGTTTATAGAAACACTTGCTGCCTTGAACACCTGCCAAAAAGTAGATTTCTAAAGGATGAAACTAGAATAAAGATCTTAGTTTATGTTGGAGTTCATCAGATTAAAATCAGAAGTTTTTAAAAGTAACATTTCAACAGATTAATTGCTGAAAAATGATTGAATTAATTGATAAAGTGAAAGGTGAAGTCAGTAAAGATGTGTATGAAATATTCTTACTGGTATTGAAAACTGGCTCGGTATTTATATGAGAAGATTCTGGATCAGAAAAATAATATATTGCCATGTGTATGAGTTGGAAATACTTATTGGCTAGAGAAGTAAAATATGCCTTGAAGTAATTTGTTCTGTATGCCATTTTTTTCCTGCATATTCCAGAGACTGGATTTTTTTCATAAATATATGAAAAAATGGGTAGGTATCCATATGCAGTTTCTGTGCATGAGGCCTCTTCCACAGCTCTTTAACATTTAAGGGAAGGGGAAAAGTGTGGGTGTGAAAGTATGGGGGCAGTTTGAGAAGGCACTCTTTAAAAGGTATGGGATTGTGTCATTCTCCCTCATAAATTACATCCTTAAACTATCATTTACTTCTTAATCCTACTTTGAATAATGAATATTCATCTAATCTGTTCTTGGTTCTCCATCTAACTCCCATTGCTGAAGAACATCTTTCCACAGCCACAGAAAGTCACTCTGGATTTCCCTTCTCAGGACTGCTGTGACTTAGACTTGCAGAGGCTGCTCTGCTGCGTTTGAACAAACCTGGAAGGTCTCGGTGCAGGAGGAAGAGATGGAACTGCTGGAGTGTATCTGTTCTAGTCCCCAGAGTAAACTAAACCCAATAGAGGCTGAGCCCCTGCCTCAGTGACTGGTTTTATTGATTTGGAATTGGTAAAATACAGTGACAGTCTTCTCCCAGTCCTCCCCATTCATTGTCAGTGTGACACTCCCAAATGGGTGCAGAGGAAAAGCCACAACAATTGAGGATTCTTCTTAGCTGAGGAAATGCTTGTTGACAAATTTCCTTGATTTTAATTTTGAATCATGCTGTTAGATCAGGGCACAACAGACTTAATGGCTGATGAAATCATCCAAATTCTCCTTTGTTTCTTGTGATTGGCTGAATGTTCACTTGTGTTACTGCAGGACACAAGTTTATGAAGTTGATGTGTTGTTATCAAAGCCATTTAGTGTGGCCATTATACACCTCTTTTTTTTTCTCCTCTTTAGCAGTCAGCCATCTGCAAGAGCTGTTTGTTGTATCCAAATGATTATGAGAGCATTCAGTGAGGGTATAAACAATGACAGAGCTGGTTTCATTAGCAAAGGCCATGGAGAATCAATGTCCAGGTCTGATTCCTTCCTTCTTAAACTTGAATCACTGTAATTCACATTGAAGTGGTTAACTTCTGATTTACTCGAGCTCAAGTGAAAATAGATAGAGGTCCACAGACTGACACTATTCATGTTGATGGGAAACGATTTATATTGCTGCCTAATTGTTGAGGTGTTTTATTATAGTGGCAGTGAATAAAAGCCAGAGTAAATTTTTAATTTCACTACCTATAATATGAGAGAAACGGAGCCATCTTCTAGGTGCAGCCCTAAACTAATTCACAGCAGTCATTTATCTTCATTGTTTTCTGCAGAGATTGGCTGAACTTTTTAATACAAATAGTTTTATATGGGCATTGATTATAAAACATTGTTATCTTTCTTGCTGTTAAAACACTTTTCAATGATTATATAGTGTTTGTCCCAGAGAGGAAAACAGTAGAAGGGCTCCCATGTAAAATTTTTATTCCTGTCTTTTCTCAAAGAATATTGAAAAAACCACCAAAATCTCATGAATCTGAGCCTTGGCTGTGAGATTTCCATGTTTCTGTGGGGAATATATCACAGATGAAGCCGGCTTTCTCAGGGGGAATTATACCTCATTACATGGGAAATTTAATTGGTACTGCAAACCCCACAGAAGCATCTACAAGATACCTGAGCTGTCCAGAATAACCTCATTTTCTAGCCTTAAAAAGGAAAAAGCAGAAAGCCCTGTACACTTAAATATTATAAATTTAACTAAGGTGAATCTGTAAGCTGCTGAAGTGAGTAATTCCAGTTGGTGCAGTACTGAATGCTGGCAGGAATCACATTTTCTGTCTCCCCTCATGCTCCATGACCATTCTGCCATGTAGCTTTTAGACTTAATCTCCTTGAGGCAGGGTCACTGTGCACAGTATTGAGGAGCACGTGCATGGAGCCTTGCATGTGGATGTTCAGGGAGGGAGTTTACCACCAAAACCAGCTACAGACTTCTCTGTGTCATCAGATTCCTGTGAATTCATGTCAAAGACAGTGGGACTGGAAGACAGTGACTTGCCTGTGTGCAACATATTACAAAAGATGTGAGTCAGAGGAACTCAGACACCAGCATCCTCTCTCATATCACATAAAAGGCTGCCTGATACTTAAAACAATGTACCTGATTTTCCATTTGCATAGGCTTTTCTGAAATACAGTTTACTTTTGCTTTGCATCTCCTTTAGTACATATATTGGTCTTGTTACCGGAACAAACAGAGGCCTTTTATTTCCATATGTCTGTGAGGAAGGTCCCCATGTCTGTTCAGTATCCCAGCTGAATGGATATTAAAACTGGTGCTGACAATATCATGTCATCACCCGTTCTCTGGAACTCACCACAATGTTGAGTGTTTCTTACAGTACTGCATTCTAGAAGGCATAAAATTACCAGTGCAGGAAAGGGGCTGGATTCTGTGAGAAAATAAAAGCAAGATTGTATTAATATAACACAACGTTTACAACAGCAGAGGCTGCTCAGCATTCACTGCTGTAGCCGTTGTTGCCTCTTAGACAAGTGGATATTTCACGCCTGGAAGGTTTGTATCATCCTTCAAGGTTTTTATGATTTTTCTTACTGCCAGTGGTTAGCACACATCAATAACTAAAACTGTTCTGAAAGTACCCTTTCTTCTTAAAACTGCTCAATCAGGAGAATAACTGCTGATTTTGGTACATTCGACAGATTTTGGGATACAGGAGCTGCTTTTGTGACAAAGCAGTTTCAGGAAAGTG
>WEKY01032209.1:0-16897 GCA_013390045.1 Picathartes gymnocephalus
TTATCATTTGATAAGTACAGACTAGAAAATATTAGTTACTTTCACTATCTCCCTAGTCCAATAACCATGTAAACTCGAGTGATCCTGAGGCTGTCCTCATTTTTCTTACAGGGGTCTTCCTTTAATATTCCATTTTCTTAAAGCTTCCTGAGAAATTCAGGGGTTTTATTTGTATTTCTCCTTGTTTACCAGGAACTGTCCAAAGGAAAATTTTTTAGAGGAATAATATTTGAGGTCAGGAGGAAGGGAAAGTATGGACAGATTCCCTCAAAGGACCTCTACAGTTCTAATGACTCTTGCTTATTATTTCACAATATCTTTATATATGTCTTAAGCTTCTGGAGGCAAAATTCTCCATGCTGAGCATGATGGCTCTGTTGCAGAGAAATCAGAAGCTCATAGAAGCTACACCACAGATTTCCTGGAGTTTATCCATAAGTGTTTTATAACTAGAACAATTCTGGCTTTTGTTTTAATTACTCCATCCAAAATTAAACGCCCCATTTAATACTGGTGCTGTCCCTTGATGCTCATGGTGTTCATATCTGTATTTAGGTCCAGGTCTTTCCCTACTGATGATACACATCAGAGTAAATCACTTCTGGAAATATTTTTTTATCATCTTCCTTGAAGAATAATGAAAGCAATGAGCAGTATTTTATAATTTGTTGACATGTACTTTATTATTGTATGCTTAATATATCCATTATGGGCTTATTTTCCTCTTATCCCTATGAGACAGGACATTACTCTTAAAGCAGAAAAGAACCTTAACACAGGATTAAACAGAAAGGTCCCTATTATTGCAATGTCAACACAGAGATAGAGATTTAAAAAGTAAAACAAACTGAATGGTCTTGGGTTTATTGCAAGTGGGCTAGACGTCTACTAAACACAATGGAGGTTGGTTTATGCTTTACTACCACTTCTTTAGGACAATCATCATCTGCCCTTGAATATTTTATGGAGAAGTGATGTGGTTTAGTTTCAGCATCTTACAGTGCCTCTCTTCCCCTCCTAAAAATCCTTCACGTTACATGGACACTTCCTGAAGTACATGAGTATCAAGGCAATAGGATTCTCCAACCGTAAAGAAGAAATGGGAAGAAGATTTCAGTGTTTAGGTGTGATGTTAGTAAACAGTGTGTATAATTAGCAAGGGTTATATTGGATGGCTAATATCACTTCTGTTAGCAGTTGTTGAGGAAAACAGATTTCAGAGCAGATTCACAATTAAGAAAGCAGATTTCAGAGCACATTCTACATATGTGAAAATCTAGAGACACATCTAAATATGCTTCCGTGTACATATGGATTTACAGAAGCTCTTCTGCCTCTCCTGACTTCTCTTTGCTGTTACTTCTTTGAGAGAAGTAGAGCCTGTGGTGTGTGCTCAGCATAGACCTGCAGCTTAGAATTGTGGGGTGAGCAGCCTTCCTCCCTTAAAGTCAGTGCACACCATTTTGGCTCTGGGCTACCCAAAGCCCCCTGGATCAGTTGGGATATTATAGGATTTGCTTGGATTCTGCTTTCCCTTTTCCAAAGAAAGTTAGCTATGGTTGGATACCACAGCTTTATGCCAGTAACTGATCCTACAAAAAGTGACCGGTGTCTGACCAAAGATGGGCCTAGTTCAACTGCTGGTCTCCTACATGGCCAGTAATGGTCTGTACAGCAGACAGGGCAAATGTTTACTAATCCTTTTTTTTCTATGTCTTCTCAGCATCTGTTCCTTAGAAACTTGTAGGGCCCCTAATGTAAAAGCTGGATTTCTTGATGAGAACTGGCTTTTGGTTACCCAGCCTCCTCAGATAAAGGAGCCCAGGTCTCTGTGGCCTCCATCAAAGGCTGCCCAAGAATGCAGTTCTCTGTTTCACATGAAACTCTTCCATTAGTTGTGTGTTGAGTTTTGGGGGAGCGGGTGGGGATAGTAGTATGTGCACACAGTTTGGAAGTGGCATGAATTAAAAATGTGTTAAGTTGTAAATAGAGGTGTTGACAATACGTTTGGCAATAACAGATGTACTTGACAGAAGGTGTGGGTGGCTGTTTAGTGCTCAGGAGGAGAGCATTCAGTCCCCCAGCCCTTCAGGAGTTTTATGAAATACTGCCAAAACTGGTCCAGGTTTGAAAAGCACCTTCCTGCCTTCATCCAGGAGCACTGTACATGCAGGAGAATGTATGCTGGACTGAGTATGCTATTGCTGAGCCACCCCTGTTGTAATGCAAATCTGCTGAGAACAGGACAACGCTGTGTGACCCTGGTGGGTTGGTTTGCTGTTTGTCACAGGATGCACCTCAAGCCAGGTTCAGCCAGTCTGTTCTTGTACCTGATGAGTGCAGTGTCAGAGACATCATCTTGCTGCTCGTTGGCCACTTCTCCTAGTGCTTCTGAGAGCCTCCCAGCCGTATGTGCACTCCTGCACACATTGCTTAAACTTTCCATATGCCACCTGACAAGCTTTCCAAGGCACTTTATACCACCTTGAAATAACTCCCACTTCTCTCAACAAAATGTGTCATCTGGGAATATTTTGCCCTTCAGAATATTTCACAAAGGCTTCAGACCTTCTCATGAGATGAGCAGTGCTTTTCCTGAAAGATTTGGATTTTCAGGTTTCTGTAGTGTACAGTGAGTTGTCTGCCGCCATCACAAGCCAAATATACCTTCTAGTCTTTTTGGCCCCTTAGATCTTCTGGCACTGCTTCCATTTCCTGTATTGCTGTCTTCATAGGCAACTACAGAAGCAAAAAATCTCTCAGAAGAGACTTTGTGGTATCTAACATAGGCACTGTATTAGTTTCTTATTTTTGCTCTTGTAACTCTAGGAAGTATGTCTCAGCAGGTAGCATCAAAGTGATCCCTTCCATCTGAATCTCAAGGCTCTGAATGGTTCACCAGAACAATTACCTATGTGATATTTTAGCCAGACAAATTGGAATTTACCAACTTAATTTGTCAATGTGTATTGGACAGACCCTGTTTAATTTTCCCTAATAGATCCAGGGCTTCATCCAAACCCCACTAGCAAAAGTTTAGATCTCAGTTTTTAACCCAAGAACTTCTCAGCAACTGAGAAGCATGACAAAAACACCCACTTCAGAATTTTGATGATATTTCTAAATATGTTGGCTCTTTTTCCTTTCTTCTTTCATTCTGTGATTGGTCTTACAGATGAGTGAAACTGTGCAATGCATGCTTTCATTTAGAGCTTTTTACATAAGTTACCTTCTAAAAACTAACCTGACCCTAACCTTTCATTTTCTGAGACTAGCTGTTTACATAGCTATGCCACATTGTGATATATAAAGAGTTTGAGTGTACAGTTTTGTGGGTTTATATTGCAGGGGTGAAAAATGCAAAATAGTGTTCTAAAGAATTTGTAATTAGGTGGTGTTTTTTGCCTTTGCCTTACAATAATTCCGTGCCACGTTACAATTAAGAAATCACATTTAAAAATACAAGTGTTCCCTACAGAATATAAGCAAATGAAATCAGTGCCCCTTTTCATTAAGGTGATTGTCATGATTAAGACAGATGCTGAAAGATCTTCTGCCTAGTGACAATTCCATAGAGGGTGTTACAGTGTTTCTAGAATACAGATGAAAGTTTTTTAAAGGTTAAAAATTAGATTAAAATTCCTGTTGCCTCCACATGGCATAGGAGCAGATGTCAAGAACTGTAACTTTCTACTGCTGACGAAATCTGTCGTGGTTTATCCGTGGATTTTTTGTCTTGTATAAGCAAGCATGTTTATGGAAGTCCTTCAAAAAATGCCAAAAAAGGCAGACCTGCTACCTGCTGGGAGTACCTAGGTCTTTTTGAGTTTCTCTGTTTCATAGACCATGCTAGTTGGAGTGCTGAAGTCAGGGTTCAGCCTCGCTGCAGTAGTTTTCACCCCAAGTGATGTGTGGTTTCAAATAAACAACAGCAAAGCTTTCCTGCTAGAATGAACAGTGCTCAAACTTTTAGGAAAATACTTCTGACATTTTTGTTTAGCATTACTAAATGAAGGCCCAGTTATAGCTGTAGCAAACAAAAATAAGCTTGATTTAAACTACTGAAATAATTGCTGGGTCTTTGTCATTTCAGAAAGGTTTTAAAAATTCTACCTAGCAATATCTAATTAAAAAAGGACTCATATGCTATTTTAACAGCAGTATTGTAACTGTTAGAAAAGAAGAATTTTAAGAGTTACGTTGCTACATAATTAAAATATTATGAAGTGCGCCAATTCACAAAACACTTAAGTGCTTCATTACCTTTTTGCAGTCTGCTCATCCGTTAAAATAGGAGAACTCTGATCCTGCATGAAAAGAGCCACATAAATGCATTATTGAATCAGGGTTAAACTAGCAGCACTACCTACTATTCCATGAAAATTTAGTTTCTGACAAGTCTTACAATGTCTGGAGGATTTCATATATATGCTGATAAACAATTTCCGTAGAATAAATAGAGCAGCCCATGAATAAAAAGAAGGACATTTATGGAAAAAAGGCATGACAGCAAATCTGCTCTTGTAGTGTTTGTAGAAACACTGAAAAGCTTAGCAGCGATTGAAAACTGTCTTTCTGCATTGTGGATTTGCATAGCTTCTGAATATTGATATATCAAGCATGGATTTACTGGCAGAGAAGCAGTATTAAACATGTTTAAACAGTTTAGGCCACATGATCACTGATGTGTGTGATCTGCAGTTCCATATCAGCTGACAAGGGTGCAGCTGCATGGATATCCTTAAGTCTTCCCACCCCTGTTATATCAGTGCCTGTGATGAAATAATGTGCTGCTAAATTAGATTATAGAAACAACCCCACCATATCTTTAAAAAGCCAGTTCTTGCCTTGAAGAGTTTATGGTTAGGAAGACAAAATAAAGCCTGGGATGGTGGGGAGAAATGAAGCAACAGATTGAGTTTATAGCTCATGTGTCTTGTTTTATAGTTTTTGATTCAAATTGGTTTCATTTTGTTGGGGGTTTTTTGGTTTTTGTTTTTTTGGTTTTTTTTGTTTTGTTTTGTTTTTTTTATTTTAGTGCATATACCAATATTCATTCTGCAAAGCTGTGGATCCTATGTATCTGATTCATCAAAGCAGTTTGCTTCATAAGGATTACAGCTCATTATCCCTAATGGAATCATGGCTGAAATGTTCTCTTCTCAGCTGTACTCTGTGTTTTGGTACACCTGTCCCTTAAAATTTTTGTGGCAGCAGCTTGTACAGCCATGTTTCCACATATTGTATTAACATTTAGATTTCTCTGTAATCTTATTACATAGTTAATGGAAAAACTCCAAGTTTTTTTAGTGCTGAGCTGGATTAGCAAAAGATGGTCCTTCCCTGCACTAAGACTGATGCTGAAATTGAGATAAGTGATTTACATTCCAAAGGGCTCATTAACCATCAGCCTGCTATGGCTTAGATTATTAATGGCATCCTGATGGTTGCATGCAACTTCCAGCAGATTTTTTGGTAGCTAGCATTAAATCAATTTGAATTATAATGGGGAGTCACTATTACAAACACGTTTTTCAGCAGGACTCTGTAGCTATAATGGCTGCCAGCTCTGTATTTTAATTTTCACTAATGGTTTCATGTTCATCCAAGATATTGTAACTCACAGAACTAAGTGGGGGGCTATGTTCTCGGTGTTTATGCCAGAGTTTCAAACCTGAGATACCAAAACATAAAAGCATTAAGTCCTTGCCTTATTCTGAACACATGACCCAACAAATCATGGCATTACAGCAGGGATTGCAAAGTTTGACAAAACCAAGTTCACACATTTCAGGGCATTGCATCAACTTTCCCAGCTTATGAGATCATTTAAAAAGAAAGGGATTAAGGAAAATCAATCTTACTTCCAATTTAGTTTTTTGTTGTCATCCAGTTTTCAAATTACTAGATAATTCTCCTTACATTTCAGAACTTTTCCAAAAACAAAGAAAATAACTTTAGTTAAGAAAAATGCTATTTTTGCAATGAGGATCTTTATGAGAAGTGCCAAAACTCATGATTCTTGCAATTGGAAACACTGTAAAGGATGGAGAAGGTTACTCTGAGTAAGTTTTCTCTGCATTTGTACTGCAAGTTTTCCCTGCGTTTACCAATTCCCTGGCCTGTCTTCCTCCCATCACTCTTAGCAGCATTCCAGCACAACTTGGTGTAACTCTCAGGACAAGTTTCACACAATCCTCTTGCTTTTCTATCCCCTGTGCTCCCCCATGGCTTGGAGGAGCTACATTCTCTTGTGGAAAACCTCCAAGCCGGGCTGTGCCTGTCCCCCTGTTGATTGCTTTATTTGTGACCTTCAGAAGTGCTGAGTTTTTACAGTCCTTGCTGGAGTCAGTTGGAGCACCAGGAACACAGCAGCCTTAAAAATCAGACTGTACAGATCTTGATGGGAAGATGCTGAGACAAAGATGCCTGAAGTGAAAGGCCACTGCTAAATACATTTAGCCCTACAAGATTTGCTTTGTGCAAATGCAGGCAGTGATGTTAGAGACAAAATCTATGAACTGGTAGAAGTGTGAAGTCATTCCTTACCATTGATAAAATAAAAGCAAAGGTAGAAATCTGAAGTAGACGAAGAGGGGTAAAGACCATAGGACTCAATCTCAATGAATAATTAATTGGTTGTACTATTTTCTTCCTGTTTCTCAATGCGTTTAGATGAAGAAAGGCATTTTCCTTGAGCTACCTTCTTCTGAATAAATAGGAGGATTCTCCTATCAAAAAAATGTGACAAGAATTTATTAGAAGGGGTAGTTCTTGATTTAAAACCAGCTGGTCTTCTGGAGATGAGGAATGTTTGAAGACCACTTCTGTCTCTACTGTATCTGAACACTGACATGTTTTGCCATGGTTGGTATCTACTACACTTGTTTCTCTCTATTTGACACTGAAGAGAGCAGTGTGTCTGTGATAATTACTCTTTCATACCACTATCTTTTTATTCTGCAGGAGTGCAATAAGATAGCAGGATGAACAACACTCCACTTCTAGTTATATAAGGGGAGTTTCATCCTCCAGCTGTCACTTTTCCCTAGCCTGTGTTTTTCCTCTAGCCAGAGTAGCAATTCACCTGTTCTCCTCATTGCATGGCACAACATTCTGCTAGATCACTAATGTCACTGTTTTCACCTGGCAGAAACCAAGCCCTTCTTTTGTTTCTCAGTATGCAAGAAGAATGGGCTCCATGTTTTGGGCTGAAGTGCTGTGTTGGGATGAGTCCTTTAGTGCAGGATGTTTATATGACTTTCAGGGCTGTCAAGCGGAGCTCCAAACACATGGCAGACTGATAGGGAATGGATCACAGGCTGAGCTTGTTACACACGTAGCTTGCAGCCTCCCTGTGTCCCATCAGTGATCAAGTGGCCTAAGGGCTGTCGCAGTGATACCTATGTGCAGACTATACACTTACAGCAATAGGATCAATGCAAGCTGCACCCTGACATGGTGCTCCTGGTTTCCCCTGCATGGTTCAGCCAAAATCCCTCTTGCAGTCAGTTGCTACAGGGAGAGTTTTCTTTTGACTTTTTCAATCATTGTAAGGTGCTGAAGAATTTTCTGCACCATCTCTGAGTATATCTAATGCCAGGGTTGTTTGGGTAGGTGGCAGCCTGATGGTGTTTTCAGAAAAGTACACCCCAGTGACAGTACTCGCAGTGTGCCTGAACCCACCCCTTCCTTGTTTAAATTTAGCCCTAATAAGCCTAGCCTGTGGGCAGCACAAGGCTCTGAGCTGAAACTACTGCCAAGAGCATCCTCCGGTCCATCCTTCACAGTTTTTGGGGTTAGGCTGTTGGTACAGAAGAAGAGTTAAGTGCATTGCTCTAAGTCTCATGATTTGGAACAGAATGCAAGAGTGTGTTTTCTCTCCAGAAACAATTTTCTACAGTGCTCCAGGTCTAAAGACAAAGTTCATCATGTATTATTTACATTTCTCATTTCTGTAACAGTTTGTTAATAGAAAACGCCATGATGCACAGAGAAGGTATTGAAAGGAATTTTTGTCAAAGGGAATTTTAGAGAAGCTGTGTGGAAAGCAGCTTTTTTTTTGTGGAAAATCCTTTTTTTTTATTTTTAGATTTTTTTTAGTATGGAAGCATTGGATAAATTCCCTGAATATACCAATTGAAAAAAGCATGCCTGAAATATAGTAGCTATGCTGAAAGGCCAGTCTATAAAACACCATCTGTTTTATGCAAATAAAATAAACACATTCAACACTACAGATACATAATAGCAGTGCTGCTGGTTTCCGTTGCTTTTCATTTCCATTGTTTAGCAGGACATGAAAATGCATATTTGGGTTTTGTTGACTTCAACAGTACTGGTATCAGGAAAAGACCTCAAATACACAGAGAGAGAACTGAAATCCAATCAAAGCTTTCTGTGTCTTATTACAGTTTTACAGCCCCTAAAAGTGGAAGAGCCTCACTGCTAAATGTGGTAATTCTGTGAGTCAAGCTTAGCGTTCTCTTGGGACAAGAATATACATGATCATATTTAGCTGCAATAAGTTTTTCTCTTTTTTTTAAAAGATAGGATAAAATTCAGGAGATTTTAGCCAAAATGGCGATGCCTTTCATCCCTGAAGCAGATCATAGATTTTCAGCAGTGTCAGCAAAATTAAATTTTTGGACCCCATGCATAAAGACCAAATGGCTTATGAATTACTTAGTAACTAATTAAGCACGTTCCTCTGCAGTTGTTTTCCAGAGCAGGAGGCAGGGGCAGGAAGCTGTGAGGGCTGTGAACAGCCTTGGGCAGGACTGACTCCTTCTGAGCCACCAGGTTGTAAACCCAGGTGGGCTGTACATGCAAACTGTGGGAACTGGGATCCTGTTCCATGGGCTGAGCGCGCTGAACTGTTGGGGTGTGCTGAGTGTTTTGCCTCTATTCTCACAGTCAGAGCAGCCTGGGCAGGGTTTTCATTTTGAAGCTGTTTTTTTTCATGTCTGTGTGCCTGTCCCTAAAGCCATGCTTAACATGAGCCTCAGAAGGGAAGCCATGAACTACACATGGGCAAATCCATCAAAACCTGCCTTGCTACGAGGCTGCTTCTTCACAGCTTCAGTCATAGTTCCATTTTAAAATCTACTAGGAAGACCAAATCCTGCTGGTGCTGCTTATTTATTGTGGCCAGTAGTATGTGCAGTTTCACCGGGCTTCCTGGGAGTTCCATGGGGTTTGTCTGAAGGTTGCTTAGATCTGGCTGTTTCATGATATCTTTGGCCTAGGTTTCTTGTACATCTCTATTGACCACTCTCATAGTGGGCAGTGTCTTCCACAGGGTGTTGTGCTCTCTGTGTTGGCTGTTTCATCAAACCCTGGAGTGCTAGGGCTGAAAGATCTCATGGTGAGATATGCACAAACTGAATCATGGTGCAGCATGTATAATTTACACCCATAAACCTGTATTTACAACACATGAATACAGGAAACAAGAGTCGATACATGGACTACTTGCACTCAATGGAAGTACCGCAAGACTAACACTTGTCTTTTATGATCAAATCTTGTGCTTACTAGTTGAAAAAAAAATCCACTTTTAGCATCCCTGCTGTTGCCAAGAGGTGTGTACCAGACTGGATTTGCTATGCTCTGAACATTTGAACCTCTTCAGAGTTATACATCTACCAGCCAATTTTATAAATCACAGTGAATATAAGAGGGACTAATGTGTGTGTGTGCTGCACATATCTGATGTATGTGGACATATTGTTTAAAAATAACTCCTGCAAAGTCATAACACTTTCCAGGAGGATCTGAAGCCATTACAGGAAGCACCTCTAGCTGCTTATTGCCTGAGGTGGTTGTGTAGGCAAGTCAGATTTAGTAAAAAAGATCCCTGTATGTAGCGTATCCCAGTCCACAGTCATTCTCAGGGAAGGGAAAATTGTGGTCATCTCAGATTGAGTTTATACATCTTTGGATAGGTATATGAGGCTTGATTACAAGGATCTTGTTTTTCAGAAACCATTTTGAATTTGCTATTACCAGATACTTCCAGCAACCTTAACTCTCTGAGATCCTTGCACTACAAACCAAACAGGTCCCAAGTGAGGAGTCTGATAGGATGCTGTCTGCAAGATTGTAATACAACTCAGCTAAACTTGCTCTCTACTTCTAATTAGTTCTGTACTATTCAGTACCAGAATGTGTGCTTGTGCCTATAATTGGGAGAAGAGCAGTGCCCTACTCTATTTTCCTGGATTTAGTAGTAGTTCACAGAAAGGCTTCCACTGATTTTCCTGTGTAGTGGACCAAGCTGTTGGGCTGCCATGGCTTCAGCAAATGGTAACCACTTTGAGAAGCCTCAAATGATCCATGTGTGTAAGAAAGAGTGAGAGTAGTTTGTAATGCACATTAGTCACAACAAATCTGTTATTTTTCTAGGCTATCATTCAAACACATGGTCCAAATTCCCAAGTGGTGTGGGAAGCTGGTTTAAATGGACTCTGTAAATTGTTACTTCTGGTGTATGAACTCAGGAAAAACCGGGAAAGCACTGTGTATCTTTTGTAATAGTACATTGCCCTTCTGCTGCTAATGCCTCTATGATATAATTGATTTAGCAGTTGAAATACAACATTAAAAACAAATTATTAAATCTTTAATTATAAGCACTTCATTAGAAAATTAATTTCTTAAACTAACAATTTGACTGGGCCTATATCAATTTTAATAATTCATTAACCCATCTGAGAATCTGTATTAGTTATGCTTAACTTACCTGGCTGTATGAGGCAGGAAATCTTTCTCAAGATAAATAAATTATCAAAATACTATTTATAGTCAGTTAATTAAAGAGCAAACTTCTGAAGCAGTATAGACTTCTTACATAGTATGATGTAGCCGTACTGATACTCAGGAAGCAAAGATCATCCCATCACCTGATGTTTCTCTGTCTCAATTACGTGTAAATTCCTGAGAAGATGTATAATGTCAGATTTCTCTCCTGATCAATCCTGTGCCACCATGAACACTTCTAAAGGTCTCTGTGCAGGCTTAACTGCTGCTCAGCAACAGCAAACATCTGCCCTACTGTTCCAATCGGTTGGCACTACAACATATTTGTCAATCTGCTAAATCTTTTGTCCTCCAGGATATCAGGAAAAGAAGAAACCTGACTGTAAATGCTGTAGAAGCCTGGTGCCCTGGATGTAAGATTACCTGTCTGTACTAAAAATTAATTCTGGAAGTTAGTTTTGGAGTAATGAAAGATGGAATTAGCAAATAAATACTTTGCATCCTGATTAGAGTAAATTTGAATTAATTTCTTTGTAGCCACATGATGTAGCAGAATTGTGTGAGTACAGTATTCTGTTCATGAACTGAGGATTCCGAAGCAGTGGCATTTAAAAATCTCAACCATCAGGTGCTTAGCAAATTTTAAACCATGCTCTATTGTAGCAGTTTTTGTTACTGTCTTGCAGACAAGGTCATCTTTGCATTGTGAATGAAAAGAATATTCAAAGCCATTTCATTTTACAGTAAAGAACTTAAAATTTAGTTTATTGGGAGACATCAAAATGTCATTTGTTTGGGGAAAGGCATTTGATACATAAAAAAACTCTCCCTTCTTGAACAGAAATAACCAACAAAACTTTCTCTGTAGAAGCAGATTAAAAATGAGCAACCAAGTAACAATGAAATTGAAACTGCTTCAATAAAGACCTGTATTCCCAAGGTTAACCTAACCTGTGAGGGAAACTGTGTGGAGAATACATGGCTGAAGAGCTTCCAAATGGCTGCATGGTTCTCTCCTTTTCAGACGGCTGCCAGGCACTAAACTACTTGCTAGCAATTCCTGGCCAGTTGGAAGTGGAGCTAAATGGTAAAAATATGTGAATATATTTGCTATCACTTAGAAGGACCAGTTTTGTCCTCTACAGAAAGCCTGTGTGCTCAGGGAGCTGTAAATTAAAGTTTGATTGAAGCTCTCAACATCAAATGAAAGTTGTGGAATAGTAAATGGCATAGTCTTTGAATGTCTGGGCTGTATCTGGGATATCAAGTAAAGACATATCTAGAACTGAGGCTTCAGGGCTCAGCTTGGAAGTAGCATTCAAGAGTTTTCAGTGAAAAAATTAATTCTTTCTTATGCCAGTGTAATCACGTCTGACAGCACCTTATCCCATGAGTCGATGCAGGTCTCACTTGTGATGTTTGCTGAGGACTTGTTGAATATGCAGGGAGCACAGGACACGGGTATCTCCTGTGATTTCTGTGAGGTCCTTCGGTGTTGCATATGGCCGGGTCAGGATGTGTTGAGTACCTCAGAAGATGGTACTTCTTCCCAAAAATTCTATAGTCAATTTTATGTGACCGTTAAGGCTTGGAAATCTTACCAGAATAAGATAAAGGACTTTGGTATAATAATTTCCTGTCTCTATTTAATGACCATGACAGAGGTAATCTGGTGCAGATGAGAGTGCAGCACTCCTGTTATTGCCTGCTCCAAAACACAAGTTGGTGCATGGCCGTGGTCACTCTTGGGGAGGTGTGACCTCCAGAATATCAGCTCCTGCAGCTGTTGGCCTTGTGCACAGGGAGGCAAGGACTTTGATGGGCTTCCTCACAAGGAGAGTGTATGTGCAGGCGCTCAAAATTTTTATAAAAGATTATAAAAGAAACTAGTTATTTGGGAATGTAAGCTTAAACTTTCCAGTACCCCAGAGGGTATTGTGTTAGGTCACCTTTGAGTGATAGCTCATAGCTAATTCTGAAGAAAACTTCATGGCTTAAGCAGGGATACAGAAAAAAGGACTCTCTGTTGAGGCATGAGCACTACTCTGTACAGGGATAGTGAGGGCCAAAAGACTGAGACCCCTTAGCCCCCAGGGGGGAGCCCACCCTGGAGGCTAAATCCATGAGATTAAATCCTTGTACTGCTTTGCAGGAATTTCCACTGCTTGTCAAGAAACTTCCCAAGTCTATTATGCATACCTGATTTGATGTTCTCTCTTCAGACTTGTCCTTCTTATCTCCAGCAGGACTCAAAATGTTACAGAAAAAAATGAAGAAGTATGAGTGCTTCCATGTTAAATGTAAGATAGTGTAATATATCTTATGGAAAAGACAGTGCTATCTCTCTACCTTATCACGGTCCTCTCATTGTTCAATCCAGTTAATCACTGCTCATTGGAAAGACCTTAATTTATGCTGCATTAAAGATGTGCTTTAAAGAGACACTGCTTTGCAGGTTCATTGAAACCTTCTGCAACTGGCTTTTCAAAACTGGCTTGAATATTCACAATGCAGCAGATGCAGTCAGTACTGTCCTTTGTAGCCCAAGGTCAATAGATGGGAAAAAGCTCCATGTTTTACAGTTTTTCCCTATGGAAGTTCTGCAGTTGGGCTCAGAGAAGTGGCAGCATTTATGTTTTCCTCCAGTTGAAATGTCAGGGCTGGAGTTCTTTGTTCTTCCACGCTTTATGTCAAATCTAAATTCACAGGAGGCAAATTAAAGTCGGCTCACGCATTTTCCTCAGCATCCCTGAGCCTGGACTGGCTGGGCCGTGAGAGAAAACCTTTGCAGATGACACAGTCTGGGGTTCCCTCCTTTCCAGACAAGAAGCGTCTTCAGGGAGCTGATCTCAGTTCAGCAGCTCACCACCCCCTCTGCCCACCGGTGCTTCCCCCTGTGGATCCGGCAGACGGAGCAGAGTCAGAGCGGTGCCGGCAGCTGAGCCGAGACAGAGAGAGCCCAGGGGCCAGGCCGGGTCAGGGGGCAGTCAGTGATGTCTGTGTGTGTGTGTGCAGCTGCGGCTCACTGGTAGCCCAGCACAGCGTGACCCTGAGGCGCTGCTGTGCCGCTGTCCTGTGTCCCTTCCTGCCCTCACACACCCCGTGGGGACACTTACGTTGGGGCTCAGCCAACATTCCCATGCCTCCAGTGCTATGGCACTTATTCCTTTGTCAAGAAAACTGAAGGCTGTATGTGGCATTTTAAGGCATTCCTAGCCAGGAAAGTTAAAATCATGTGGTGGGACATGGTTCCAATCTGTTTCTCTGGGAGAAGTGGTATTTTACAATGTATGGAAAACAGAATAGAGAGGGAGCCATGTGAAATAACCAGTGGCCTGGTAGCTCAGATGGTCCCCGCTGGTGTGAGGGATGAAAGTCAGTGCTTCTGGTCTAAATCAGAGTAGACACCTTGGTCTGGTATCCAGGAGGGGCAGCTGTACAGGGATAACCTTTCTAGGCAAAATTTTTGTCAAACCTCTGTTTAACCTACCTGACTTCTTGTTTAACCCAAGTTCATATTCCAGTGGTACACTCTTGCCCTGTAAAATTCGTGATTATCTCTGTGCTTTAGGGACACAACGGCTATGACTTATTCCCTGTGGTGCAGCTGGAGTCCCATCAGCCATGTTACCAGGAAAAGATGCAAGGGAATTACATGGAAGTCCAATGAGATAACAATTTTAATCTGTTTGCTTTCATAGCAGTCCACGCAGTGTCTAAAAATTATCACTCTGGCCCAAAATATTTGGGTTTCATGACATTAAGCTGAGAAGACTTAGTGTTCTCTAACTCACAGAACTATTTGAATGAAATGAAGGGGTTTTTTTCCAGAGGAGAGTAAACTAAAATCAAGTAGCTAGTGCAGTCAGGAACAGTGTGACTATGCATTAATACACTAGTAGAGCACTTGCTGGTTTTTCTCTTGCGTTTGATCTTTCCAAAAGAACAGTGAGTGGGAGGGACACCTATGCACTTTCCAGTATTTTTATGCAATCTAGAAAGCCTAGACTTACCAAGGAAAACAGTGACAACAGCTGCACATGGTCTGAAAACTAAAGGGGACTGTTGTAGCTTCCTCAGAGGTCTCTTTTGTTAGAGAAAACCAGTGATTCCCTTGGCACAAGGGCTCTCAACCAATTTAGGTCCTGCTTTCATCATGCTGTGGTCTGAGCGTCACTCTTTCCAATCCCATGAAAGCCCCGATTCTTCTCCTCAACAATGTCACCACAATTTGCCTGGCACTGGAGTTAACTTGTATTGCACCAACAGGTTTTTTCATGTTTTATCCCTGTGAGAGCTTGGAGTTTCTCAGATGAGGCTCTGAAACCTGCTCAGGCTTCAAGTCTGAGAGGGTTCAGTACAGAACCTCAAGGGCTGACACTGAGTGACTATGCAGTGACTGTTATAGCTATTGTGAATTTTATTCTGAGTGAATGAGACAAACCATTTGCAAGTACTAATCAACTATCTAATTTCTCTCTTCTCTTAAAAGCTATGAGCATATAAGGCAACTCCATCCTTGATTTTCTCACAGAATTTTTATACGGTATATATAATAAATTATCCTCTTCCTGCTTCAGAGCAATGAGAAGTATCTGGGAAAATAAAAGTAATCAAGCAGAGGCCTGTCAGCAGCTGTTAGCAGAGAAGTGGGCTTTCTTAATGAAGTACTTTTCAACTAAGAAATAATAATGCTGGTTTTCCTGTAATTTCAGTTGTCTGGGCTGTTTCTATATATTAGTTTTCCAGTGCTGGAAAGCAGGTCTTCATGGTTGTAACTTAGAGGTCTACAAGCTATCTAGTACTTATATAGATATACAAAATAAATTAATTGCAAATAATTTTCAGACAATTCACATTAAATGCTTCTCTTCATGCCAGCCTGTGGCAAAAGCTTTCTGTGGACATTGAGATTATGCTCAGCATTGAGTTCTATAGCCTGAAAAGAGTTAAAGATTTACTAATTTCTTTCCACTATTTTCAATCATCAGTTAAACTGAAAACAAGGGCTATAAATTATGGTGACCTTTGCAATAACTTATCATTTGTGGGATAGAAATGTGATGATGTGAAAATGCTGTGAATAATAAAAAATATATTAATAAGCTTCTCGGAAACCAGCAAACAAAGTGTAAATTGCTTTCTGCTTGGTATCAAATTTTCATGTAAGGTACTGTATCATGGAAATTTTCAGTCTTGTTAAGATTCAGATGACCTAAAAATAATGCTACCCCTTCACCTTTGTACTTTTTGTCATCTCAGCTGACGAATGTGATTCTACTAGATTTAATCAGCATTTTATAATGACTTCTACAGAAAATAGAGCCGGTTGGTTTTCCCTTGTTGGCCTCTAAAATGTGTAAGGAACAATGAGTCAATTTGTTGGACTAAGAAATTGCTAAAAATGTAACAGCCACAAAAAACACATTCTGGTGGCAGACAGAATTTAATGAAATTTGCATTTTTATGGCTCTTCAAGTAGGTTTTTACAACAAACACTGAGGGAACTGTAGCACCTGTATAAATTTTCAGACCATCATTTTGTAGACCAAAGATCTTCCTTAGTTCGTGAGGCAGCTATATCATTGCCATGGTATTTCATGAGCCTGATTAAAATTTCCCCCCCAAAATTGTCCTTTTGGTGAGAACACAGTGAGTTATTGGCCCTGGGCTGTTCTTCACCTAAGATGCTAGTTGCATATTTGCTAGAAATACAGTGGAGAGCTCTGTGAGGGACATAGAGTTCTCCTCATAACTGGTCTGTGCTAAACACTGAAGCATGGTCTTGAGGTGCAAAGCTTTGGGTCCTGTATACAATTCCCCATTTTCCTGGTTCCCAATGACATATTGAGAAAGTTGTTTTTATGATCACTTGAAAGCCTTAGATAGCAGGTGACACTAAGTTTCTACATAATCCTTTTTCATCCTTGTATATGCAATAGTTTATACTTCATCTAATTTTGATAGAATATAAAAAAATCCCCCTCAGACTGGATCTTCACCCTTGGTTTCACTTCTCAACTAATGGTGGAAGATGGAGTGGAGATCCTCAGTCCATACTTCAACCATTGCAACCATTGAATTACTTCTTTGTCAGTGGTTTTGCTTTTTTTTTTTTTTTTTAGGATAAAGAACT
>WEKY01032209.1:16910-28388 GCA_013390045.1 Picathartes gymnocephalus
AAAGAACTATTTCCTCATTGAAGATATATTTATCATAGTTCTGGAAGGCTCACTGCTTTTCAACAGCTCACAGATAAAAGATACAAACAGCATAGGAAGCCTGAATTTTAGTATTTGTTCATCTGTCCTTTGTGTCTTCTTTAATTTGATGCTATCTGACTGCAAAGACAGTTTTGCAGTTTTTCAGCAGTGATGGTTGACAAACAGGGAGGTGGGCAAACATTTCTGACTACTGTCCATCCATGTCCACAGTATAGAGAGAAAACAGCTTTCAAACCCAGCTTCCAACTCCCTGTGAGTTTGACAAGAGGATTCGAAGGCCCCTTTTCTTTCCTACATTTTAATTCCTGCTGTTGAGATGGCACTTTGCACTGTGGATGCCAACTTTGGTGTTTGTATGTCATTCATAGTTCCCCAAGGGGAAGCTCACAGGGTGGCTGCATCCAGATGGGCCTGCCAAATAATCCTGGCTACTCAGCAGGGTGCCACCTTCTGTGAAGTGACAAGGACCTAAAGAGATGAAGAGGGAAAGCAGTGTGACTCCATCCCAGGAGGTGAAGATGCAAGTCCTTTTCTCTGTTATAAACTGTCCTTGAAGGGAAAGTGCAAGTGGAGCTGCACCATAAAGCAGATGTTCAGATCGTGGTGTCAGATGAACACTGCTCTTTTTAAGGTCAGTTTTACCTCTTGACACAGCCCAAAGGTGCATGTAGCTGTCAATTGTTTCTTTTGAAAATTTGTTCTGCTTCAGTGAGTTGGAGAAATTCTTTGCTCTAGCAAAGTCCCAAACAACAGATGGCTCATATGTCAGGCATCAGCAAATCCTAAAGTTGTGGGCATGACCCCTGTCCATGTCCTGTTGAAAAATCTGCCTGTCAGGATTAGGGTTTTCTGTAAGACCAAAAGTGTAAGTTCCACTCACTTATAACATACTGTTGTTGGACTTTAAAGTTGTCTTCCCCAAAAGTAGTGGAGATTTAGTGTTCTTCATTATGTTTTGGAAAACATTCATGCTGAGATGTTGTAACTTCCTGAGTGCTCAGTTAATGAGTCTAAACTGTGTTCTCTTTAAGCATTTTAGCCTTCATCATCCCTATAAGTGGAAGTACTGTAAGTGATTTTGGGTGACAGCAGGATTAAGGGCATATGGCTTGAGGCTGACATCTTGTCAGACTGCTGTGAAACCGTGTTTTGGGTCAGCATGGAGGATGACACCATATTTTGATTGAAATGAAACCTGTCCTGCAGGTATTAGGATAACTTGTGGTTAAAACCAGGTCAGATTTTTTAATGCTTTTTGTTTTGTTTTGTTTTTGTGTCTGCAGCCCTGTAGATCATGAGCTTTTTGATGGTTCTCAGCATGAAACTGCATTTAGCAATAGTATTTTCACCACTTTTCGTTACGGTTTCATGCTCATCCAGCATTTCTAAAGAGAGCATTAAGGCTTTATGATTGAATATGAGAGCAGGAATACTCAAGTAAGAACAGCCTTTAAAGAGTGGCAGGAGTCAAGTGGACATTATACCTTGTGTTTATATAGCATCTCCTAACCAGGGTGTTCCGTGAGAGCCGGGGAATTTTTTGAGCTATTCTGTTTGCCACTGCTTCTTCACCATGAGCCACTCCAGCTGGTTATCAGTGCTTAGCCCTGCTGCACAGTAATCAAAGCCAGGGAAAGGAGCTGGGCTTCCCATGCTGAGGATGCTTCCTGACTTTTTAACCAAGGAGTGGGGTAACTGGGAAATAAGCTGACAAAGCAGACTGGAGGCAAGGTAGACTAATAGGGCCTAATGCTATTGCTGATGGCTGAGAGAGGCACAAAGAATTTTATGTTGCTTGTGGAGCTGTTGGCATTGCTTCTTTCCATACAGATTTTTCTCACGTAATCCCGTGCTCTGACATGCTGGCTTGATGTATCATCTCAATAATGTGAGAAGACTGGGGAAATTCAGTGAAATGGCTGTATTTCAGTACGGTGTCTGTCAGGGAAAGGATGTCAGTCAATCACAGGCTGGGAAAAGCAAACAATGTCTTATCTCTGTGTGAAATTGAAATTCTTCTGTCCCTGTGTGCAGACCTGTGCCTCCATTTTCAGGCACGTTACTCCCTTGAGCAGCCACATATTTAACCTGTGTTGAGTGCAAGTGTAAATCTTGTTGTATTTCACAGTGGAGAACCCTTTCCAGCAGAAAGGAAGAGATGAGGTAAAACAAGAACAGAAACTTCAGTTACTGCCTGAGAGCTGCTGGACCAATGAAGCAATTAAAATGATCCCATTGAATTAACAGTTTATACACTTGCAAGGAATGAGTTTAGGAGATTGTTGCGGCTATGAAGAAAGATTTAAAACCACTCATTTAAATGTTTTGATTATTGGGTCTGCTGAAGCACTAGTTCATGAGCTGACCACTCTTCTGAAGTGAATCAGATCTCTTTTCACTTAAAAGAGGTCTCAGTAATGTCTCAGTGAACAGATTAGTCATCATTATCTGACATAAGAAATATTTCTTGTTGTAGCAGTAATGGTGATTTGGAGTCATAGTGATTGCTAGTGGAGATAAGAAAAAAATTTTGAGGTAGACAAGCATTTGAATGAAGGTAACTTGTATCCTTTATCACCTTATATCATTCTTATTATTCTTCACATGACTGATATCAAACCCATCATTTTCAGCTAGTCTAAGCAAATTTATTAAGAATGAATATGTAAGTAAGGTTGCTTTTCTTTTTATGATGGTGTCATCCTGGCATAGTCAGGGCACATTGACACAGCTGTGTGAGAAGGTAGAAATGGTAACCCTGGTTTGCATCTATTCCATGAGTGGTAGCATCTGTTTGATGATTAGCTAAAGGATTTCAGCTGTCAGAGCTGTCGATCTGACACCTTTGATGAGCACTAAAATAAACCTGTTCTACTAGGAACTGTTCATTTTTTCCCCTGCTTTTGATTTGCTTGACTCTTTGTGACCTTGCCGATAACTACTAGCAAGGCTAATGCATTATAAACTCTGAAAAGTGAAGCAAGTGGCTGTCATTTTTTGCACAACAGATGTTCCTGATCAGGAATCAGACAAAGGATCTCATCACTCTTCCTCTGAGCAATTTAATTTGTCTGTTCCATGGCACACCAGCCAACTCCTATCTAGTGACTGATGTGCCCAAGTCCTACTTCATTTCAGGATCAGTTCCTTTAATCTTACAGAATTATTAAGTTTTTTTCTGTGCCAGGGCAAAAAGAGTGGAAAAAGGAAATTGCTTCATTTCTTGTGTTGTCACCAATGATGTATCATAATGAAAAATAGCAAAGGCCTATTTTAAAAATAGGAAACCCAAGTGCTACATTTTAAGAGAATTAGAAAGTATTCTATGAGCACTTTTTTTTTTTTTAAGAAATAGCAATATAGGTTTAATGATGTTTCTTTAGAAGTTTTAACACTCAGAGGTAGGAATGAACAGTGTACAACCCATCAGATTCTTGTGATGCAACTTAGCAGGATGGAAAAATTTATATATTTTTAAGAAAAGCTGTTGCTGTGTGTCCAGTTCTCTACTCCTTAATCATGCAAATTGTCTGAAATGAGTAGTTACTGATGGTGTTACTCTCTTTTCCATTTAGTTTGATGAAACTCTATCACTCTGCTGCTGTTTTGTAGTGATGGATGGATACTGCTGCAGATCTAAACTCTGTGGTTATTCTGTAGTTTATTTCCCATTTATTCTGCCAAAGGCTTGCTGGAAGGGAGAAGCAAGGCAGGGTGGCCTTATCTTGTGCTTGTGGTCAGCCCAGCACGGAAAGGGCAGCTGCTGCTGACAGTACAAACAGGACTGCACACGGCCACAGCCCCAGCTGTCAGTCCTGATAAATGAGCACAGTGTGTTTGAGGAGCTCATGGTTGTCCATCACTGGTAGAAAGAGAAGCCACTCATGTGACCTCTTTTCTATTTGACAGGTTGACAGGACAGAAGTGATTCGAACCTGTATAAATCCTGTCTTCTCCAAGCTGTTCACAGTGGACTTCTATTTTGAAGAGGTGCAGCGATTGCGGTTTGAAGTCCATGACATTAGCAGCAATCACAATGGGCTGAAGGAAGCAGATTTCCTTGGTGGCATGGAGTGCACTCTTGGACAAGTAAGTGTCACTGCCATCTTCCCTCCCCTGTTGCTCGTTTTTTTAAATTTAGATATGAAATACCTTGCTTTGTTGAATGGCTGATGGGTGAGATTTGTCACTTGTGGCAAAATTCTTAATCAGTGCTTTGAACGGGATAATTGAGAACTTCTGCAGGTTTGTTTTACTGCTGTAGTACAGCTTCGAGTCAGCCAGTGCTTATAGGAAATGGAAGATCAGTGATTGGCCTTGGACAGTTAAAGCCCATGCTCATTGGACCAGCATTGGAATATAGGCTGATTTTGGAGAAAATTGTTGTTCCTAACATTATATGGGATTTAAAGAAAGTTCCAAGTGCCAGAAACACTTAAAAATATACTTTTTCACCTAGGGTAGTGCCTGGTGATGTGGCAAATGGAAAGATAGGGTTGGATTCATCTCCCTGGCTCTCAGTCATCCAAAAGTTAAGTGTCTAGACTAAGTTACTGTTCTGATTTCCATCTTTAGTTCAATGGAGAGAAACAGACAGTTCCAAATGTTGATTCTTGCTGCCTGAGACACCTATCATAGATCAGGATAGATGGTCCTCAGGAGACACCTGTCTTTCCTCATCAGTTGTCAAGAGAGTCTAGATAGCTGGCTTAGAGGAGATATTTAACTTTTTGGATTACTAAATTTAAGAGTGATGAGCCCTACCTACAAGATCAATATCTAGATGTCATCAATAGCCAACTCTATAGTGAATTCCTATACTGCTGACTGGTAGCACACCAAAGTGTCCCAGGTATCAGAGTTTATTTCAGACTGGCAGAGTTTTTCTCATGCAGGGTTTCATAACACAGATTTCTGCTCTGTCCATAATGGCAATGCCAAATTTCACTAAGCTGAGTGTGAATTTGATTTCCATGCTGCGGTAACTTGTGGGCCAAGAGCAGGAAGTGCTTTTGTTTAGATTATCTTTTGAAGTGCTTCCACATAAGTTTGTATTATGAACAGGATAGTGTGTCATGGAAGATTTTGCAATGCTTTTGTTTCCTGTTTTCTCACCTTTTGTTGCTCCTCCCTCAACCGCACCACACATGGATCACTTTGATTTTCTTCCCAAAGCTTTTAGGCCAAACATGCTGGATGAGGAAAAGTCCTCTCAGCAAGAGAAATAATATGGAATATATGCATTTACTAAATTGGAAGCTCAAAATAAAGGTGTTGGTATTTAGGATATTTACAGTGCACTATAAAGTCTGTTCCTTTTGACAGAATTCTTGTGGTCTTAATAAATGAAGTTATCCTATAACACCACGGGGGAATGGGAAACAAAGCAAAATGTTATTATAATGTTCTTCTTGCTTAATTGGCTTGAAAAAGAAGGGGGAAAAAATGTCACTGCTGCCGCCTGTAGCATAAATGTCTTTATAATGATTTGATCTCTATAAATAGCACACAGCTGGGTTGGTTGCAGTGTGATTTTAATGGTAACCAAGAAAAAATAGCAGTGTGAATTCTATTCACAGTAATGTAGCCTGGAGAGCTCTGCTCTCATATTAAGACCTTTTTCGGTGGTGTTTCCTCCCCACCTTTTCTAGTTTTTTACCTTTATATAATTTAAAACTGATTTAGGAAACTTCAGAATAGTAGCACTGGAATTGTCATCCAAGTTAAGCCTTTGTGAGGAGTTCAAAGTTGAAAATTCTACAGCACAGGCTGTACATATGGAGCTTACACTCTTGCTTAGCTGTATGCCGTAATTACAGCATTCTTTTCATGATGATAATAGACCTATAGCTTTTCTTGAGACAATTTTGACATTAATTTGTTGTCTACATCATTTTAATGCCTTAACAAAACAGAACTTTGTGTGCGAGTGTGTCTCTGCCTCCCCACTCACTTTCCCATTACAAGTAGGTCTTATCTGAGTCATCCAGGAAGGCTGTAGATTTTTAGGCATAATCTGAAAGACTGATGCCCTTCCCATCCCCCATAAAAGTGCCAACTTCTATTCCTCTCTTCTAGGTAATAGTTGACCTCTAAGAGATTCACTGCTACCTGGACCTGTCTGTAGATCATCACTTAGATGTGGGGTAAACCTGCATGTTTACCCAAAACATGTCATACTTCTATCAAAACCAAAATTAGTAGTAATAATAAATGCTGGGAAAGACAATACCACAGTTATACAGTAAGCTCACAGAGAGGAGTGATTTTTCTCTTTATTCTGATCTCAGTCTCACATGTAACCTACCCAATAAATACAAGTTTGTCAGAAATTTGGGGTCCTGGATGTGAATGATGAAAAAAAATGCGTTCCTTTGGAAGGTGTCAGTAATCTCCTTTCAAAAGCTCTAATAAATCTGTGTCACAAGAGAGTGATGGGCATTTAGATGCTGAGCCATATACTGTCTAGAGACATCCCACTGAATTTTCAGCAAGACTTACTTACACTGCTCTTGCCAGGACAAGTCAGTTCTGTGCCTCCACTGGTAAACACTGTGTTTAGCAGCATCCTGGCATGCAGTCAGTCATACCTGGACATGAACAGCAGATTCATCAACAGGAATTTCCCATGCCACAGCATTTAAACACAGTAGAACAAGTGGCTGTGGATAGATACCCAATTAGTGTAATTACATAAATGTCAGCGTGCTAAATAGAGACATTTCCTCAGAGTGATTTGTTTTGTCTGTCACACTCCAAAGTTTCACTTTCAAGCAAAACAATAGCAGATTATCTCTTGAAGGGTTTGATAGGAGGAGGCCTAGTGTGAGGTGTTTAGGGGGGGATTATTTTATATGTTTTTAAGTACTAAAAGTCTGTTCCTTCTACTGAGAAAGGCTCTTTCTACATTCCAGTTTCCCAGCTTCTTGAGTGTCCTGGTAATGTGCAGATTGGCAAAATATTAACAAACATATTCTCTGCAGTTGGAATGATAACCAGATCAAACAAACCTTAAAATATTAGAGAAGGTAGAAAAGTTGAAAGTGAAAACTAATTTATCTCAGTTACCATCATAATCTCAAAATATGGTCCGCAATTATACAGAGTTTGTAAAATGGGGTTTCTTAAAGAACTTTATGTCAAGAGAATGTACCATACTCCAGGCAATTAAGTTGTGTTGTATTGTTTAAATAAAGTGACATTGTTAAATGGTAGGTTAAGGTGTGTAACTAAAAACTGTAATTTTAAAAATATGTTATTATTTTTCATTTTTCATGTAATTTCTAATTAAATCCATAAAGCTAATACCTAATAATACCAGAGTTTAACAATTAAGTTGTACAGTCACATGGTAGCTATTTAATCAAGGAAACTGTACTATATTTTGCTTGTAACCTCACAAAGATTATCCTTAATTGGGAGCATATTTGTGAAATTAGATTCATAGAGTCCCAGCAGGGTTTCGTTGGAAGAATCCTTAAAGACCGTCTAATTCCAACTCCCGTGCCAAGGGTAGGGGCACCTTCCACTAGGCCAGGTTGCTCCAAGCCTCATCCAGCCTGGTGTTGAACAGCTTCTCTGGGCAACCAGAGTTTAGTGCCTCACCACCCTCATGGTGAAATTACTTCCTAATATCTAGTCTAAATCTACCCTCTTTCAGTTTAAAGACATCAACCCTTGTCCTGTCACTCCATGCCCTTGTAAAATGTCCCTCTGCTGCTCTTTTGTAGCTGCCTTTAGGTACGGGAAGGTGCTGTAAGTTCTCCCCAGAACCTTCTCTTCTCCAGGCTGAGCAATCCCAACTCTCTCAGCCTGTCTCCATAAGGAGAGGTGTTGCACACCTCTGACCCCCTCTTCATGGCCCTCTTCTGGAGACCCAAAACTGGATACATTCCAGATGGTGTCTCTGGAGCAAAACCTTAGTGGAGTTTACTTGCAGTACCACACAAGGAAGTGGCATAGACATTTGGGAATATGTGCTCTTCCTGTTCATATCAAAAAGTAATTTAAGTGGGGAGCAATCCCTGGAGTCTCCAGCTCAATCTGCTGCTCAAAAGAGATTAGAGCAGATTGCTCAGGGGCTTGTCCAGTCCAGTCTCGAATGTCTCCAAGGATGGAGTTTCCACAGCCTCTCTGGGCTTTGTCCCAGTGTTTGGCACCCTCACAATAGTGATGGCTTCCTGTGCGTAAGCCATCACTCCTCACTCTTATATCATGTGACACATTTGCAAATACTTTTAGTAGCCTTCAAGTGGCAAAAGAAAGCCTGAAATTGTGAAGTAAAAATAACCAGAGCAGGGATGGCTTAGTTTTAGCTGGTCTTGCTTAGGGAGGAAGGCAGTAATATCAGCCTTCTTGAGCAGCTGCTATAGATGACAGCTCTCCTTGTTTGGAATGGGAGTGTTGAGGTAAAGAACTGGTTTGGCATTTTGCTTTCTGTTTCAGCAGAAATGGCTTGGGATGCTCCATCAGGCTGTGTATCTGCCCACTAATCTTCTAACTCTTTGATTCTCTCTGAATAGTTGCTGTTCTTTGCATAGGCACTGGTAAGCAGAGGCGCCCATACACGCTTTTGTAGTGATAAGCAGTGAAATCACAACCAGTAGTATTTTAATTGCCACCTTGGACCACCACTCTATAAAGGTGACCTCTTGCTTTCCCACAGGTGCTTTAGGTGCTATGAATCAGTTCACGTCACTTCATGGTTGTACAGATATTGTCTGGAACTATGGAGAGTAGATTCTTCCCTCTTTCCTGTTTGTTTTTCTCTTTCCCCTTCCCTGTTCCTAGGAAAAGTATTCAGGCATTCCAGTCACTCAGACTAATCACTTCCAACTGAATCCTCACCTAGTCACTGAGGGTTTTGTACTTCTGTTCCTTTTTGGTTGCTCACAAAGTCTGTGATTGTTTGTTTTGAGTGTCAGGAGATAGATGAATTTTTGTTTAATGGGTTGGGGTTTTATATGAGAAAAACCAATGGGGTTTTTTACATGAAAAAACCCTATGGGGTAAAATATTAGGTGGAAAAGCACAGTCAGAAATTTAAGTCTGACTTTCATGGTATTCAGCTGGGATAGTGTGGTGGTTTGGCCTTGGCTGGGGTGCATGGTATGGAATATCCCTTTGGTTAATTTGGGTGAGCTGGCCTCCCAGGATCTTGCCCACCTTCAGCCCCATGATGTGGGGTGTGTTGAGAGACAGGGCTGATGCTGTGCCAGCCCTGCTCAGCAGTTGCCAAACCCTGGTGTGTTATCAACATCTTTCTGGCTACCAATGCACAGCACAGACCTGTGAGGGCTACAGACAGCAAAACCCAAAACCCAGGTCCTATTCTTTTTATATGTTAGTGCCTTCAAATGTCATGAGCTTCTAAAGCTCTCTTATTGGAATTGTTCAGATTTATATTCCATAAATTTTATAGAACATTGAAATTGCATCACATAGTACAGTAAGGGCTCAA
Source organism: Picathartes gymnocephalus (assembly GCA_013390045.1). Classification (NCBI taxonomy): domain Eukaryota; kingdom Metazoa; phylum Chordata; class Aves; order Passeriformes; family Picathartidae; genus Picathartes; species Picathartes gymnocephalus. The sequence continues at coordinate 26,413 of WEKY01032209.1, forward strand.
ACTTTCTAACAACCAAAGTTAATTTCTTAACTACACAATAATTATCAGGTGGATGGCTTAGAAAGACTTTTTTCCTCTGAAGTTTCATGCAGAAATTTTAGTCTGTTCTTTAAGAGGTCACAAAAACTATCTCAATGAATAACTATTTTCTGATGAGAACTAAACAAACTCACGTTGCCAAGACATTCTTAATTACTGCTCACCTGTGCATGCAACATCATTAAATTATGGGAACCAGTAAAGTTTTTATTTCTTTAATGCTGTGAACCAGATCAGCTCTGTGGGTTGGGTTATTCTCCGTGACGTATTTTGTGGGAATAGCCCTTGTGGCTTTTCTTTCATTACTTCTGTAGCTGGTCTTTGCTATTTTCAAATTTGGGATTCTATCCCTTGTTCAGTTTCTTTCAATTTATAGAACTGTTAAAATATTGTTACTCCCTTGTTTGCTCAACTATTAGCAGAATAAAACTGCAGCAATGTAAATCTTTTCTATCAAGAACATTTCTAAGTATTATTCTGAGATTTAATATTACCCATACACACATTTGTGTACAAATTGGACTGAAAATCTTCCTTCTCAATAATGAGTATAATTGTTTCTCGTATGCTTTTAATATATATGCCGTTAACAGATTATGCATTTGAAAAAGCTAACTGATCATTAGTTCAATTTTGCCATTGCAAATCCCCTTGCTCTTGAATTAGAGAAAGGCTTAAAGGGTCATGATTGCACCTGAATTAATTAAACTGAAACAGTTTTCATGAGAATAGTTGTTTAATAATCTGTTGGCTGCTTCTGTGGTGCAAAAGACATAGGGCTAGTTTTTTCAAGGTATTTGAATTCTTAAATCTCATTAGATGTCTCTGTGCCTCCTTAGGTATCTAGGTACCTTTAAATACTTGGCCTTTGATCTCCTCCAAGTGAAGTTGCTCAATTCATTAGCGGGATGAATAATGTACTTTATGAGATATGAATGTCATTTTCTGCCAGCGCTGACTCAGACCAGAAGCAAATAACGAGCGCAGCACTCTCCCTAACTTTGCCTAACCCTTTCAGCACCTCAGTTATTCACAGGAAGTTCTTGGTTTGCCGTTGCAGCATGATCTCTGAAGCTGTAAGATTTTCTGGTATACATGAATCTTGCCATAGTTAATAGAATTTCTTGTACAGTTTGTACTGCTTTGTTTTCACATCCTTTATCTTTTTGTATGAATTAATGCAGCAGTCTTTAGAAAAGTAAATTAAAATTTAGTCTGCTATTATAATGAGATATTATTATGACTAATTCTAAAAGGGCTACTACTCTACTCACTAATTAAATTCAAAGACCTTTTAAGCTATTGATAAGATATTTCCTGTAATAACATTATGGCTCTTGTGATAGGCATATCTTTTTTTTCTCAGTGTTCTGTTCTGATTGACTATTTTCAGGTACAGATCTTGAGCAAAGGGAGAGGTATAATTCAGCTGTAAATAGACTCTGAGCTGAACAATGCTATAGCAAACAAAAGAAATCTTGAAGAGTGGTGAGTATGGTACAGAAAGAATCATATGTACAGAGAGGATGATTATAGCACTAGAACTGGCTCTACTAAGGAACAGGAATTCTGTGAGCAGTTAGACAGGATGAAACTTTCTTCACTGTGGACCTATACAGCTGAACTTGATTTCTTGAAGGGATTTCTCAGTATCTGTGATGCATTCTCCAAAACTTCTTTTCCATGAGAGTGGAGTACAGTCACTGACATTTACATGATGTCTGGTCTCTCTTCATGTTGAAATGTAGCATGCTTGGTGCATCTGCAACCACGTGCCACCATTCATGAAAACTATTTGGTGGGTTGAGAAATAGCTGGGGGATAGATAACAAGATGACCACAAGCACATCAGAGTTGTATAAATCTTGCTTTGTCACAAACCAGGCTAAAGAGGAATGCGTGAAGTAGGTGAGAGTTTTTACACTGTGAGGCAGAGC
>WEKY01032210.1:8186-18990 GCA_013390045.1 Picathartes gymnocephalus
ATCCTCCTATAGAGGATTCCTCCACACAGACCCAAAATAACTTCTAACTCAACAGCTCAGATACCCACTGCACAAAAGGTTACCTTCTGTGTTTGGAAACAGATTCCTATATATTTCTTTCCACGTCCTTAGTTTTTGTATACAAGTGATACATAATTACATAATGTTGACACACTGGTCATAATTTTACCATTGTTTTATTTAGTCATTTCTGATATGTAGGTCTTCCTTGTGTTTTTCCTGATGCCCTTCCTTAGATCTTGCTATTGCATTGTTTCTGAGATAGGGGAAAGAGGGAAATGTCTTACAGGATTAGAGATGCAAGCATACCAGGGATGTACACAAAGTCAGAGACACATTACTAAAAATTCCTAGTGTTTGATTTTCTCTTTTGATTGATAAGAGCATTAATCTGACATTGTCATGGAACCCTCTATCATAATTCCTAGATTTCATTCAGAGCAAAGATTAGCTTAGAGCTAGTCACTACATACATAAATCAGAAATTTTTGAATCAATTAGTATTTATTTCCATTGGCTTTTATCTGAAGGGCCTACAGACTAATTCAAGCATGAGAAAACAAATAAAGGTGACCACAGTTCTGAAACCCAGATATCTAAGTCAAAATATGCAATTGCAAATGCAGTTAACACCCCATCACCAACATGCTTTGCACTAACTGTTCTTCCTGACACAGAAGGGATCTACACTGTCCTGACTGATGCAGGTTTACCTAAATAACCTATTTTAATTGCAATTACAGGGGAAAAGAATGTGTCTTGTATGTATTTAATGTAAAACAAGAGACTTTATGCAACAGCAAGTTCTGGTCTTACATGTGGAGTGTGTGGATTTTTTTTTTAATAACTGCACAAAACCACTATAGATAGAGCACAAAAATAAAAGCAAAATGTTTGCAGATTTTAATTTAAATTAAATGCAAATAAAACATATCTGGCCTAGATTCCCCAAGTTTGTCAAGCTGGAACATGTGTGAAAAACATTACAAGAGGTAAGTCTCAACAAGAAGTCTGGTGTTTGGGAAATGAACGGTTGATGAGCTGACCAGTAAAAACTAAATAAAACAAATTACAAACTGAAAAAGAAATGTGAATTCCCAGCTGCCTGTAAGCTGGATTTCATTGGTTAGATTTGTTCTGACATAAATAAACAAGTTGAATCACTTTTCTGTAATATTAATCAAGATCTTATATTGGTTTTATTTAAATATTTAATCAGCTGGATGTAAGTAGGTTTTCTTAGAATTATGTGAGTTACCATGAATCAGGTACTTAGTACTTTCACATTTTAGCTTTTATTCCTTCTTCATTTGCAATAAATTCATACCATATTTGGTCCACACCTATCTACTTTATTGCACCCTTCTCATTATAGTCTTTTCAGCTGTGATGTCCCTTGTTCTCTTGCTTTTCAACATGGGCAGCCCATTTTGCAGCAGCTTCCTCTTTTGGAAGTGTCAGTTACAGAAAATAAGAAAGTTAAACTTCTAGAATTATAGTCACTTTAAGCCAAACATTTTCTTCCAATTCTATTATATAAGCAGTGAATTTGGACCCAAAAAGTACCAAGATTGCCATCGCATTATGGATTTCCATACTAGATAAATTATGGAAGATTTTGCTCAGTTTTTTTCTGAGTTCTGTGTTTGGGCTTTTCTCAGCAGAACCTAACACAGTCTGTCCTACCTTTACAGTAATATCACCCACAGTGGTAAACTGAATTGCTGGATGATGTGAGATCCACAGCCTGGGATGCTAGCTGGTAATTGCTTTGGCATGAACTTCATAAGTAGCAATTGCACTGTTGCCAGTTGCTGAGTTACATCTGAGGTGGTGCAAGGGTTCAAAAGTAAGCAGGATTAGGAATTTTGCTTTTTTTTTGGCCTTTGACAGCAGGAAGAAAAATTATGTGACAAGAACAAATAGCTTCTGATTACTTGTGGGTTGTTACAGTTCACTACATGTTGGCCAAATCCATAGCTAGGCATAGGACTGCAAATAAGATTTACAGGACTGTCCTAAGGTAACATAACAGATCATAACAGATCAAGGAGCTCACATTAGTTCTGATTCCTGAAAGGCCTGAAATAGCAAGTGTCTGTTATCAAAAGAATTAAGGCTAGTTCCCAAACAATTAGGAAGTTCTCTGTGGGCAATTTTAGGATATGGATCCTGCAACAGAAGGCTAATCTGAGGAATGGTACTAGCATGGGCATATGCTGGCAGCAACCATTCACAGCCAGCCTTCATTCCATAGGATGCCCTGAAGAAGCAAGGGGTTTAGCCCTCTTCACCACGCCTAACACCCTCATCCTAAGAACAGCTCAAATGAACGTGACAACATGGACAGCCATGTAACTTGTTGCTGTTTCTGAGCTGCCAATCAAGTCAAGTTTAGATTGCATGGGATTAGTAGAAAGATGATAACAATTCAGTTTATTATTAGGTGAACAAAGACAACAAAGGTGAGGGCTGATACCAGCTGGGCAACTTTTCATGGATATTTCTGGAGAAGATACAGAACACTAGGCTAAGATGGATGGTAGGTTAGCAGCTAGAATTTGACTACCAGGCAGTGAAGGGCAAATCTGTTGTATTTTGAAATATTTCTGAAACAAGATGTAGATTGCAGAAGTACAGTGATGTAGCTCACAATTTTTTAGGACTGGGTTCATTTAGGCCCCAATTTTAATGGATGCATATATTCATAGACCCACTGATAGGACCTTACTTTACTTATTCTGTAACCTACCTGCCCTCATTGCAGCATGTGGATGTTTTTCAGATTCCACCAGAAGAGCAATCCGTTTGGTCCCTACTGTTGTGAATATCCACCCTATGCCACAGCTAAACCTATATGCTGGTCCAGTCTGCAACAAAACAGAAAAGCTGTTGGCCATTATTTTGCCAATCCTTATCTTACTGATGGGGATATTGCATGACCTACTAATCAACATAAAACTTCATTCTCTCCTACTTCCATCCATATCTGAATGCTTGATATAAGACCCAACTGTAAACATGAGTCTCAGATTTGATTTGTACCTTTGCTCTGGAGGATCTCGTAGGTTCTCCAGCCTAATCCTTACTCTACATTATTCCATTTTGTCCTGTCTTAGGCAAAATCTTACCTCAGAACAGAAAGTTTTGTCCCATGAAATCACAGTACCATTTCTCATTGTTTTCCTATCTTGCAGGATTTAATGACTAGCCTTGACCTTATCCTTAGAATAAATCAGGAATTGTCTTGCTGGCTGCAGCATCTTTATAACTTGCTGTATTCAGTCATAATCATAAATTCTTCAGTGCCCACTGTTGTAATCCCCAACCCTCAGCCTTGGGCATAACCTACCATATACCTGTACCTGCAGACACAGAACTACCACTGCTGGAGAACCACCATCCTTTCAAAGAACATTTACCCTTCAACTACTTGTTCAACTCGTGCTATAAGAATCATGTGCTCTTTGGGTTGTCTTACAGATGGAATTCAGGTTAAAAAGAAGTCCTGTTGTCAGACTGAAGTGCTATCATCCTGAATACTACGGCATCTAACTAGGATATATTTATACTCTGTACAGGGGAGTTCAAGGTAGTATCATGCAGAAATACTAGATCTCTGTGAACTTATATTCGCACCCTTAGAGTCCGGAAATTTCAGGCCATAAAAGGGTTATTTCTACATTACTGGAGTACATAAATCTAAGGTACATTACAGTGCCTCTGAGCACATGAGTGTGAAGCCATTATCTCACTTTCAGACTTAAGTACTGGCAGATCTTTTGTGCAGAAATGGGTCTCCTGAACACAGCAGCAAAATAAGACTGTGATAACACTCAGGTTTTACGGTAGCTTAGCAGCAGGAATGAAATTATTTTCTGGCTTCCTGGAAAATCTTCTCCAAAGCACTTCATCTATCACGGTATGTGGATTTCTGCAGTGGAGACAACCAGTATCCACTAGAGAAACTGCTCTGGTGTTTAAAACTAATTGCAGTACAGCTTGGAAAACACAGTGGATATGGCTTTGCTAGTCAGGTCTTAGGATTAGAAGAAATGCTCAAATGAGGTAGACCTCAGCTTCTGTCCCTTCTTTAAAGACTATTCATGCATTTCATGCTGCAGTTTTTTCATAATGTAAGCTGTTGGGACAAACGTCAGGATTCATATCTTCCCCTCATCAAGAGAAGTGTGAAGTTAGAGGATAAGCACAAAATACTCCCTCCTACTCTTAAAAGAAGTCAGTGCACCTCTTTCTTTACTAACAGCACTGGCAGTGCTGTTTTTCAAAAATATTAGTAGATTTTCAGTGAAATGCACCATGGAGAATTGATCAAACAGGCCAATGTTTGTAAGTTATCCTGTAAAATTCTAGCAAAACTGGGGAGGAGGACAGGTATGGTTTGGGATCCAAAGTAAATTACAAGCTTCACTGACGCTGGTGGTTGCCGTTAGCACTTTCTGGCTCAGCTGGAGCAATCCAGTTTCCATTCTCTAGTAAGAATAACAAATTCAGTTTTGACAACTTTGTTATCACTTTGCTAGAACATGTTTTGACCAAGCACAATTTTTGAAGACAATCTTCTAGATTCATAACCAGTATGGCTTATATTAACCCCAAGGAGCTACAGCCCAAATATGTTTGGCTTCATAACCAATTCAGGTCCTCTGTCAGTGACAGGTGTACTGATTGCCTCTGCAAGGGTTCTGGGTCACTGATTGCAACCTGTGCAGCTTGAAGGAGAAAGCCAGAAGCAGCATTTGCAATGGTGACTAATTGAGAGCACAGACACAGTTGTAGAGGGTAGGATACATGAGATGTGTCGATTTTGAAATAAAGCAGTTTCACACTGTGTGTAGAGAAACGTGACTTCCTGCAAGTAAACAAAATTAGGCTGGAGACTACACCAGACATTAGAGTCTGCTTTTTAATTCTAGCAGAACAACTAAAGTCAATAGGTTTGAATTGTATGCTAAAATCAGGTACCATGTGCAAATATTTTCCAGATTTATGATCTCTGCTTTTTAAATAAGAAGTCAAATTAATCAAAGCACTGAAAGAACTGAGGGAAAAAAACCCCGAAAATTAATGGCTGCCTGCATGTTTCCATTTCTTGCCCATCAATATCAGCTCTGAAATTTGTGGCCTAGATGCTGTAAACATTATACTCAGGCTTAGGTTTATGCACATTAGTCACATTGAAGATGATGTTTGAATAGTTTCTGTACTGTTTAAGAGATCAATATGGAAAAGTGACTGCACACTAAAGTCAGGGAAAGCCATTTATTTTCATACTTTTGTTTCTCCTCATGCAAAGAAAAGGAAAACATATAAAACAGATTAGAATTTAATTGAGAAAAACAGGCTTCACACTCATAGCAACCAAATATTTGAAGTTATGATGGTAAGTTCCATGTTGCTAATGCAGACATTTAAAAGCAAAAGATACTATTGTGCTCCTGATGTCAGGTTAAAAAAATCCGGTATAAACTTTGAGTGAACACAAATGTGTTTCTTTCAATAAGGGTTTTTTAGAAGATTAATACAGAGGCTTTGGTTCTACAAACATTCGTACTTCTTTCATTTATGAGAATAAGCAGTTGAAGTTAATCTACTGAAATGAGATGCAATATTTGCTTAGAACTTTGCCTTGTTTGATAAGAGACTCAATATAATAATTTTAAAGAGCTTTTAATGAAAGGAATGTGAAGATACACTTTAACTGTGTACATAGCAAAAGGAAAAATATTATGAAATAAAGAGATCATGGATTTCCTATCAGTGATTGAGTTTATGTGAGTAATGTATATAAAAATGGTTTATCAGCACCAGACAGTAAGAATTTGACCATTATATCTTAATTGCAAAGGAACAAGCAACTTATTAGATCTGTTTATATATAATATTCTTCCATTAGCAGAATAAGTGACTTAAATTGGGTTTCTTTTATTTCAGAATTGAAAGGATGAAGAACAAGTCTGTCTAGCTTTCAGAATATTGTATTTGACAAAAAATAAACAGAATCAGATGTGCATAGCCGGAAAGGTAAATAAAAGCCCTACTGTTTATGAATTTAGAAGTTTGTCTTCAAAAATTGTGCTCAGTCAAAACATGTTCCATCTAAGTGATAACAAAGGTATCAAAACTGAACATATAAGGAATAAAACCACTCTACAGGGCAATGGAAAACAAGAATGTTCTAAACAACAGCATTCTTCTGGTTAATTTAGGCATGAGACTTAAAAAAGGTCCATATCCTACTGGAGATTTCCAGTTCATTTCCACTATTAAGTTGAAAGAAAAAGAATAATGGATACTCTGCCTTTGGCAAATGGAATTAATCTGTTTGACACAAAGCAACATCCACTGAGATTATGGTAAAAAAACAAACAATCTCTTCCTGGTTTTTGACCTATGTTGAGAGGCATATGGATACAGAGGACAGAGAACAAAATAGGGACGTTTCAAAACTGAAATATATTCCAAGCTCTCACCCAAATCTCCTGTATGACTCTGGAGAACGCACACCATGTGCCTTTCATTCATTCCCTTAAAAACTTTGTGCCTGATGTATGAGGTTAGATAGCAGTCCTTGCAAGACAAGGGCTTTTACTGTGTGTTTGTACAGCACAAGCACAACAATGTCAGGGCTTAAATTAAAGTCTCTAGGTACGGGGAATAAATATGGACACATTCAGCAAAAATAAGATAAACAACAAAAGAGATTACACATGACAGTACAATAAAACAAAGAAAATGGACTGCTTGGATTTGACACCATCTTGGTGTTAAGGGTAACACTGCGTAGAGATACGTAGTATATTTCTGATTCTTGCTATTGACACAAAAATGAAGCTAGAGGGCAAGTTTAGGATTTTTGTAAGACAACTTCTGCCTTGCAAAACATAATTGGATCTGTTGCAGCAATTACTGTTAAGTGGAGACTCACAATTTTCCCTTTGATAATTATGTTGCAAGGTTTGAAAAGGATTTGAATATCAATGCACCTAATTGTCCTTTCACACAAGTGAAAGTTGCCAGTAAGGCTGATAGATGTATGAGTGAAAGCTGAAAACTCAGTCCAGGTGAGATATGGCAGCTGCAGCAGTTACGAGCAGCTACTCCTCATCTTAGACTTGCCTGGTTTATTACAATGTCCTTTTAAAAATGATGGAGAAATCACTCCAATCACTCCTCACAGAGCACAAAAAAATATGCTTCAGCTTTTTGAAGAAAGCTGCATTGCATGAGAGGAGTAAACTTAGTCTTGTTTATGTCATTGCTAGTTGATGTCTCAGATTTCTTGTGTTCTAGTTAGCAAACACTTGAAGATAAGAATATGACCTTGGGTTGTCCACTTGGAGAAAAGTCTGTGAAATGAACAACAGATCTGAAGAGTTTGTGGCAAGCTGTGTTGCTGAAGAGAAATAGTGCATCATGCTGCAACACATAAATTTTCCGGAGTACTTGAAGTTTCTTGCTCATTTATAATCTCATTACATTTCAGAAGATTCACCAAAGACATGAATAACTGAAGCCAGATTATTACTTCAGGGTGAGGTAAGTCTCCTAGCCCACAAGAATTCCCAGGAAGTGTTACTCACCAATGCTCAGAGTTCTAGGTGCTTGCTGTGAGTCTCATAGGTAAAAAACCTAAATTACTAAAGTGTGGGTGTAGATCTTTAACCATAGCAGCCTGCATTGCACCTTCTCCCAAATGAATCCCTAAATGCTCCATTATTATCTCTCTTTTTCTCAGATTTGCAATAAGGTGTTTGCAGTACTTATCCTACAAAGACAGATCTTTTTCAAACAATGAGCCATCCCAATAAAGGCAGTGTGTATATATGTGCTTTAAAACAGAAAACAGCAAGGAGACATTTGCTTATTGATGATGTTCAAGGTCATGTCACCTATTTCATTTACTGGAAGCATGTAGATGTTGCCTAGGACCAATAGACAAGTGATCCTTGTGAGATTTCATAATGAAAATGTTAGTTAGTAAAGAAGCACTTTCTCATTACTACATTCCTCAGATGTGTCTATCAAGGCAAGATTCAAATATTTTATAGGCACTACATATTTTTAGCTATTCTGATTACTAACTGTATCACAGAATAACAGAATTGGTAAATGGTCCAGAGTACAAGTCTTGTGAGGAGTGGTGGAAGGAGCTGCTTAATCTAGAGAAAAGGAGGCTTAGGGGAGATCCTACTGTTCTCTACAATTACCTGAAAGGAGATTGTGACAAGGTGGGTGTTATCTCTTCACTCAGTTAACAAGTGACAGGATCAGAGGAAATGGCCTCAAGTTGTGTCAGGGAGTTTGAGATTGGAAAAATTTTTAGATCAGGAAAAATTTCTTCACTGAAAGGGTTGTTAAGCATTGGAACAGACTGCCCAGGAAGTGATTGAGTCACCATCCCTGAAGGTATTTAAAAGACATGTAGATGTGGTGCTTAGGGACATGCTTTAATGATATTTAAACTTAAATATAAGTATCTTTTAAATGATAATGAAATAATTTTAATTCCATCAGTGAGTAAGCCAGAAAAATAGTCAACTGTAGGTACTAAAGTTAGGGAGTCTTTTTTCTCTTATCTGGTTGATGGTCCAACTGAGAATTCTGTGAGTTCCAGCAGAGTCAGTAGAGGGAAGTTGCTTTGCAGAAAAAGACCTGCAGGTGCTGGTGAACACCCAGGGGAACATGAGCCAGCAATATGCCCTTGTGGCAAAGGCTTATCCCAGGCTACTTTAGAAGGAGCACTGCCAGCAGGTTAATGGAGGTGATCCTTCACTCTGCACTGGTGAGGCCAGAGCTGCAGTGCTCTGCCCAGCACAACAGAAATACGGAGCTACTGGAAGAAAATCAAGCAGAGGGTCATGAAGATGGTTAAGAGACTGGGAAATCTCCCCTATGAGGAAAGGCTGAGAGAGCTGGAGCTGTTCAGCCTGGGAAGAGAAAGTTCAGGAGGGAACTCATAGGATATAGAGAGGATATAGAGAATATAGAGGACATAGAGAATATGGATCCAGGCTCTTCTCAGTGGCATCCAGTGACAGACCAAGAGTCAATGGGCACAAACTGGAACACAGGAGGTTCTGTCTGAACACCAGGAAACACTTCTTTACTATGCAGTTCACTGAGCACTGGCACAGGTTGCCCAGCGAAGTGGTAGAGTCTCCATTCTTGGAGATATTCAAAGGTTGTCTGGATGCTGTCCTGGACAGATTTCTCTACGTATCTTTGCAGGGGGATTGGACAAGATGACCTCCAGGGATCCCTTCCAACTCAGCCTTTCTGTGATTTTGTGATCTGATTATGAGTGTTCCAAATCATTAATGCTGGTGCTTGGTAATTCTTGGAACACTGACAAAATTCTAGATTATAGAAGGAAACTTATGCTGTGACAATATTAAAAACACCTATTAGAAAATATCAGTCTTGGCCAAGATACTAGAATAGCTGGAAAAGAGTTGGAAAGTGAGGAATTAAATACGATGGTGTAATTACAGCTAAGCATTACAGGTGCAAGCAAGGGATATTTACATTAACCTGATAGTTTAGTGGCGTTTTATTTTGGGATGCAAATATACACACTGCACCCTAAAAAACCTGTTTTAATAAATTGCTTTGTGACATTTTAATAACAATGAGAAAACCCAAACAACTTCGACAGAATTTAAATAACAGTTATAGAATCTTTATATTTAAGACAGGATACAGGAGTAGCATTTATAAATAATTTATTCAGGTTTTCATCTCTCAGTCTGAACAAAAAAAATAACATATAAAATGACTAATAACATATACAGGTGAGATTGGAGAGCTGGACACTAATGAATAGGACAGATTACTGACAAAAGTCATACCAGGTTACTGGGTAAACTGTCCATAAGTGGGGATAAAAAAGTAAGCAACCAAACCAACAACCCATACTTACCAAGAGAGTATAGGATATTTTACTTACGAGACATGAGACTGTATGTTATGTGTTAAGAAGGCTCTGTCCTGCACTGTATGGTCAGATCAACATAAGCGCGCTGTTTGTGAAACTGTTGCAGACCAATAAGGAAACAATCCCTGTTACAGCGTGGAGTTCAAGGCTGCATAGGTTAAAACATTGCCACATTTTGTATCCATGCTAACGCCACTGGGATCATGTGTCTAGTTCTAATGGCTAGAAAAGTAGGAGAGAAATTACAGAAGATTTAGAGAAAATAAATCGCAAGGATAACTAAGATCTGGAAAATGTTCCCTCCAATCGAGGACTTTCAACTGCTACCAAAAAAGAGATGAATTCTCTGCTTTACATGGGGGTGAAAATGTCATCATGTCTCTGAGATAACTGTATCTTTCAATACCGTAAAGCCTAGTTGAATGCTGGAACTTGCTTAAGTATAGCATCAACTTCATTTGATTAGGTTTTATGTTTCTCTAATTCTCTAGCCCATTCTCACAAGAAAAAACCTGCTTCTTAAGACCTCCCAGTAGCTGATGACTGACGCAGCAAAAGAACTTTGTGCTGCAGAAATATAATATATGCAGATAGCTTTTTCAGTTATCTGAGAGAGCCCTTTTGGCTCATCTTACTAATTCAATGCACATATTTCAGACTGTATGCTTTGAATTACAACTTTCTTTTCCCCTTCATAATGAAAATATTCCTAATTATACAGTGAAAGTTCTGACATTCAGTGTCTCTAAATTGTTCATAGCTTTAAACTTCAGCAATCTCACATGAATTTGTCTCAAACTGCTACTTGCCTTTTTTTTTTTTTTT
>WEKY01032210.1:19021-78265 GCA_013390045.1 Picathartes gymnocephalus
TTTTTTCTATTTCAATTGTTGTAGCAATGCTCAGGTCATGACTTCTGGCAGAAAATATTCATGAGGATTTGCTGAATGCTAATAAGGTGATCCCTTAGACAGTAAATTTCTTTAGTATAACAAATGTGGAAGGAGATGCAGATAATAAAGAATGGTTTTGCAGCAGAACCATGCAAGTTTATGTCTTTTGCAATGTTCTTTGAAGCACCAGGCATTCAAACTGTAGATGACACAAGCAAACAGTAAGAAGCTCTTTTGAGCAGAAAACAGTGAACAGCCCCATTAACAATGCTACTGTAATTCAGCATTATACCTTTGACGTTAACAAAAGAAAGAACCACAGAGATTAAACAATTGGCCAAAATCTGTATAAGATAAGATGAAGGAAGAAAATATCACATTGATTTAATGTTGTACAGCTAAATCCACCTAATATCAAGGGTCTTAGTAAGAATTAGATTCCTGGTTTAGCCTTTGGATATATGTCTGAGTAAAGCCAGCAAGGATGGTAAAAGGTCAACACCCTATCTCAAAAACTCAATGTAAATTTGGTCATAATTTAATAAAGTCAAGTAAGATCTTTTAAAGGAAATTATTTAGCCAAGGAATCCTGAAACTATAATCACAAAGAAGGGATAATCCAAGTGTTTTAATCCATTGTCAGTAAACAAAAAGCTCCAATTCCCAACTGCAACCTCTTTTGATTAATGTTCTTTGACAAAACTAGACACTGTTGTGACAATTCCTCCAAATTCTTGCCATTTTGTCATCTCATTTGCTTCCTTTGGCATCCATCATGCATGACTGGGTCTGACAGACAGGCTGGAGACAAGTCCACAAACTTAATATGTAATCAGGGAAGTGGTTGAGTCACCGTTTCTGGAGGCATGTAAAAGATACATAGATGTGGCACTTAGGAACATGGTCTAGTGGTGGACTTGGCAGTGTTAGGTTTACAGTTTCACTCAATGGTCTTAAAGATCTTTTCCAACCTCAATGATTCTATCATCTTTTGAAAGTTGTACTTACCTACCTCAAAGCAAAGTGAAATAGACGATAGTACTTTTAAAATTTGCCTACCATAGATATGAGAATGCATGCTTATGCAAATTTTTGTTGCTTTATGGGTAAAATCAAGTTACTATAGAAAATGTATCAGTGTGTATTCTTACTTAAAATATTTCTGTTTGCTATCATCTTGTAAACAGAAATATGTCATTTGCATGTGTCTCAAGCTGTGAATACATCTAGTTTCTTTCTACACTGCAGTATATCACAGACATCTTCTAAGCTCATAAAGACCAACACATTAATGTCAGTCCTTCATGTCAATTGCATTTGTAGGTTAACCATGACTTTAATTTACTTTCTAAACAGATACTAAAACACTGCTCAGAAACAGTCTCTTGGATGGGAAATGTACTTTCACTTTCCATAGGACAACAGCTACTGATCTCAGATTATCAGGTTTTGTCACCCCTCCTCATCTAAAGCCACGTGTGTGGCTGGCCCATTCATCATGGGGATGAAGCCCATTCATCCAGGCTATGTCCCATGGACTGATTTCCTGACCTGGCCTCATCCCGACCCTGTCAACACCCTGAGCCTGTCTCTGACTCTGGTTGCCTTCCCCAGGCCCAAAGTTTGCCTTCATCAGTGGGCTGATGGCCCAGCCAGGCTGTCCTGCCTGGCCCCCAGCCTGCCCTTCTCTCTGACTGGAGCAGTGGGACAGGCTCTGGATGATCATGCTCTGCCCTGCCCTGCCCTGCCAGCCCAGGAAGCCCCTGCAGTTCCCAGTTCCCTGGCATGACAGGAAGCAGCCAGCACACATGTGCCTGGACATGGCAAAACTACCTTCCCTCAAAACCCTGTGTGAATCAGATCTGTGGTGGATCTGTTTTGTTCGGCCTAGTATATTCATAGTTTTTTTGTGTGGACCATTATGCAGCTGCATGTTGTCATCCTCACTTTTTCTTCAGGTTCTTAGCTGTTTGTATAGAGCCATGTAAAGGAAGACATTCATGGCATATTCAGTCACTGGGAAATCTTATTAGCATTAGAAAAAGTCTGTATCTTGGAAACTCTGTATTAATAACTCTTATCTGAAAACCTGGGAAAGAAGTGCTGTATTATTTTACTCTAAATTAAGGTACTGCTCCAGAATGACTTATTTTAACAATTCTATGAGATACATGGTTTTGAAAAACCAAACAAGAAGTAGAAGAAAGCTGAATATTTTGCATTTTGAAATCTTATTATGATTTGGTGATATATAATGCTTCCCATGTGGAGGTAGAGACTGGTTTTAAAATACTGGTTGGCTGTACAGTGAACACAAATCCCTCAGTCTGGGGAAGATAATTTATAACCTGAAGCATCTGATATTTCTGAAAATTAAATATTCTCACTGCATATACTGTCTTATAAAATTAGGTCAAATTCCAACATCACTTTGAATTATAAGTCTGAGTAACCGTTGACTTCAGTCTGGAGACCTGGAAAGTTCTAGTACTTATATATTTTCATGTTTTCTACTGTCATCAACATGACACGCTTCCCAACATTTGTATGGATGACAACATTATATCCCCAGTACTTCCCCCAAAATGCTATTGATCAGCTTAATAGATTTTGGCATTATGCCCAGAATTTTCTTTAATAAATAATTTTCCTACTCTCAGAAGATATTTTTGCCTTGAATTTACACAGTTTTTAGGACAATCCTCTTTGATTAAAAGCACTATTCAGTATGGTTAAGAAGGAATAGAACCAAACTTAAGCAATTCATCATTTTCAATTCCACAAGCCAATATGGGTAAGTATAGAATAGCTCTGACTGTCCCTTACTGAGACATGGGTAATTTTTCAAAGCATAATGCCTGTCCAACCTGGAAAACAGCCACAGGATATGTTACAAAATTCCATTCCCTGGCATTTTTGTAGCTATCATGCTTTATGAGTCTGCAGAGGTTGTTGACTGCTCTCTGTAGAGTTTACTTCTTGCAGACTGTAAATGGTAAGTTTACCATGTCTCTCGCTAAATGACCTTGTTATGCTTGCATTCTTTTCACTAATACAGAGGAGGTTTTCTTTTTGCAGGTAGGTATTTCTGAACTCAAACAACAAATGGAACCACAGCTTTTACAAACAAGTATTTTCATACTCAGGTGTGTGGTCTGCAAACTCAGAGAAGGCAAATTGCTATTCTTTCATCCTCACTGTCTTGTCTAGTGTACCCAAGTCACATTCACCTGTTCCATTTTGTGCCTGTAGGTATTCTCTGGTGTCAGGATTCAAACCTGAAGGATTTCTAAAAGATGGACAGACTGACAGACAGATAGATAATTATGCCTATGGTGGGTTGAGCCCAGCTGACAGTAAGCCCCCACTCAGTCACTTGCTCACTTTCCCCAGAGGACCGGGGAAAACAATCAGAAGTGAGATTAAAAACCCCAAAAGTCGAGATAAGAACAATGTAATAAGTGAAGAAAATTGGAAAAAACAAAGAAAACAAACACAAAAAATACTGAAACAAAAAACTACCCAAGTGATACAAAAGCAATCACTCACCACCAGCATGCCAAAACCCAGGTAGTCACCAGAAACAGTTATTTTGGAAAAAGTCCCCTCTATTTTCCTGCTATATGATACTATATGGTCTAGAATATCCCTTTGGTCAGCTGGGGTCAGCTGTCCTGGGACTGTGTCCCTTCCCAACCTCTTGCTCACGCTCACCCTGCTCCACTGCGATTGCAAAGTAAGAAACAGAGAAGGCTTTGACACTGTATAAAAAATGTTCAGCAATAGCTAAAACACTGTTTTAGTCAACCATTTAAAATACAATACCAAATGGGCTGCTGTGAAAAAAATTCTTTCCCTCCCAGAAAAACCCAGAATAGAGCTTTTCAAGAAATAAATCATGCATAGTCTTTCCTGAACAATCCCGAGGGTGAAATTTCTTTCAGTCCACTGTCTACTGTGTATAGCTTCTTTGGCTTAATACACTGAGGCTATTTCTTTGGCCAAAACCAGGTGTGTTTTGATGATATTCTGCTTAAGCATAGTCTCAATATTTCTGTTTGTGAGAGTAATCAGTCAGAAAAATAAAAGAAGAATCTATAATATTTGAAAATTGAAAGAAAATGGACAGAGTGGTCACTAAAATACTTTGCTAAAAAATATGATGTGCTACTCCCTGTTCTGTCAATCTGTCTTTTCACTGAAGAACTGCAGCATAGTATAATCATCCTCATCGGAGGACACAACTTGGCTAAGACTAGTTGCTTCTTCCAAGAAAGCGGGTGGGCAGGCGATCTTCTGTTCTTGTAAATAAAACAAAGACAGTGAATAGTTCAATGGCCCAGAATTCTAGCGACTTAGGCTACATTCCCACTGACTAGCATCTCACCAACATTCACCTCTGGCTTCTATGAGTTCAGTTTTTAGTTCTCAGAGGCCATGCTGCCACACCTCAGAGAGGTGTTTTTGTAGGATGAGAGAGAATGTGTCTCTTCCTGCCTCTCTGAGGTAGGAACATCTGACAAAGCTTGATGGACAGTGCTGAAGGATAGTGAAGGTCCAAAGGAAGCAAACCTAAAGCAGAGCTGTTCACACAACGTATTGAAAATGGCCTCTGGCACATGCTTTTCCCTGGACAGTTCCTAGGCATTGTCTCAGAGAGTTCTAGTTGTCACAAACCAAAATTATGTCAGGAGCTAAGCAGTGGGAAGGATAAATGATACCTTACTCAATCTCATGTCTCAGTTCAGATCAGTTTTGTGCCAGAGGCAAAGCCACAGGGTCTGAAAAAGACCTTTTGCACCCCAGCACTCAAATGTGGGTTTCTCTTGCCATCTGAGATACAACTCTCCCAGACCACTACAGCTGCATGGCGAACGAACCACTGGCAAGCAACTGTTTTGTTGCTAGGGATGAAGAGTTACAATGCTATTGCCAACTGGCAACTTATATTTTAGGAACATACCTGATATTAATTATGGTTTTCAGATAAAGTAGCTTTCCCACTGTAGCATAACTCAGATGCATGTATTTTGTGCTCAGACAAAAGCCGAGAGGCTTGTTAACCAAGAGGAGTACTGTGTTGTGGGTTTGGGAAACCACATGCACATCACTGCAGAGCACTGCCAAGTTGTGGCACAGGATTGTCAGAACACCCAGCATTCATATTCTTTGATATTTTCAGTGACGAAGCAATCATGAAGGTGCTTTTCATTACCTTTGTTTTGTGACTTTCTCTCTTTTCTTTCCCAGCTGCTAGCAAAAACCTGTATACAAACCATATATCTGCAAAGAAATTCCAAGATGCTTTAGTGCTCTTTGAGGGACTGAAGGAAAAATGGCACTTGATTCAGAAACACAAAATTCAAATATTACAAATATTTTACAGAACTGCAAGTTCACACCAAGCTACCATGTCTCCAAAACTAAAGAGAAATATTTGGCATATTAAAGTGCTCTGCTGAAGGAATTTTTCACCAGTTCACGTAAGGGGCTTCTCATGAGAAATATGGAGCTAGGGTCAAGGAAAATTAAGATGCTGTGCAAGATGACATCTAGGCCATGTGGTGGTTATAATGAGCAATCGATTGCTAATGTTCGTACTGTTTATGGGTTGTGAAATGCCTTGGGACATGTTTTACTGATATGTTACTGGGTACTGAAATGCCTGTTGTGCTTATTTTTTGGCCTCCTGGTGTGAAAGGACTGCCAATCTGCAAGGGTTATAGTATGCTAAATTGATTTTATAGATTGTGTTGGTAAAGGTCAATTCATTTAGCAAATAAAATACCATTTAATTTTATCTTCATGCTTGCTTATTAGGGGCATAATGTGCCATTTAATTGGTTCATGTAAATTGTGTGACCTTTGTGTGTGTCTGCACATTTTAATAAAAACTTCTTGCAGATCAAGGGCTTCCTCTTTCTTGCATTTAAAGCACTGAGAACATGTGCTTGAACATGGTAACTTAGAAAAATCTGGATGACAAGTAAATGTACTTTAATCACTAAACAAGCTTCAACTTGTAATTCAAAAATGAATGTGAAGGCATCTTTGGTAGAAAGACAGAGGGATTTCCTGGTAGATCAATACTGAATTCAGTAGAAGGGGAAATTTTGTGTTTTGCTGGGTGTGTTTGGCTTAATTATTCTGCATCTCTCTCCCAACACCGTATTTTCAGCATCGCCCACCCCAAGGTGATCACTCCCCATGATAAAAGAAACTGGAAAAAACGCAATCCAAGCACTAAATGTACTGCTACTTCATAAATGTAACAACAGCCTTAATGCATCATAGGCCAGTTGGGAATTGTTGCAGAAGATCAGATGCTGGAACACTGTCAATCACATCTTGAAATTGCACAAATAGGAGGCTTTGTTGGACTGCTGGTTAATGTCTTTTGTCTTTCATGATTGTTCATTTGGCACTGTTACTCAAACCTATGAAAGCCCAGCTTAGTGAGATTGCATTATGAAGACTGATTGTTTTGTAACTGAAGCCAAAATTACGGTGATTGGCCTATTCTCTTCGTCTGTTCACCGGAGATAAAGTATCCCTTTCTGAGTGATTATCTGCATAGGAACACATCCTTAGCTTTCTGTAATGTGTGTTACCTGGCCATCAGAAATCAGCAGGTCCTTGCTGGTACACTGTAGGAAAAAAATGGGGCTTTAATGCTGAATAAAGCTTTCTAAAATGGCATCCATCTTCCAGTAAGAAGAGGGACAGAGTGGTCAGAAGACACAGAACCAAGAAGCTGTAGGGATAACAAGGGCTGGGGTTGTCTGTACTTGAGGTAGTCACTTTCATCTTCTTGACAGTCTTATTGCAAGCTGAATGTGTACAGACAAGAAAGTAAGAGACTGATACGTATCTGAGATGAGGAAACAGCCTCACAACAGAGCCTGAAACGCCATTGCTACATTATTGGCATATTTTAAGGAAAACCAGGCTGTTCCTCTGAGATGTGACTTTGAGAAGGAAAATCATGTAATACAACTTTACAGATAAATTCTGTAGAGGGGTAACTATAGTGGCTCTCACGTCTTTTGTGTCCTTAGCTTGAATGGGTGAAGAGATGCATGCAGTAAAAAAATATTATTTTTAAAGATAAGAACACTAACCCCTTTGGTATGTAAATATTCATTGCTCTCTTTGCGTTAAAGAATTTGAATTCTCTTCTGATTCAGTGGATGTTATTTTATCCACAGTTCCATGAAATACAGTTGGAATCAATTCACTTTACTTAAAAGCAGGGCACGTCTCCATCCTGTACACCAGTCTAATGTCAGGAGCCCACTCCTGGAAGAGCACCAAACCCCTAATTTGCATTTGTGAGTTTAACTTGTTGGTTTGGAACCAAGGAAAGGTAAAATTTCAATAGGGTTGCACCACTACAAACTACTGTGAGGAAGAGCAGAATCAGTACAGGTATTGCTCTGTGTCTGACACTGTTGAGAGTACCTCAACTCAGAGTGGATCCTCAGCTGCACTGCCTCTGTATTTAGCATTGCAACTGTTTAATATCCCAAAGACAGAAAGGGGATGACTAATTCAAGAACATTCTTTTATTAATGACCTCAGTATTTAATCAGCAGATGTTTACTTCATCCACCTTTCAGCTATTTAAAGATATTCCTACTGCTTATCTTTGAAGTTCCTTGTTTACTCCTCATTGTGTGTGACAAGTTTAGACATACTATGCTAACTTAGTTTTTTTTTCAAGTCTATGACATGAGAAAAATCTGAAAGCTAGTTTTCATTGTATTTTTATATTCTCATAGCTGAGAGATAATCAGTCAGATTCTTCCAGAAGCTCTGGAGCTTGTAGTACTGTCAGCAGAAAGAAGACGAGTGCAGATATATCCCAGAGCATTCAGAGTCTGCCAATGGGCTACACCATGACAGTCTGTAAAGAGGTGCTGCAGGAGGCAGCCTGACAATCCCTCCACTGCACTCTCCTGATGTGAATTGCCTTGTTAGAGGCTTGAAATATGGCCATGATATCACCAAACACCAAGACATCCTAATAAAGCTTACCTTAAACTGTCCCTGGGGCAAAGAGAGCCTTCAGCTGATGGTTTAACTGCATTTATTTGGTGAGGAGTAATGAATTATTGCTGCTATGAAGCATGAATATTTTATGGGTGCTGATATTTATTAAAAATGAGTGTTTGGAAGATCTGGGGTAGCAAGGTGAGAGTTAATGCTAGGCTCTGCACTGTTGAAACACAAAGCAGGTATTTCTTGACACTAATTAGAACACTAACTTTCCCCAGTGGAATGAATCTTACTAACAGTATGACTCTTCCTGGGTATTCATTATGCTCTGGGATGAAAATATGACTGTTTTGTTTTTTAAAATCTGGTTATCTGAAAACCAGGTATTTTGCATGGTGTAGTAAATTATGCATTATGCAGATGACAGACAGATTTTAATAGCACTGACATCTGGAGTATGTTAATTACACATATACCAGCAGTACCCTTATAGCAGAATCACAACATTTGTTTAATTCTATCTTGCATGGCAGTGGAATATGCTTCAACACAGAAATATTTTTTGATTTTAGAAGAATCCATTCAAGCATTAACCTTCAGGGTATCAGACATTATGTGTGATTAACAACCAACTTGTAATAAACAGCTCAAAGTAAAGACAAAATTAATGTTGCAGCCAAACATCAGCAGATAAAATTTGTCTCAGCAGCTGTGTTTCTAAATCAACTGTCACCTAAAATGTCATATAATCCATGTGATATTATAAAGTAGATGTTTTGCTCAAAAAAGGATCAAGTGATAAGTATGCTCTATTGTTAAACTGAAACTGGCCTTCTGAGGATATCTTTCTTATGCTGACATGTAGCTGGTCTGCTGGTGAACCTAAACTGAAGTGTTTTCTTTTCTCTGTAGATGACAGTTCAGACACTGGAAATTCCTCAAAGACAAAAAGAAACTCAAGATGTAAAGTCCTCATTGCTTATATGATAGTTTAAATGGGATAAGCATGTTGATACAGAATACTGCCATGGGGCTTTTTTCTAAGTAAACAGGGAGAAGGAAAATAGATTTCACATGATTTCACAGTTACAGTTTCCTCAAGAATCAGACTAGGGAGAAAGTAGCTGATGCAACTGAAGAACATGCATGATTTCTAAAACCCTGCATTTGCCATTATTTCACTTTCTCCTTCTCTAAACTTCAGCTAACATATTTGAATTCATTTTTGTTGGAAAAAAAATTTTTTTACATGCAAAAGGAAATACTTTGTGTGATGTGACTGATACTAACATTTTGGAAAACCATATTGAAAATCTAAGAAATGTAAGTTTGTTCCCAGAGCTCCTAATTTACATGAATGCCGACATTAAGGAATAAAAACAATAAAACACAGCAGACTCACATGATGGGAAACTTATTGAGCTGGGCTACTGCTTAGAAATGAGTCCCAGCAGCACCTTGTTACAAGCTACTGCCCAAGCCACACAGAGCTTCTGTGAGTTGCTGATAGTGAAGAGAACGAGGAAAAAAGTGTTGCCTCAAGCAAGCCTGACATTCAGAATAAGCTGTCTTTTGCTGTCCAGTTTGAACCTTCTTGGAGGTATTTGGGTTACAGTTTCAGCCCAGAGACAGCAAATGTTTTTCTCATGTGAAATACTCCATACCAGTAACATCATTCCATGGACTGCAAATTAACTAAGGCGTGTTGCTAACAAAGCCTGCGTTGTAGTATGACACAGTGTGTGAAAGATACATCTGTGGCTGTGTTACCTGGAACAGGAATGTCTGTACCAGTGAAGTGCTTCCTCACAGGTAGTTAAACTCTGTATGCTACTGTTGCACAAATTTAATTTGTATAGTGTGAACTACCAATCAATAATTTTTCCATTAACTTTGCAGTAATGAAAGGTACTGGAGTGAAACTATTGATATATTTGATAGCTAATTCCAAAATAATAGTTTTGGAAAGGATTTTGGCTGACATTATTTATCACCTATGAGGAAGGTTGAAGTTGCCTATATTTTAAGTTGCCTATAGAAGTAAAAGAAGCCTCTTAGCCTTTAGGGCACTGAGTTTTTCTGCATTGTGATTTTCATCTGCCTGGGTATTCTCTTTATCTTCTATGATTTTTCTTTACTGATAAAGTGTGAAAACATCTATTATGGACAAGTAATCAGAGCAAAACCATAAGTATTCCATTTCTTAGATTTCTGAAAAGGGATCAGATGAATGTCTCTTAGAGGAGATCTAAGATCTGATCCTAAATTCCTTGACCAAATCTTCCACTGACTTCAGAGAAATTCCAAGGAGTATAAAAAAAATGGATGAACAGCCCTAAAAAGACAGATTATCTCCATGTTGTCAGGGCTCTTTGTGGGCTACTAATGAATGACTTTTCTTTCTGGCTAATTTTGTCTCAGCAAACAGAACAAGAAGTCTCATTTATCTAAGACATACATGTTCTTCATCCCATGTAGAAGCAGCCTGTAAAACACAAACCAACAAATCTTGACTCCTTCCCATGCTCAGATACAGATGACAAGCAAGATACATCTTTGGTTTCTCTTCCACAAGACAACAGATAAACTCTCCACTGATCCAAAAAAAGGGATATTGACATATACCTCTGTCTACCCCAACCTGCACCACGTGGTCACCTCCATCTGTTTTCCTTTTCTCATGAGTACGTAAAATGAGAGAATCACCCACAGCAAGATTAAGCCCATCTTAAAAAAGCCCATCTTAAAAAATTGTCTGGTAAGAAAACACTACAAATGGTGACGGTCCCTACAGCTTTTCCCTGCTTCAAGAACTGGGACAGTCCATTTAATTCCTACCCAAAGATCACAGAAGGACTGTTAGCTAATTCCTGAAGGCTGAAAATTCAAGACTTTCCCAGACTTGGTAAAATCAAGTAGTATTTCAGAATTAAGGAGAAGAATGAATCCAACTGCAGAGATGTACCTCTAATTTTAAAACTGCACCAATTGTAAAGGTCTTTTACCAAAATCAATTTCTGTAATGTGAAAGAAAAAGAACAGTCATTGAATTAATAACCTTTTTTCCCCCTGGATTTTATCTGAATTTGAGTTTCCACTTAATATATGCTATTATAAATGACCAGTCCCACATCTCAGGACAAAAATACATAATACATAAAAGAAAAAAGTAATGGGGGGCTTAAGCCACTTAACTCGTCTAAGAGCAAGATCAGTTTTGCCACACAGTAGAATTCAAAATGAACCTGATGTGCTGAGTCTCCTGTGAATTTTCTGCTTCAGTACAGAACAGCCTTACCAAGAACAAAAATTATTTCTATACTTTTGTAAGCCTCTCAACATGCCTGGCTTTTTCCAGTGAGCTGAGAAGTTAGGGTAAATTGAGTGCTTATGCTATTAATAAAAGAAATGCAACACCTTCTCCATAGATAGACCTCAATCCTGTGTTGTTAATATGTATCAGCCCTCTGATTTCTTTTGAGAATTCAGAACTTGAAATTACTTCTGATAATTGAAGTTCCCAGCAGTTTCAAATCCCAGAATCTAGCACCTTCTCTCTATAAAAATACCAGACTCATGGGCTAAACAGCAGAAAATGGGTAAAGAGAAAGATAGCCATGAGCAAAAGAGAGCATGTAAGGTAATCTCTGCATGTATCCTCCTCAAGAAGGCATAAAAGTCTTGGAAAAGAAAATGAATGCACTGGAAATTGTTGAAAAAGAAGGTGCTTCCGACAAACGAGAAAACAATCTCTGAAATGTGTTGCTAGTCACAGTGCATTGCAGAAATTTCTGCACAAGTTATCCATTTCTCTAAGCTGCAGTGGGTTTCTCATCCAGTAAATTATTTCTTCATAAAGAATGGCAGGAGAAGGGACAGGGCAGGGGGAAATGGCAGTAGTTAGGAATATGAGGCACTTATTCATAGCTTAAAATAAAGACAATGTGGCATGAGGGGTCCAGGGGTCCTGAAGGAAGAGACAAAAGAAAGGGGAGCCGACCTCGTGGTAAGGTGAACAGCAACTGCTTTCTTTAATTTTCCCGGGCTTCCTTTTATCCAGGAACATTTCAAAAAACACTCAGGTCGTTATCTGATTGGCTTAAGGTCAATGCCTGGACAGCCCTGTATCAGTGACATGGGGTGAATTCATTGGTGGAGGTGGAGGTGTGCGACAGACAGTTTGCCTAATACAGGGCAAAAGCATACTGTGACAGACAATACATACCCAACACAACACACAATAGAGTGTTCTGGGCTCTGACTCATTGTCTTTCTTCAAATTTCAGGAGAGGACATGTAAAATAACATCTGAAAGCACCTTACTGAGATACTGGAGGAAGCCTACCCCTCTCTACCTGCAAACTAATATAAAAATCCTTATTATCTGTTCTGCACAGAGCACTTTTTCAGTCATTTAAGAGTAGTGTTCCTAAGGTCCATTGCACATTCTTTTAAATATGAGGTCCTAGATAAGAAAAACTGCTTCAAGGAGGCACAGAAATGTACAGTCTGACTTGACCTTCACCTGCTTCAAGCACAAAACAGAAAAGTACGTACAGATGGTAGTCAGACACACATCTTAATGGTTTTTCTCTCCCCATCCCTGCCTTGAATTCCAGTACCTAAGCATCAAGTGTCTGTATCTAATGTAACTGTATTATGCATAGAGAAATAGTCTCAGAAAAAGTATCCACACAACTCTGCTCTGATATGTCACACCTGGGACTCGTACATGCTGGCATGTGTACATACACATATGCACACACTGAGCAATTAACTACATAATTACTAGCTGGTTCTCATCTGTAACTTGCTGTTTGTCCGTGCAGTTGCTCTATGAGCAACTATGAGCTGAAACTTTAGACCAATGTGCCATCTAGCGACAATGCAGATGATCCTGAAAACCAAACTCAGATCCTACCATTTTTTCTGCAATAGAAATCACTGTCTTCTGCCATGGGACCTCACTTCTCCTTGGAAGATATATGTGTTTTCTGGTTTTTACTTGGTGCTGCAGCAGAATCTGTGGACTCTGTAGTCATGAATTTCCATACAAATTTTTTGTTTTGAAACAATGCTTAGCCTGCAAGAGACAATTCTCTAACTCCTATTTCCAGCATTTCAAGTTCTGTTAAATACCCATTTTCTTAGAAAATCCTACTTTATAGTCATCCAAGAATGTCACAGGTATTCATGAGGGTATGCCTGCTGTGCAGCTGTGAAAGCTGCATACTTGCAGTCCAGAAAGCCAACCATATCCTGGCCTGCACCCAAAGCAGTCTAGCGAGCAGGTCAAGGAAGGGGATTCTGCCATTTTGCTCTGGTGAGACCCCACCTGGAGTGCTGCATCCAGCTCTGGGGTTTTCAGCACAGGAAGGACACGGAACTGTTGGAGCAAGTCCAAAGGAGGGATGGAGCACCTTTTACATGAGGAAAGGCTGAGAGAATTGGTGTTTTTCAGCCGGGAGAAAAGAAGGCTCCAGGGAGACATTATAGCAGCCTTCCAGTACCTGAAGGGGTCCTAGAAGAGAGTAGGAGAGAGACTTTTGCATTGACATATAGTGACAGGACAAGGGCAGAATGGTCTTCAGATGAAGGAGGGTAAATTTAGATTAGGAAGAAATTCTTCACTATGAAAGAGGTGAGTCACTGAAATAGGTTGTCCATAGAAATCATGGGTGCCCCATCCCTGGAAGCGTTCAAGGCCAGGTTGGATGGGGCTTTGAGCAACCTAGTTTAGTAGACACTGTCCCTGGTGTCCCATGGCAGAAGCATTGGAACGAAATGTTCTTTAGGGTCCCTTCCAACCTTAGCCATTCTATGATTCTGTGATTTTATGATTTTATATTAGAGTCCTTTCATTCTCTTCTCTTTTTCCTGTCTGTCGTTAGAACAGCTTGATTAGTTTATAATAGTGTTCATTTATATTTGAAAATGTCCAATTGCCAGGAAATTGGTGCAGGGAAAGCAGATGATGAAAGAGAAATTAACATTTTATTCTGAAAAATGCCCTTAATTTAAATATTAGCAAGAGGTGATCATTCAGCAGAGCAATACCGTCATATGCACTGCAACCATATCTGAAGGACAGTGAAAAGATACCACGCAGCTGACAGAAGTCCATGAGTTTAATTTAGCTTTTTTTTTTACTTGCATGGGTCTTTGTTTTAAATGAAATATTTATAAACCTAGTTATATATGGGTTCTATTTATTTTAAACTTAAATACATGTTAACATACATATGTGTATTTATGCATATAACGTGTGTGTGTGTGTGTGTGCGCGCGTGTGTGTGTTTAAAAACAGAAACATGTCAAATTAATGTTTAAATAAAGACCAATGACTCACATGAATTCTTGAGTGGAGGTTTCTAATGGTGAATGCAAGACAGAGAGGCAGAACATAGAAGTACCAGGTAGGTATCCGTACAAGACAGCTTGTGTGGGTCAGAACTGGGATGCTAGCACACTGAACAGTCTACCAACAGAGGAACAGACTAAAAGTCACTTATGCATGGATAAAGGTCAAGAAAAGAAATGAACTGTTCTCAATCATAAGAAGATAATCGCTGTTCAAACTTCTATTAATTGAAATTGTTCACTCAGTTGCTACTACAGCAGAACAAGATCAGAAGAGTTGATCCAAGCTGGAAAGTACTTGAGAAGCTCAAAAAAGAAACAGACAATTAACAAGAGAAAAAATTAACAGAGAAATAATTACCAGTCTGCTCTGGTAATAGAAGTGGCCACTATCACAGAAAAGCAGTTGTCATTCTAGATGCTGTTTTGCCTAATAAATGCATTCATCTCAGTTAAAGTCAAAGTCAGGATCTAGAGCCAAGATGTATAAAGAAGTGACCATAATAATTGTTTCTGCTGCCACAAAGATTTTGAAGTGGCCAGTGGCTTTGGTTACCTCTAATTTTGGCATCCAAAGACTCTACTTTACAGGATGTGCTTAGCCTTGTCATTTTTGAAAATTTCACCATAGATCTACATAGCATGTTGTTTTCATTGGTTTTTTTTTTTTTTACATAGGGCATTATACTGATCATCTCCATTTAATATGCCAGTTTTCACCACAACCCAAATTTTGAATACACTAAAAAGTCACATCTTTTTAAGCACATTATCCTTTTAGTCATGTGTCCAGTGCAACCAGCAAGAGAATTTGAAAATCCCCAAGTAATTCTAAAACAATAATAGTCACTTTTAAAAATAAATCTGATGAATTGATGCATATCTAAGACAAACTTAATGGGCTAGCTGGGTTTGTCTGCTGTCTTTTGCTATAATTTCTCAGTTGATACCATCGAAATTTTAAAAAGCCAAGGAGTAGAGTGCTATTAGGGGTGACAAGTGATACCAGTTCCAAGCCTACAGTTAAAAAAGCAATGGATCAGAAGCAAAACTGCTCTCTCACAAGCTTTCATGGGTATAACAACTATAAAAGAAGAAATATTGTTTCATCTTCTGAGCCAATGTTTCTAGATGGAGGATATTTAGCACTGAAGATACAGAAAGATATTTATAGTCTACAGAGGCCCAGTTTTCCCTTCCAAGGATGACTTGGAGTACTAAAAGGGCACTTTATTGACTCAGTTTCTAGTCTGAATACTTCAGATTGCATACTTCAGTCACAGAATGCATAGCTTTACAGACAGGCCACAGAAATTGACTTATTCCAGAGCCACGGTAAGAAAAAATAGGCAGAAATGGTCATGATAGCACATTCTTTAACAAATATGTTGTATACCATGATTTCTTGTAGGCTGTGAAAGTCCAGGTCAGCATGAAATCCTCTCTCGCTGCTCTGGGACAGTCTAGAGCAGCCAGCCAGAGCTCAAGGTCTCAGCCAGATCTTTTGCTGGCGCTCAGACACAGAGATGGACCAATCCCCTTCTCTTGCCTACTTCACCTTCTCTCAAGGTGTAATAGGATGGGACTGAGTGATAACAGCAAGTTATTAAACCTGACACGAGCAGCATGCAGGTGGAAATACCTTATCATAGTTGGTATCTCTCCTGGAAAGGAATTAGACCTGTGAAAATGGACAGCTGCAGGGGAATCTCAGACATCACTGCAGCAAAGAGCAGATATAACAGTGAAAGAGCTGTACAACCTGCCATGCATCTTCATGCAGATAGACAATAGAGAAGGTCAGATTTGCGTCTATTATTTCTGTTTCCCTTTGGGAAACACCTTTTTCAATAGCATAGGTTCAGGTAGTAATAACTATGCTAATATAACTGTAACATTTGCATTCCCAGTAAAGCTGTGGCTTGATTTGAAGTTCTTCAGTTTACAGTGCTCCACAAGCTGAAGTAATGCACTCCAAGAAGCGTCCCAAGACACCAATGGCATCCTGGATCAGACTACAGGAAATTAGACAGATCCCACTCAGGTTGTCTCCTATGATTTCTCTTACCCAAACCTATGAAACTACCAGTGCTGTATAGAAGGATGAGCAGAGACTGCACTGAGTTCAGTTGGGGTCCAGTGAAAAAGTTTTGAGTTATTTGCATGTCTGATGGACTTGGGGTAGCTCCCTAATAGCAGCAAAAGATAATAATGGCTAGAGACTGAACCAGGGCAAGTGCATTAGTAAGGATGAGGAAACATCACACATGGAGGACCCTAGATGCAGGAAATCATCCAAGACTTGAGAATCCCTGAAGGAGACAACTCTGGAGTTCTAGTGCATGTTGCTACATGAACAGTAGCTTCAATGGCTTTTAAATCCAAGACCTCTTTTTAAGAGTTTTGATGTCTATTTGAGTCAAGCAAGGCAATTTTGCAGTTTTATAAATCCCAGAACTATCCAGCTACCAATTACAGGCTGAGTCACTCACTGTATCAGGTTTGGTATTTATAAATAATTCTGCATGGATGTATATAGGACACAGTACAGTTCAGCCATCTGCCACACAGCTGGATGGATTGTGTCACATGCTAGCTGATTTGAAGGCTGACAGGTGTAGCTTTCATGAAAGAAGGAGCAAAAAGGAGAGATGGGAAGAAGAGAATAAGCATTAGTGTGGGGCACAAAATCTTCACAGTCTACCCTAGTTTATGTTTGCTTTTCTATTTTCCTCAACCATGTGCGATTTCAGCACCTCTCAGGTGCTCACTCAGCAGCAAAGCTAGTGCATCTAATGTGTGTAAGACTGATGTGCTGGCTTTTTTTGAGCTCTCTGGTGAGAAACAGTAGCCTGTATTAGTGAGATGCACATACTGGAGGGGACAGAGACCTGACAGCAACAATCACAATCTCCTGGCTCCCTCATTTTAGTTACAATGAGTGTTTAAGTTCTGGACATGTCTGTGTTGCAAGGTAAGCAAGTGTAGAAACCCTTCCACCAATGTACGTGTTAACAGATCCTGTCTATCTGTATATTCTTTCCCAAGACAGTAGCACCTTAGTTTGCGACCTGGTGATGTGTGGAGGGTGAGAATAAAAGTTACTTGTTTGGAGAAGAAGTTACTTGTTAGAAGAAATAGCTGCTGAACATTGGTAATAAATGGCACAGAAACAGAAAACCTGAGCATCTGCACTTCTTTTCTAAGGCTCCCCCTCTTGCTGGGTTGGGAATGATGGAGAAGCAGGAGAAGCAAAGTATCTGTTCTAGGAATCCCAACAACCATTGCCTCAGAGTCCCTCTATGGTAAATAGCCAGGATAACCTTACAAATGTTTAGAAAAGCCTCAGTATGGATGTGGCTGACACAGTCAAATTTTGATAAGAGTATAGTGGAGGCACTCATTCTAGAATAACAGAGTTGATTTTCAGCTGTTCTAGTTACCTGTATGCCTGGTAATGGAGTGAGTGTCAGTGAAGGATAAAAAGCTAAATGCAGCAGTGTGAACCCTTGGTTTAAGTACTAGAAGGTAAATCAATATAATACAAATCTTCCTAATCACTCTGCACTTCAGCTTTGAGCTGCAGCATAGTCTCCAGAGATGCACAGGAGTTAAAGGGAAACAAAAAAAATGAAGTAAGGAAACTGAAAGTTTGCAAGTTCTTTGGATCTGACACAACTAAAATTATTATTTCATAGCATATCTGAAATAATGATTTTAGACATGATTTCACATGTTTTCTCTTAACCACATATGCCATATTTCAAATGTCTATGGAATAAAAAAATCTAAAGCTGTAAATCGTTGAAGGATGCTCAGTAGAAATGTGGTGAACACATTCATTCTCCAGATGTCAGTCACATGTGAAACGAGTTTGATATGTTCAATTTCTTTTCACAGCTAGCAGAAGTCTTAGTTCCTTCCTTAGTACCAAAAATATATATGTATGTATCGTTTGCTATCCTATCTCACATTCCAAATTATCATCAAAGCTCATTGGCAAAGGGGCAGGGAATTGCTTACCAGAAGTTTCTTGCAAAATGTTGCCTAATTGTTGCAAGTGTTTCAGTATGAATTCCTCTTAGTGAAAAAAGTTCATAAAGATAAAGTAAATGGCTGCATACAGCATAAAAAAGAAACAGGATAAAAGACAAACGAGGCTCCCCATTCCTTAAGACATCAATCCTTATTTGCACAATCTGAAGAAACTGGTAGAAATTCAGTGTATATGGGAAGTAGGATTAAATACAAAACAAAGTAATGTTTTTGTCGCTTTACCTTGCATGCCCAAAATTTGCAGTCACAGACACCAGTTATTTTTGAAGTCAGCCATTTACATAGCCTCCCTCAGCATTAATTACCTGTGACTGAACTGCTATTTTTGCTTGAAACAGGAGAGCTGAAATTTAGCAGGAGCTATTGCATACTGCACTGTGAATCAGGAGGTGGTTTTAATGTCACTTGAGAAAAGCCATGCTGCAGTTTGAACTTTAATTTGATATCATTAACTGTACAGCATGACTAATGCTGAAATACTAAGGGCTGTTTCTCATGGCCTCAAGCTTTACTCCCTAATGACCAACAGGCACGTTAGACTCTGTGCCATTCCTCAGATGTGCATGGGAAATGTAAATGTTATAAAGGCAGATTTAATCCTTCAGTTGTGTGATGGAAAATGTCTAAGGAGTTATAATGAAAAAACCCCACAGCTTTCTTACAAACCACTTTAATCACATTCTTTTCTCCAAGTTCAGGAAAATTTTATGAGATAGATGAGACAATGAGAAAGGTACCCTGTAGGGGATGACAGTACAGCATTCAAAACCAGACATTGAACTTCCTTGTGTCACACTGTTCTGGAGTGTAAATGTGAATAGCAGAAATCAAAGGCCACTCCTATCAAGCTTATAACATTAAGTGTCAAATAGGAGAAAGATGTAGCTGTCTTGATTTCATTTCTTTGATGGCAAAGAGTTCCCTTCCAGCTGAAGAAAGGCCAGACTAGGAGACTGACCAAATACTCTCACCTTCTCATATAAAATGTTATCTCATTCTCAGATAATTAGACCAGATAGTCCTTCTGACTAGCAACCAAATATCTAGGACCATTCTAGATGAGTTGAAAGGTGAAAGCAAAGCCAGGACTTACACTTCAAAAGAAAATGGTGGAGGCAGAGCCAAAAAACCAATAGTAAATACTTGTGCTTCTTTCAGTGTCAAGGTTGGAGACGTTGTTTTACATGTTTTCCCTTCTCATTTCATGGACAGTAAGTATCCTGCCTGCAGTGGACTTCTGTCAAGACTTTGCAGTTCAAATTCCTCCCTCCTCCACCTCTTTGAAGTGCACAAAAGCACAGCAACCTGCAGCACCAGCAATTTTGTTATGTGACCTGGCTGATGCTGGCCAGCCTTCCTGCTGCCCGTGGCAAAGCCTGACCTTTGCTACAGCTATTCTTCCCTGAGTGAGCCAGACTTGCTTTAGTCCTCACTAGCTGGTTGTTTACAGGAGCTGGCTGTCCACAGCTGCACTGAAACCAAGAAGAGTTCTTGCTCAGCCCTTGTAAGCATCTGGCTGTAGCAATAACAATAACATCATTATTTAAGCAGATGATGCACAATCTCTTGCTGTGTTTCACTGCTGAGATTAAAAAGCACTAATTGCTTATTTATAGCAGTTTATTAAAGCTATCTTGAGCTAACTTGAATTGATTCTGCTTGGTCATTCCTTGTCTAATAGCTATTGTTCATCACTGCTCAAGTAACTCAGACTCCTGGAAGCAGTCAAATATGTAAACTTATAATTTTTGAAAGCTCAGTTACAGGCCATTGATTTGCCTTTTGATGTAAATAATTATGCATGTTACTGAGAGCATGAAAAATCTGGAAACCACGATAAGTACCAGATGCCATTTTGCAGCAAAGGGTTAGCTTCCCAACATGAGCATTTACGTGCACTGCTCAGCACAGCTGACATGTATTAGTTCTTATTGATGGTCCCCTGGGAAACAGAGAATTAGAGAATAAGTACAGGCACAAAAACATCAAATTGAAATACTTCTTGTGTTTTGTCCATGGGATGGAGTTTCTCTGACTGTACCAATGTAATGGATGCTGTGAGAGAGGAAACATTTTGAACAGCAGACGTACGTATCCTGAGGAGCTCCATTGTGGGATTTCTTGCAAGTGACTGACTGGAGAATCTGCCCACAACCAGAGAGACAGGGAGAAATGAGGATATTACATTGCAAGAAAACACAGAGCCTGAATTGCTGGCAAATGTATCACATAGAGACAACCCACAACCAGAAGAAGTGTGTCAAAAAAGCGAGGCTCATTAGGGTCAAACGCATAACAAGATTTGCTCACACACCAGACAAAAAAGTTAGGAAAGACCTGGATGCTCATGATTGATCTCAGACTCACAACAAAACAGTAAAAATTCAAATATTTTTGGTCGTATCAAGTGATAGAAGATGCTGAAAGGGGTGTCCAGTGAACATGGCACTCAAGTGGCCTTTTCTGACCTTCTTCAGGAGAAGGTGGCATGTCTCAGAAGCTGCCTGCCTCTTCGTGGCTTCTGTTCTGTTTCTCTGTGAACAGAATCAAGACCAGTGGGTTGTTCAACCTCTTGAGATGTCTCTGTCATTTGTTCGTTTTGTGTAGGAGCAAAAAAATAACTAATTCATTCAATTTCCCTTTAAATGTAGAGGCCAGTCTGGCAAGCACTTTCTGAGCTGTCATTATTTGACTCATATTTGAGAGGCAGTGAACTTAGAGAATCCATTGTACAGGATAGAGGAATTCTTCACTTGTTAAACAATTCTAAAATGTTTACTCTTGACAAGAGGAGGTGCTTTTCTAACTCTACAGAAAAATTTAGGGAACACCATGGAGGTGGCAGAAACATCCAGAATCTAAGGACTGCAGAATTAAGTTACATTCATCTCTGTTCTGTGGATAAGAATTGATATGTCTTGGACAATCCCATTAGAAAGCTCTTTTTAAAAATCCCAATGAAAATACATGATCCTGCTTTGCTCTTCAGAAAGCTGTTTGATAATAAAACAAAAATAAATTACTAATCTGTGTTAATTTAAGATATGGTTTAAAACAACACAAAGAAAATCAGCCAAGAAAAGTTCTTGTGAACCTTTTTAGACAGATTTTGCTTCTAGTCATAAGTTCCTCCCATTAAAAAGCACAAGAATTGCTTATTATGGTAGACCTAGGTAAAAATATAGTAGTCTGAGAAAGATACAGATTCAGCTATTAGTGCAAATCTGATCAAACTCTTTTAACTTCATTGTAATAAAGATGGGAAAATTTGCTGACGTACCTTGAAATGCAGCGCTTTACTGTGGACTCACCCTTCATCCATTGTGCTTCAGCATTAGAGGGCAGCTGCTTGATATTCCT
The DNA here is from genome assembly GCA_013390045.1 of Picathartes gymnocephalus. Classification (NCBI taxonomy): domain Eukaryota; kingdom Metazoa; phylum Chordata; class Aves; order Passeriformes; family Picathartidae; genus Picathartes; species Picathartes gymnocephalus. The sequence goes on from WEKY01032210.1 coordinate 40,817, forward strand.
TCCAACTTTACATCTGATTCTTGAAAGTACATTGGCTACAAAGAAACTGTGTCCACATGTGAAATAGCTTCTGGTGCTGTGCTCCATGCATCCAGCACACTGCTGTCCTCCTTTACTGCCTTTACAGGTAATGTTGTATACTCAATGTGTTCTCATGACTTTGCAAAATTGTTAAGAGTGTTTGGAACTAAAGCAGCAGCGTGCAGGGCATGGGAAGATGTGTCTCTGCCCACGGCAGGGGTCTTGGAATTTGGTAATTCTGTGATAAGCACATGGATCACTCTAGTGGGACAGATGCTGTGATGAGACTGTGAGAGTACTGAAAGGCCCATAAAGTCATCTTCGAACAGGTCTCAATATGCTGAAAATCCTTTCAGTGCAATGACACTCAGAACTGGAATTAAATGGTTAACCAGTCATGAGCCACGATTTTTTGATTAATCCTGTGATGGATAGAGATCAGTCAATCTAATCCAGTTTTGTGTAGGCAGTGGAAAACTTTTTCTTTGCTCAGTTGTAATGTTAATGTTAGGGATTTGATAGCCAGATTCTCAGCTTTATTTTGACTTGAATTCTCTGCAAAGCACAGGATCTTTTTATAATCAATCCCATTTTCTAGTGGAAATAAAAGAAGATTCTCCTTATTTCCTCTGTGTTGAATCTTGCTGGCCAGGCCAAGGACAGCCAAAAACACAAGGAGGTGATGAGAAACCACCAATCACACAAGCAGTTCTAGAAACATGTCACTGTCAAGGCAGTCCCCCTGGCTTTCAGTGTACCACTACAGTGGTGATGGCTCTTCAAATCTCTTCACATCTGTTGTTATCTTCATAAACTCAGCTGGAGAATGAAGAGGACAGGCCAGAGAGCCACAACGGGAGATTTAGTCCCTCAGAGTGCTGGGTCATGTATGTCATGGCACTAACTGAGCAGGCAATTTTCAATCTGTATATGAAATAGCTTGTACAGCAGTTTTTCCATGTGGTAAAAGTTGGAAATTGTTCATTCATACTTCACTCAATTTTCTTCTGAATATCTGACAGCAGGCCAAAAACCGAAAAGTACTCACAAAAAATAAGTTATTATCTTTGTTATGCATGTGTAGATCATATCCTGCCATAGAGGCGATAAAATTATTCCAGTTATTCAGGTTTTCAGAAAGTCAAAGATAGATTCAGATACAGAAATGACAAGCTAGTAAATGTAGTAAAGCTTAGCCAGAATGATTCAAATTATAGTTCTGACATGAGAACTTCACTTAAAAAAAATTTAAAAATAAAAAATCGAGAAAATTTGAAGGGCGGGATTTTAAATTTGGGAAATAAAATTATTTTTGCCTCGACTACATGTAAAGGGCAATCTCCATGAAGGGAATACACACACTACCAGCTCAGTTAATAAGCCTTCCTGTTCAAAGTTCAGAGTCTGGCTTTCTGATTTTTAAATATCAACTTCTCAGTTATTTTACATTTTTAACCCCAATCCAACATTTGGATTCTCCATTTGCTGGCTTTATTTGTACATCTGGGCAAAAAAACTGTGTTTGAGCCCATCCCCTTCTCTTCTTGATTTTGTGGATCTATTCACTTAATATTTGAGCTTTAGCACACCTGACTGGTTCTGGCATCTCAGTGTAGCAATGGCCCTTTCCTCTCTTTCATGTTTTTGAAGCAGTTTGAGGGATTTCATAAAGCCCCTGAGGCATTTTCTTTTGTCGCTTCAAGCAACCCTATCTATGTTTCACTTATCCCAAGAGGCAGATGCAAGCACTTACTCAAGCCTTTGAAAGGGTTTAAAATTTAATGAACAAGATCAGCACCCTCCTTTTACCTTATGTATTAGACATAGAGGAGTCTTGCTCTCCAGAGCTCTTGCTGGCATTTCCCTCTCTTCTGTGCCCCCTGGGAGGGCTGGAAGGGCTGTCCCTGTCCCAGGAGTAGCACTGGCTGCCTCCGCTGCCCCCGGGCCTGATGAACTCTGCCAGCTCCTGGCTCCTGCCGGCCTCACTGTTCCCAAGTTGGGAAATTAATGAGTTAGCAAAGGCCAAACAAAACCAGGATAGCACCCCCTGAGAGACTGCAACGTTACGGTTAATGGCTTAAACATTGTTACGGAGGACTTTATGGCAGAACTGTATAAAGAAGCTGTGACCACCGAAGGCCACCCTTCCCTGGACAGGCCTCCTGAGGGGAACTTTGGGCTGTGAGTTAAGCCCCCTAAGGGTACTTGAGACAAGATAAACGTGACACTACTGTCCAATTATCTCAGGTCTAGGGAGAAGTAAACAAGGCTGAGGGAGAAGAATGTATCCACAAGAAAGCCAAACCCAGAAGCTGTTCTGAAAACCGTGTCTGGCTGGGATCGGGGAGGGGGAGGCCACAGCCCACAGAGCCATCTGCTGTGGGCAGCTTTGCACACACTGCCCCACGGACACGGGGGGAGGAGGAGAGTTTTGGGTGTGTGGCGTAGCCTCTGGTCAGAGGGAGTGAACACCCGCCCTCCCTCACACAAACTGGCGCAGTTGTAAACCCCCTCCCCACCCTGGGAAGGCCACACTCACCTGAGAGGCAGCTGAGGGGTGTCATAATCCACCAAGGACCCCCAAAGCGCTCCCAGACATTGCTGATGCCTTGCCCCAGAGCACTGCAGGTGATCCAAGTGATGAAACTGACCCAGAGTGTGTTACACGAGACTGTGTCAGACTTGCTCCCCCAGGGCAGGTACCTGGGCATTCCCACCTGGCCCGAATGTAGATTAACCCATTGAACTCTAATTTTGTGGGACCCTCACCACCAAGTAGACCAGAAAAAGAGGATCAATGCGACACCATTGGGAGCCTCAGAGTGGGGATATTCTCTACTTAATGCATCTCTCTGTCACTCTTTCTCTCCCACCCCTTTCTCCCTCTCTCTCTTTGCCCTCCCCCCCACGCCCTCCATTTACTATTAAATAAAATTCATACTACTGACTTCAGCATATGCTCTTGTTTGCACCTTAATTCAGGCAAAAGCATCTCTCTAAAATTTTTAACACTCAGATCTTAACATGGCCTCTTACCCAAGTCCTCCTGGGTGAGGAGAGTGTCTCCTCTGGACAGCCTGATTTTCCATCCAGACAATCAACTTCTGAGAAATCTCTGATACCTTGAATTTCTTTGCAGCATGACTCATTTGTTGAAAGCCAGACTGGGAAAGTTGTAGCTGGATGTGAAGGTTTGCCTGAAAATTTGATAGTGGTTGGTCCAATCAAAGTTTTGTTTTCCTCCATTCTTTCTGAGAAACCTAAATTCTTTAAAAATATATTTTATGGGAATTTTATTCCCCTTCATTTTATTTATTTGAGGAATTTCTGCTCCTGATGGTAATGCACTTTGAAAAGCTTTGAGTCCAGTGCATCATGTGCTGCAGCTTGGTTCAGCAGGAGTATCAACTTTCCTTAGAAGCTCTGCTGCTGCAAACAGCAGCACTACTTTGTCTTTATTATCCACCTCAGATCAGTGCACTGGTTTCTATCAGAGAGAAAATCAGTAAGACAAATCTAGTATATCTCATGGTGAAATCACCTCACAGGAAGCCAGAGTCAGAATAGGCCAGGGAGAACCCGACTGTCTTGAAATAACCACTCTCTCTCCCACCTCTGGTTTCTCCTTTGATAGCAATGCTAAAGAAACTTGTACAAAATGCCAGATTATTCTCTTAACTCTGTCCTTCCAGATCCCTGAGAAAAATGAAAGCTTGCAATCCTTTAAACACTAACTTTACATAGCTCAGTGGCAGCTGTAGCAAAGAAATTAGAAAACTTGACTACTTTTCAAAGGAAGGCAGATATAATGGGCCATGTGGCCTTTCTCAAGAACCAACACTTAAATTCTCAGTAAAATAGCAGCTTAACTAGAAAACCTCAGAGGCTTTAGAGTTTTTTTCTCTTCCAGATGTATCCATGTGCTCGACAAGGCCCATCATCATATTTTTTTTTCTGATATGTTGATAGGACATTTAATATATATGAAGAAAACATGTACAACCAGTAACTGAGGGTCTAGACCAGAATGTTTCTATACAACCCTCTAGAAACACCTGGGGTCTACAGCTGTATCCTTCAGGGAAACTGCTTTATGACTATCTCTCAAATACTGCTGATACTTTTGGGACAGTTGAACAAAAACCACTTGAGTAGACGCTGTTCACACTGGGCTTCTGCAAACATATAGAAATGGAACCCATACATTAGAAAACTAAAATAAATGGCTACATCAGTGCTTCTGCAGTGCTGCAAAAGTAGCAGCAAATCTAAGGCCCCAAGTACCAGTGGCTGAACACACCTACTGATATGATCTCTGTTAGTCCATTAAGCCTTGAGATTAAAAAAAAAATGGACACTTAAACATACGCACATAAACCGAGATAATGTGCATGGAGAACAAGAGCACTTCAAGCACAGGCAGAGCATATTAATTCAAGTAAAACTGGTACACATCAATGCAACCAGTGTTGTAAATAAACAGGGATAAACCTAAAAAAGGAATTTTCAGGAGACATGGAAATTCTGAGATATGCACAGTACTGAGGGTTACATGTGCAACAACTCCATGGTTAACAGAAAGAAGACACTTTCCCAAAATGCCAAGTTAGCCTCCTGCTGCAACCAACTGCTGGGGAAGCTGCCAAGATCAGCTAACACAGCTCACTGGGATAGGTACCCACATCTCAGCAGCTCCAAGGATGCCAGCAAGGTGCACCGGGGAAAGAGAAGAAGTGAGCAAAACTGACCTGGCTGGAAAGACACAGGTCTCTGGCTCTGTTGCAGTCACTCAGGAGTTGGGGATAACTTTGATATTAAAAAATGGGCACTATCTGATCAAGTGGCACATTATTAGTACCACCAGGCTGTGTGTTGACACTTACTGAGATTTTGGTGATGGTAGAACCTTGCCTCAGCACTTTCTAGACAGGAAACAAGATTTTTCTGAGTCCCTTTTCCCATCTATAAGGCCAGGATAAAATATTTCCTCATAGAAATTTCATAACAGAATGAATGTTTGTGAGGTACTTGAAAGATTTCAGAAGAAAAGCACCACTGGAAGGTAAAATCTTGTTACTGTTTATTTGGCTTCAATACTGCAGTGAGAGTCTGCAAGCAATATTGATGTTTGTAAAATTATCTATGCTAGTCCTCAGTGCTGCCGTCTGGGAGGCTCCACAAAGTGCTAAGACCAGTTCATGAATCTGCAGTGATTCTCCAAAACTCATTTAGAGTCAAGCTTTTCACTGTGTCTCCCTGGAGAAAATCCTTAATTAGAAATTCCCTTCAGATATGCTTTTTAATCATACCTATTATTCCATGGAATTTTCCTACTATACTATGCCTGCCATTTTTTCACTCATTGCATTTTAAGCAGTAAGACAAGTTCCAGCATGTTTCCTCATCAGTAGAAATTTAAATATCAATTAAAGAAATCACTGATGTCAGGATTAATTTTTCCCTACTAATTTAAAAATTATTGCTTTTGCAATGTCAGGCTAAAGCTTATAACTAACTCATTTAAAATACTTGTCCTGGGGACAGCTTTTCTGAATTTTACATAACTGCATACAAGTGAAAACCAAAATGTAGTGATCTGGGTTTGCACTCAGATAAGCAAGTACAAAACTTTGGCTGCATGAACCTTTCCATTGATTTAATGGAGACCAGCTCTGTTTAACTTGTAATTCACTGCTGGAGCATTAAGGGACAAGTGCATAATTTAATTGACAGTTTTCTTCCAGTGACATAAAATCCATGTATTTTCCAAAGCAAATCAGTTCATCATTAAAAGGGCAATGATGGATTTCTTTATTCATGTCACTTTTAACTTTGAAAATGCGTTTTACTCTCCTACAAGGAAAGGCTAAGAGAATTGCAATTGTTCACAACAAGAAGAGTAGGCTTCGGGGTAACCTAATTGCAGCCTTTCAGTACCTAGTGACCCCGCAGGAAAGGTGGAGAGAGACTTTTTACAAGGATGTACAGTGATAGGACAAGGGGAAGTGGCTTCAAAATGAAGAGATTAAGTTTAGATTAAATGTAAAGAAAAACATCTTTACTGTGAGGGTGGTGATGTACTGGAACAAGTTGCGCAGAGAAGTTGTGAATGCCCCACCCCTGGAAGTGTTCAAGGTCAGGTTGGATGGGGCTTTGAGCAACCTGGTCTGGTAGCAGATTCCCTGCCCATTGGAACTACAAGATCTTTAAGATCCCTCCTAACTCAAGCCATTCTGTTATTCTGTGATCCTTTGATAAAATACTTAATTGGCCAAATTTAGGAATATAGATACTCAAACAGCTTGGAAGCCTAAAAAAACATTCTCAAAACTGCAAGCAACAAATGCTGCTTGCACCGAAGAGCAAACCCTGCTCATGCAGCTTGAAACATGGCTCTAAAGGTCTGTATGCCTGGAGCTCACGTTAGGGCTGAGATAAGCCACTGAGCTGTGTTTTCAGTTTTATATTTGAACTTCTGCTGCCCCCAGAGTAGTAACTTCAGTGAAGCCTCAGATGTGATTTTCAATAAAACCCAGTGTTTTTAAACCTGCAGAGGTGTTGAGGAGGATCTATATTTGAGGAGCTTGTACGCTTACAAAATCAACTCAAGAAATTACTAAAGCAACACTTTTACCTCAGACTTGTGATGGGAAGAAAGCAACTTATTAGTTGTTACAAATACTGCATAAGTTGCATTTAAAGAAGTGGATTTTTGTAAATGACCATCTGTTCAGCTGCCCAGCATACTCACAGCAGGAATAACATGAGGAGCCTGGTTTGTGTATATTCCTTGCATGTATGGAAACAAAAGGAAGAATGAACATGATTGTACAGTAAATTGTTAGCACTTGAGTTCCCGAGTGTGCAGGTAATGAGATCACAATATTATACACCTGCATCTTTAGTCAGCTACTGAAATTTTGTCTGTGAAGTTCAAAAACAAAACGATTTCAGGAAAACATAAAACGAACTGCACTGGGGGATATGAATTTGTTTGGAGGATTTTATTCCACTGTATGGAAAGCACTCTCTGTTGTTTCAGTCAGTTTATTTGAGAAACTCCAGCTATTCTGCAGAGTGAAAAAGTATGTGATTACTGATGCATGCAGTAACTCCCACGTACTTCCAGCTGCCATCCCCTGCCAAGACGCAGAGGGGCTGTAGTCTCTCTTGCACCTGAGGCACATCTTGGAGCAGGAAAAGTGTTTTCCTGCACAGCTTCTTACCAGCTCTGGAAGTACCATTCTTGCAAGGAAATTATTATGTGCCTCCTGCATCTTCCAGCTCTCCTTTGTGCTGAAGTTGCCTTGAATCAGCCGCACGATTCAGTCACACCTACTGCCCCGGCTGGGGACACTGTGTTCCCTCCCCACTCCCCTTGACTTCTGTTCATCTCTGTCATTTGATTTCTTTCAAAAGCTTTTTTGAAAGCTTGCTTAACTTTTTTACTTTGTTGAGTCTCTTAATCCAGTAACGTCTGCTGAGAATATGGTATTCTGTCTGCTCATTTATGAATCAGTTGCTATACTGGGAAATACCATTTATGACATTTTCTTCAATAACTTTATTAAAGTATTTAATTTCTAAATACTTTTAAAACCTCCTGAATTATCTGCAGTCATTTCCCTCATTGCTCAACAAAATCAGTCATGGATAATCGGAACCACAACTCACATTCACATCTGGTTTCTCTTCTCAATGAATTTTTCTTGACTTATAAATCATATTACCCCAGAAGTGATGTTGAAAATGAAATGTGAAGTCACCTGGTAACTTTTTTAAAGTTTAAATATAATCCTTGTTCCTTGTGCTTGGCTTCATACAGGTCCACAGGTCCATAGGGAACTTAGAAACCTTATATTGCCCATTTTTGTTTAATACATTAATGAATTTCAATAATAACATTTTCTCTTTAAATCATGGTTTGGTTCAAAGGTAATTAATTCTGCTTCTAAGCTTTTTTTTTTTAAATAAAAAAATAATAGAAATATATAAAAATACATTTTTATATAAAGATCTTTGGATTTCTGATACGTTTAGCTATTCCATAGTAGCAAAAAGCCTTATAAACACGTGTATTAATTTTCTGAAATAGGTCTAAAACTGCTAGCCCTAAGAAATTGACTGACTAGATCAGTAAACTTAGCAAGGACATGTTTATTGGTAAGTAGAAATGTACGGGCTACCCCTGAAATGAACAAAAACCCCTCACTCCACCCCAAAGGCCTTAGTGTTTGAATAATTTTGGCAAGTATTACTTGAAAATGTTGCCCTATATTGCGCCATAAGAACATTCAATAACTACAAACACCTGTTTTAATACAGACTCCCCAGAGAGGGCGCTTTGTAACACCCTCTCATTTTAAGAGCTCTCCTCAGACTAAGAACTATTTCAAAAAAGAGTAACTGCTTGTGACGCTGTCAGCAAGACAAAGTGAGCACTGGCTTTGGTTTTCATTGTTAACTCTGGTCTCATTGGAACAGGTAAAGATCTAAAGCAGACTTCCAGTTCTTTTATCCTTCTTTAAAGTATTTTCAGGGATGCATTATCCCACTTGTTTGCTAAAGGCATTTTTCCTGCCAAAATATGTGACTAGTGAGAAAATAATCTGAAAAGGAAATGCCTTGCTCCCCATCCAGTGCTCTGTTGGCTTTCAATGGCAGGAACAGCACTGGCTAAGGCTTACCAAGTTGAAAACAAAAATTGTTTTTACAAGATTACTGAGCTAGTGCAGCTGGAAATGCTCTTCAGCAATAGGCAGCTATCCTTGGACAATATTGCCAAGACAGACATTGCCGGATGTATTTCATATTTGGCAATCATGGGTGAACTACCAGGACTGTAACCCTGTCAGCATTTAGAGATCTAGCTCTATTTGAAGTCAAAGGTGACATTCTTACACTTTAAAAACTCTGGTTATTCATCCAGACAAAGCTGAGCAACTTGTATGGTGAGTAGCTAAATTTCTTCCTTGTCATTCTCTTCAGACACAAAAGGCTGAGTGCTATAAAATCTCCTTGGCAAGCAGCGAGTGGCCTCCTTTTACTGTACACGCCTTGTCACTGATGCTTCACGCATTCCTGCGTGAAGGAACAACCTTGCTTTTCATGGCTGCATGCCAAAGCAGTAATTGTAGATCTTTCCTATGCTTAAAATCTTTCCAGTTCAAATTACAAAGGCCTTCCAACAGGCATTGACTGGAAGTCAGTTTTTGGTATGAGACAGTGTTCTCTTCTGAAATTGCAGTACCAGTTGGTTTGGTATGATGCACACGCTGTGGTGAAACACCCTCTTGCTGTTACCAGGTCAGGCACACAAATGATGCCCTTAGCTTTATTTCTGTATGCTACAGCCAGGTGTGTGTCACTACAAGTAGTTGTTGGGTGTAGAATTTGAGCAGTGCATGCAGCCAAGGGAGGAGCCACCAGTACTGATCAGAAAAGCCTTGAACTCTGCTATTCCTGTGTCCCAGCATGTCAGCACCACTTGGTGGTGTCTAAAGGGAGCACAGGAACGATACCATCTGCCTGGATTTCCTAAATACTTCTGAATAACAACCCTGCATAACCTTGGCTCCAAGCAGAGTGGTCAGATGAAAATACTGTATGGGAAGAGTTACACTTCTGCTTAAACATCAGGGATTCTCCACATGAGAATACAAGCCCGGAAGTGCCTTCCCCTATCCTCTGCAAAGATGGAGGGATGCTGGCAACAAGCGAGGAAATGACAGCGATCATGAAGCTGGGGAATATGAAAAAGTCCTGTGCAAGTGGAAAGCCCTTGTAACTTTCTCACGATTTTGACTATACCGAACTGGCATCTCTGAAGAGCAGTAAAAATCTCCTGCCCCTGCAGAGCTAAGTGCTATTGAGTGTTACTGTGTGCCGTTAGTGCTGTCTTAATGCCATCAGGCTGGGATAAATAGGAAAAACACATACAGAGAAGCAAGCTCAGAGTGGCTGATGCTGAGTCACAGCCAAGCTCAGCAACACCGAAATGCTTAACCTGGGAAGAAATTCTTGGAGCTTTTACTAAATTCAAGGTTTTGTTCCTGCATGAAGCCAGCTAAGAAAAGGCAGTTTAGTGTCTTGCAGGAAAAGTATGTAGAGTCAAATCTGGGACAGAAGAAAAAAAGCCACCAGTCTGGAGCCAAATCAGAATGTTCAATAAAGTTTTCCAATATATGAAGCAGAGGGAAAGCAGTGTGATAACCATCTACTGTTGCAGCTGGCAGGTGCATTAAAACTCACTTTCATTCTACAAAGGGAAACAGAGACACTTTTTGGTGACTGGCATACTGGATTATTTTTGCCTCTAGCTTTGCACACAAGATCAATTGAAGTGTGGAAAAGAACCTGAGTACAGGAAAACGAGCCAATACTGTCAGCACAGAATAAATGATGCAGTGGTGGCAATGACAGAACCTTTTCTGGAGAGAAGAGATTTATGAAAAAATGTAATTTCCTATTTCAGTTAAGGCGAGTTAGTCTGCAGGAAGATTGTGTGAACTTCCCAGCTCTCAATTACATATTCACACGTTTGTAAAGTTCCAGAAACACTTTATTTAAAAATGGAGTTGTAAATGCATATAACAAAATAACATACATAATAAATGTAACAAAAATAAATAAGGAGAACATGTCCATACAAAATAATAACATAGTAATGCAAAATGCTTATTACACAACATAAAGGTAAAAACGCCTGAAATAACACAAACAGAATCTCGTATGAAGAGCCTGCACCTTTAATCCATCCTAGCCGTTTCCTACTTTCCACTTGAATCTGCAGAAAAATTATGTTCCCAAGATTAAACAAAAGAAGGAATTATGGTGATGGTTTGGTACACTCAGTTTTCAACACCTAGCTCTAATTTCCATTTAATTTTGCCCTTCTGCACCTTCAAAAAGTTTTCTTGTAGCCTCTGTAAACTAGTGTCATTCAGGCTCCCACAGTTAGCTGGAGTAGAGCATATTGAGTCATACATGAAGACTGTTTGCTTTTAATTTTTTTTAAAGAAAATATGAAATCCATTATACAACAGATTAGTGGTTTTGTTTTTACATCTCTACAAAAAAAGTTTTTGCATCTTTATTAACTGGTCTGACTTTTACTGATTTCTGAAAGCCTGTACAATTTAAAAGCGTACAGAAAGTAGGTTTTTTAAAAACAAATCTCATATAGGATTATTGCTGAAATATTAAAGACCATTTCATAAAAGCTGCAAAATTGTATCTTTAACCTTAATATATAGAGACTGATGCAAACATAAGAAAATTCCAGTCTATTAGTTACATTTAACAGAAAAAACATTCCTCCAAATTACAGTGTTCTGGAAATACAAAGTAATTTACTTTAATTTTTATTATTATTTCCGAATGTTAAGTTACTGGGACAACTGAAAAGGAAAATAGGCTTATATAGGAAACTTTAAATAGACTTGCTTTTCAGTGGTATAAGCAAAATGTCCATGTTAGCAGTCATCGTCCAGAATCCTTTTAAATATGTAAGACAGGGACAGCTTTACTAGCAAGACTACAGGAAAATATACAGAAGCAAATAAAATCATTTGCTTGGGAGTGCATCTATTGATAAAGCAAATCATGACACCTCTATTTCCAAGTCCCCTAAAGAAAATTTTACATCTCATGATCATTCCAAATAAACAGTAATTTCTTTTGCAAGCTTATGTTGCATTTGGATTGGTGAGAGCCCATTTGCCTCAATATGGTTTAATACGTCTCACGTTGCTATACGTTCAAATTTGTTTCCTAGTTTCAACAAAGATTTGGACAAAAATGAGATATGAAATACTTCTACTTTCATTAACATCAAAAAGACTTTTGAAGAAGATCAAAAAGTGCCAAATAGTCTTTTCAGAAAGTGGATTAAAACACTGTAATGATAATACAAGGACAGTATTATCAGTTTTCTATGTACACCAAAACACTGCTTGCTGTTCAACAATATCGATATGTTCACCTACCACTCCCAGCAAATCTTAGTGCAAACATAATATGTGAACTTATTTGTAAACCCCAAGACCATTTACGCAGCAACAAGGTTACATAAACCACAGAACTGTTTGAGATTTTCCAGTACATGAGAATGAATGCTTTCTGAAATCTGTCTTACTTTTGCAGTAATGTGTCACTGTAGTCAAGGATAATGTTTCCTATATAAATCATTTAATTCAGAATCAAACGTAACTGTTCAACAGTTCTGTACAAGCTTTAGAGGAGGAAGTCCATTCATCAGAGCAGCTTGGCAAAGAGATTTGGGGTTTTCAGTAAATGTTAGACTGCTTGCATGGCTTTTAAAAAGAAATAAATCTATTAAGGGAAAACTGCTGATATAATAATTCTTTTGCAAAGCACACAACCACAAAGGGCAAACCTGCCACAATCTGCTTTCCTACACTGGTATCTATGCATATCTTTATGATTTGAAAAGGATTTGTGTGACAATCAAAGCATCACAATTAAAGAAACTGGTTTAATAAAACAACTGCTGTTTGACCAAGCCTTTTTTCTTTTTTATTATAAAAACGAACATTTTAAGTTTTCCTTGATTTCTAAACATTCCACATGAACGTTTTTTGTATCAAACACTGAGATGTCACTCACGCAGGGTGGCATCTTCTTCTTCCCCATCTGGGTTAAACCTGTTGAAATGTATGCTGAAATCTGCCTCGGATTCAGCATGTTCCAATTCAGCTGCCACAGGGCCGGTGGCAGGACGAGCAGCCCGAGCCTCGGGCTGGCAGTTTGGCTGCACTGGTGGGCGGGGGCCTTGGGAAACAGGGCTGGACTTCGGCTTCGGCTGAGCTGGTAACATGGGGCTGGCGAATCCCAAGTTGCTCAGAGCATCCAGGGTACCATCAGGGTCAATCATAGCATTAATTGCTAAGTAATCAAGAAAAGATGAGCAGGATAGGGAAGAAGCCATAAAAAATACAATTTTCTGTTATTACAAAAATACTGAAATCCTTATCTCACACTTTTATTTTTGTGATGGCAGACATGAGTTTTTATGTGTGCTGCCCATGACAAAGAAATGGTGTATCCAACATAGATGTAAACTGATACAAATATTCAAAAGCCATTACATGTATTAAAACTTTAGATGAAATGAAACTGCACAAACTAAACGTGGCCTGATGTGTGGATAGGAAACAGAGATGATAAACCATCTATAATTAGGTTATAGGGACTGAAGGATGGGATTTTAATTTAAGTGGCTTTTCCCCCTGATGTTATCATTATATTATGCTTTGTTCCACCCCACCTCCAGAAAATAGCCATAGTTGCCGATTCTGTGATTGAATGAAATTTGTATAAAAGAGCAGTCATTTATCCACACAGTCAGGGCAAACTGAAGTACCTAGTAGCGTTTCTTTTTATTATACTATTAACATATTTGTCACATTTAACAGAACTTCTCTTTATTATTTCCAAAAATGTACTAACATTTATTATGAATTTGTCTCTAAGGGTGGTTAATGACTCCTCCTGAAACATTCTTTTTAATAAAAGGTTTTGGAGTAGGATTAAATCTGAATACTGAAAGTAACAAATATAGGAAATTTACAATTAACATAATAATGAATGATAAGCAAGGACCACTAATCCATTTGACCACCACTGTTAATAAACTGTAAACTAGGTAAGAACCGTACCCAACTAGGACTGCAACTTCTTTTTAAAAAATATTCCATTTTGAAGTTTATTTTGATAAATGGAATATATGTCTAAATAGCAAACCTTGTAAGAAAAACATATTTCTTTCCGCTTTATATACAGATAAGACTTTGTGTGTGAAAAACCAAGTAATTTTTCAATTTCATAGTTTGTGGGCTCCACAGTTACAAAGACTGGATTTTGTAGTGTGAAGGGAAGATGTCAAGAACTAATTCTAAACTTTCATTTTATTGTAACAGTGACAGTTGTGGGGTTTTTTTGAGATTTCCTACAAATTATGGTCTCAGTGCAATCCTTATACTGAACTGTGTTACACATGAAGGTATTACTGACATGCACAGCCTATTTTATAGATGCCTGATCTCAGGATCCTCTATCACCTACTCTTTCATATTTACCCACAAAAATATTTCTGTTAACAGTGTTTCACAAACAATTCCATTGGGATTCTCAGGACTCTTTAATTATTAGTTGAGCCTTTTATCATCCATAGAAGAAGATATGATCACTCCTCTGCTTTTCAAAAAAAGCACGATGTTTACCAAATGTATCAGCAGTATCATCAGTGATACTGATGTACATAACTGATACTGTGAATATATTTTAATAAATCACATTAACTTTGTTTCATGGTATACATATGCATATATAGGTATCTATTAAAAAAATTTAAACAAACAACCACAGAAAAGTGAAAAAATAATTGTACCTTGCAGCTGCTTCTCAACTCGTTTCAGTTCCTGTAAGATTGATGATATTTCCTAGAAAATAAATAACCATGTTTCATTATCATGGAATCATAGAATCACCCAAGTTGGAAGAGACTTTTAAGCACTAAGTCCAATTGTCCACCTGGTCCTACCACTGTAACCCTTAAACCACTAAACCATCACCCAGTGCCAGATCCAGATGCCTCCTAAACACTGCCAGGGATGGTGACTCCATCAACCACCTGGGCAACCTGTTCCAATGCCTGACCACTCAGTGAAAAATATTTTTCTACTATCTAATCTGAATCTTCTCTGTCCCAACTTAAGGCCATGATGGAAAAATAAAGAAAATTTCCATTATGGAAAAAGAGACTTAAACTACCTCTCAGTAGTGAACAATCCCCCTCCCCACTCTTTGCAATTGCAATATGCTATTTGGATTGTCTCCTGGCATCAAGAACATCCCTGCTGGTGGTGGCCCAGCCATGGGTGGCAGTGCTGGAGGTTGGAGAGTCATGTGCCACTCAGAAACCCAGAGCCCTCTGCACCAACTGCCTGCTGCCGTCCACACAGCCTCATTCTGACCCTTGCTCATCTGCCTGTGCCACCTCTGCTCCGGCACAGACTTACACATACCACAGCTCTGTAGAGACTGGGCAAAGTAACAGCAGACCTTGAAAGGGAAGTTAGAGGATAAACTCAGTATTAAATGGAACAGAGTGATCTATAAGGTTGTAGAGATGTGAGTCAGACAGTGAGATGACTGTATCAAGGTTCTATCTGCACCCACTGGCCCTGTGCCCACCCAGTGCACAGGGCCTCAGCACTTCTCTGCCTTACAGATTTTTCTCCACTGTGCTGCACTATTTGCTAACACAGACACAGCCACATCAACGCACTCAGAAACACAGCAAATGATTAAATGTACCACATCTTAAGCTGTAGGATCACAGAATATCCTGAGCTGGAAGGGACCCAGAAGGATCACTGAGTCCAACTCCTGGCCCTGCACAGGATCCCCCAAGGATCATATCATGTGCCTGAGAGCATTTCACAAATGGTTCTTGAACTCTGGCAGGCTTGGTCCTGTGACCACTTCCCTGAGTAATTTCTCTAGTTATAGAATTAGCATATTTATATTAATATAAATATGTAAATCTTTCAATTGAAGGGATCCTACACTGAAGAATAGTGTTAATTCAACTGCTGAGAAGAGCTGTCAGTGGTATTCTAAAGCTGAGAATTTTCAAAGGCACTGATTTCAGAAAACCATTAATCCATTCCAGAAAGCTGTTCTGTACTAAGTAGTGTGATTTTCATGGGTGGAAAAGAGATTGATTATCTTTACAAAGTCATTATCTTTAAGCAGATTTCACATCTGAGCTGGACATAAATGTTCCAAGGACAAAACAAACACCACTTACAACTGTCCTCTCTTAACTTTTAGTGTTCTGTGGTAAAAATAAGCAGTGAATTTGAACATACTGCTCTGAAAACAAAGCAGAAACTTGAAAATCAGTGCATAGACAAAAAACCCTCACACAACCCATAAACTTTCAAGCAATGCCAGATGCTTTAATACATTGAGAAAAATTCAGTAAAATGCTGAACTTAGGGATAAATATACAACTAACCTTTTAATTTTTTAAACCCCCATATTTAGGGCATTTAGAATATAAAACACTAAATTTGGATCTTATTGTGGACATGGATATGAGAAACTCCTTATATGATAATATTTCTACAATCAGAAACTTCCATGAGAAACTTGCCTAAATAAATTTTTAAAAAAACCTAACAAAAACTATTAAATCTATTAAATTATAATACTGAGTTACTAATGATCGCTCTTGATAAATATACCATTCTGCAGAAATTACAGTCTTTTATACTTCCAGGAAAACTCAATCTGGGGGAGTTTACCAACTCATGATAAGCTAACAAGGAATTTCTAGCCTGTTCAATGCCAGAGGAAATGTATTCACATTTGAGCAGTTTTCTCCCCAACAAAAAAAACCTGCCTCTGTGAGCAGACATTTTTAACAGCAGACTCTGCAGATGGATAACGTAGCTCGGTTCTGCCTGCTCTCACATGCAAGGATGTTTTTCAAACTCTGTGCTCTGTGTTTAGAAGCAGAGGAGAAGTGTACTGAGACACTGTGGTCTGTCCCCTCACACTGTCACACAGTCTGGTGTTGAGATGGCCTGAATTAGGCCATAAACCATGACTGACTTATGTAATTAGGCTATTATATAAAACAGCTGGAGTTCTAGTGGGCACCCTATGATTACCACTTCCAAACAAAACCAACAGGATTATTTTTCACAGAAGGGTCCTTTTATCACAATGTGTCTATGGATTATTTTCATCACATGTATAGAAACACAATTTCTCTAAATATTAATAATCAGTATTAATAGTGTTAAGTATTAGATATTAAGTATTAATGATTAGTAGGTAAAGTAGATTTTAGATTGTAAAATAAGTTCATGCAAAAGCAATCTAACATTAAAACTAATGGTTGTTACCTTTTGCTAAACAATCATACTGATAGTCTATATATAGTTTGAATCCCTTTTACTGCATTCTTTATCTGAGAATTTCACCTGAACAATTACTTGTTTCTTTATGAGACAGTAAGTCTTAGTAATTATTAAAGATTAGGTTTATTCTTGAGATATATTTAGTGTCTAAATAAAGCCTCTTAAGGATCTTTGCCCTTATGTCATTGAAAACACCACATTCCTCTACTGATTACTTAGCCATTAGATGAGCAGCATAATGAGTCCCAGAAAAGACAGGTATTCATACCATACTTGATGTTTTCACAATAGGAACTTCACTTTCAGCTCGTAACTTGTTTTCAATTTCTTCCCAATTTCTGTCTTTGTCCTTAAATAATATTCTAGAAGAAAGAAATCCAACAGTATGTTTAAAATAGGGAAAAAACCCACAAAATAAACTGAAAGATTAAATAACATGATAGGGCAAAACAGCACAAGGAGTCCTAAATGAAAGTAAAATATAAAATACTGAAACCTGATGGAATCTAAGCATACAGTTTAAATTTTCAAGGAAGCATACAGGCTTTCAGTAAAATCATTATTATTGACATTAAAATGGCAGTTCTGTAGTGACATATTTGTTTATGGTGTATATATATATAGACACAGCTGCAGCACTGATGCATTTTTTAAAAAGCCAATTATTTTACCATCGTGAGAAAATTCCCCATTAATACTGCCTTTTACAACAACAGCAAAACGTAAGACGAATTCAACTTTTACATTTGTATATTAATAAAAAATAAAGCACTTTAGGAAATTAAAAGATGTGTTTCATAGAAAAAGTTTTATTGAAAAGTCTCCATGTAAAGTTTATATATATATAAATATGTTGTGGTAGTATGAGTATCACTCATATTACACATTTAAAGAAGTCACTTCTAACTGTAAAACCCCAAAGCACACTGAGAGAGTCCTGATTTTTTATGTTTTGCTTCCCCGTTTGATAAACCTTTTGTTTTCATTGTCATATATAAAACATAATCTAAACTTTCTCCATTGGCGCAATTGAAAAAGGAAAAGCGAAGAAAAAACCAAAGCAATGTGCAGATATTTAAGGTCTGTGAAGTGACACCATGATGACACAGAGGAGTTCAAATCCACTTCTTCTCTAATTGGTATTTCAGAGTTAAAAGTTCAAAAATAGCAGCAGTAAGACAGCTAAGCAAACAAACCAGCCAATTTCAAATCATGGTCAAAGAGTAATACATTTTAAATAAGCTATTACTGTAACTAGGTCTCTGAGGAAATAATTTTTATGTTGGAAGTTCATGATACAGTGAATGTCACAAAGACTAAGAATTTGAAAGAAAGCTGTGAGCCTTAGTACTGCATTTCTGTTCATCTTTCTTCAGTTACGTATTTCCTATGGAGAATTTCATTCTCCATTTATTATCCTGTCAAGAATATCTAATTTTGCAAAATACGTAGCCTGCCTTATTTTATCAGTACACAGATGTCTGTAGACAACTCATCCAGAAGCTCCTTTAACTCTTCTGTCTTTGAGGTCTTCATTCACTGCTGCTTTGGAACGTGTTTGTCAGAGGTTTCACTACGAGGAAGTGATGACACAATGTCATGGGACTGAGGCAAGTGACCACTTCTGCCAGACTTGGGTGTATTCACATACAAAGCATACAAGCAGTAAACATCAATACATACTTTTTCTTGGGAAAGGAATAAATAAAGTAATCAGAACTGCATGAAGAAAACATGAAACACATTATGGCCTCAACTAGGGTCATTGTTTCTTGAAATAGTTCATCATCAGAGGCCTGGCAAACTTTTTTTATGTTCTAGAAGGGAGTGAAGAAGTTTGCAAAGCCATACAACTGCAAACCTCGATACCAGAAAGTTCAAATATAATGGAAGATTTAGTGTTTGTCTGTCATTGAGGAGTTCAAATGCACATTAAAAAAAAAAAAAAGAAGAAAATAAAGCAGAGACAATGAAGTCCTTTATGGGATCATAAATCAAAAGCAACTTCTGGAATATTTGATTTAGTACACAGACAATCTTAGGCAACTACACTTTCTCTAATACAATAGCATTATTTATATCACCCTGGAAATCAGCAAGAACATAGAAAATAAGGCTTTATTTAGCAGTAAACAGCACTAGCAAAAAAATATGAGCTATTGTGACATTGTGTGATTTTTCAATTACCTTCTTGCCATGTTCTATTAAATTAATTCTATCCTGATGTATATGATTAGTGCCTTTGCTTCTGTGTGGTGTTTTTAGAGCTAATGTTCTTACTTCTCTTTTAAAATTTAAAAAAATTCTCATTTCATCAGTCACTTTACTAAAAAGGAAGAGAACAAAATGAAAGCATTAATTAGACATTTTGAAACTGTTATTATTTAAGCTATAAAGTGGATAGGCCAATTTGTTTTTACTATAAAGTTAGGAAGCCTATTTCCTTTTTACTTCATCTTTTTGAGTTCTTCATTCATTCTATTTGACTTCCTGGGGGATCATCATCTCTGTCTTCTTTGCTCTTCCTCTTTCTAACCATACTTTTCAAGTTAAAATAATATATTTATTAATGCCTGTTGCCTTCTCTTGCTTTTCTCTACTTTCTGAGGCAAATCTTACTTGATTGTGCTCAATCCCCATTTTTCTTTCAGAGCACTTTGCAGGATGCACAGCAAATACCAGAGGCCAACAGGCAGTACCTCCACTGCTGTGACTGCTTTGCTGAGATTTTGCCTGACTGAGGAGGCACTTGACTACACTCACACTGCAGAGCACTGATAAACCTGTGCAGATCTTCTCATCACAGAACCTACTTAGCTCTTCCCTCCACAACCTCTGAAAACTCCTGCAAACTCGTTGTAACGTACAAAAGCACAAACACAGTCTAGCTAGAGAATGGATAGAGAGCAGCCCTGGGGAGAAGTGCTTGGGGGTGCTGGTGGATGAGAGGTTGGACATGAGCCAGCCATGGGCACGCACAGCCCAGAAACCAAACATATCCTGGGCTGCACCAAACAGAGAATGGCCAGCAGGGCAAGGGAGGGGATTCTGGCCCTCTGGTCTACTCTGCTCTGCTCTGGTGAGACCCCACCTACAGTGCTGCATCCAGCTCTGGAGTTCACAACATAAGAAGGACATGGACATCTTGGAGTGAGTCCAGAGAAGGGCCAGGAAGATGATCAGAGGGCTGGAGCACCTCTGTTATGAAGACTCTCTAACTATTCTGGGCAGAAACTTCAACTTAATTCCAGAAAGAGGAATAGCAGCACACCAGTTGGCTGAACTCATGTATTTCAAAACAAAGCTAAGGTAAAAATCTGTAATAGGTACTAGCTGGCTTATATGCTCCCTAAAAAGCAATATTAAAAGTAGTGCTGTTTTTCTGATTAAAAATACTAATGAAATCATGAATAACATGGTATTATTCAAACCCATTCTGAGGAAAAAAAAGTTTTTAACATAGCCCTGGGGAATATGCTAAATAATTCCTTATTAGTGGAAGTTTACTGCATTTTTATAGAGAAAAGCAATTCCCCTTTCTTTAAGTATGTATAAAATATTTGTAGGTATCCGTGTATTTATAATATCACACATAATCACATTATTATTGCATTCATTAGTAGCTGACTTACCTTTTTAGATCAGCAAATTAATCAGAAATGTGTCAGACCTGAATTAAACATTACCTGTTAATCACCAGTAAAAACAACTCACAAAAATCCTTAAAATAGGATAATAAATATGAGATACATGCTTTAAAGAATTGATTCTTCACTTGGTGATTCTCTTCCTGCTAGAAATAGCAGGGCTAGAAAGGGCAGTCAAACTACAGTTTTTAGCAATTTATTTAGATTATTATTTTTCTTCTTGACTTCTTTGGTCAAATCTTTTTTGGTATTCCATGAGAATACAATCTTCAGATTCCATGAGAATACAATCTTCAGATATGTTAGTATTTTGCTGCTATAGGGTGGTTACATCACCTTATACTGACACAATTTTTTGTTGTTTAATCTGTCACTCATCTAATACTCCAATATCTGACACTTCTTAAACAAACCAATTACAGACCTAATATTTTCTCACATTCAGAGAATTATGCATGAAGTTCAGCCAAAAGACTTCCTTATTTTTAATGTTCTCTACTTTTAAGTTATTAACTGCATAAAGACATAAAGAAGACCATATAAAATATACAATCCTGAACTTTGTATTTAGAATTTTCTTTCATTCTTGTCAACCAAAGTGGTCACCAACTGGTTGTATACTCACATATTCAAGTCAAACCGAACTGTCAGAAAAGCAACGTTACCATTTTTGACATGTCTACACTTTCTCTTAGCTACTACTACATCTTATGAAGGAATCAAACTATTTAAGCAGGAATTTTCAATTAAAAATGACAGGTGGCTACATCTGTTGTTTCAGATGTCAATAGGGATAACATTGTCTCCAGAGCAAGCTGTTTTTCGAAAGGATTTACTGAAACTGCTCTCTTCTGTCCAATTTGTTTTTTCTTCCTAAAATGCAAAATCCCTACAACAACATGGCAAACCTACAGGGCCTAATTTTACAGTTCAGCAACATTTTAACCTTATCTTTTAAGGAAGGGAGTTTTACAAGACTTGCACAGAGGTTGTGTAGATTTCGCACAGTAGTTGCACATGTTGGAACAGCTCCTCTGCTGGAAGTATGATGGATGTTGTTCTGTCCATGTAAACTTTCCTCATATTCCTCTTCATATAAAGTGAAATAAACAGAAGTAATAATGGAAAAAGTATCCATTCCAAATCTTTCTGAATGCTAAAAAAGCCATAGGTAACAGTGCTTTTTTAAAAGACAAGTTTCTACTACCTACATTTGTTCTGTGTCTATTATACATAGTACATTATACTGCTGGGAATGTTGATGGGAACAGACATTTTCAGCAAGAATAGTAGTTTTTAAAAACCCACCTGATTTTGCCAGCTGTTTTGTCTATGGATTGTCTTATCTTACGAGAAAACTGGAAGACTGAGGACAACAGCAAACTGTCCCCCATAACCTGCAATAGGTTTTTAATAAAAAAGGATATTATTAGTTTAATAGTAACAACTCCATATATTTTGGTATCTTTAGCTATAAAAAAATCATACTTATTTTTTAATTAGTATCATATATAATGATATTTGAATATTTTGCCAATTAAATAATACACAATTTTTTCCAATATTAATGCCACCTGCCAGAGGTAGGAGAGACAGGATAATGTCTAGAATATCAAGTGGGGATATAATTGTAAAAGCTTAAAATCGACACGTTCTTAGAGAGAATCCTGTTGTGTGCTCACTTCATCTCTGCTCCAAGTCCTTCTGCGGGTAATTGTTGGGGGATCGAGGGCCTCTGTCAGCTGAGGTCTGGCATCACTAGGCCGACCATTCCCTTCCGGGGGTTTCGCATGCACTATTGGAGGGATTTTTCTAAAATTGAGACTTTCATCAAATACTCGGTCCACCAACTGCGGGATAAAAGAAAAATGAAGTTCATGAAATCTACTGGATACATCCAAAAATCAGATTTACTGGGATTTTTTTCTCCTGAAACAGTTTATGAGATGCCTATCAAATAATAATCATTCTGTTGTCTTCTATAGTATAAAATGATGTATCTCTTAAGTAAGAATATCTTGTACAAATGAACAAGATTGGATGGAGTTTTTTTTAAATACCAGACATACATAGCAAATTTAGAGTACCCCACTGAAATTCTGCTTATGGGCAGGTAACATAATAGCTACCTATCAACTGGTACTGAATAATTTATTCCTTTGATTAATGTAATATATCTGTGGAATTAAGAAGAGTACTCTGAGATTTAGGGTTTTTTTCCAAATTAGTCGCAGTGTTACAGAAAGACCTAAAATACCTAAAGGAGATACTGCCACCTGCAGTATGTACACAACACACCGTATTTTTTGAAGAAAATAATTATTTAAAAATAAAAAAAATTGGAGTGATCTAACTGGATCTAAGAAAAAGAGTGTTTTACTTCCTTGAAGTATAGCCAAAGTCCATGAGAATTAAAACCAAAATCTATATGAGTGCATTTATCATTTTTCTGAGTACCAACTCACAGATTTCTCATTGCTGTTTATATCTTTTTTTCCACAGAAAATGACAGTATAAAGCTAACCACAGTAAACTAGTGTATTAATCAAAATTTATGCACACAAAAATGAATAGAACACATTCTGAAAGGAATACTATGAAGAAAAAAATGCATTAAACATTTACAACACATTAATATGGTGAATTGTAACATGGGAGAAAGTGATGATTTAAATTCAGATTAACATGTTTACCAGCATTAGACCTGTGATGGTTACTAGAACACGTTAGTCAATATATTCATAGAACAGCACACCAGAGGTAGGCAGAATTATTAGAAGCATTAAGCAAACTTATTTCAAGGCAGTTTTTCACAATGTTATTATGAAAGAAAATCTAAAGTTAACTGATGGTACCTAAGTATTTCAATGTTCAGAAGATGAGAGTTTTATGTCACCTGTGAAAAGAGGGACTTTTTCATTTTTAATAGCTATGCAAAGAATTAAATGTATACATTTATATATAGTTGTGCATACACACTAGTATCTTTAAATGCACTTAGATACCATCCAACAGTATCTAAGGCTACAGAAAAGCAAGAAACAAATAACTATCTTGTCCTGTGTTTCGTGGAAAAAAAGAGACAGACAGATAGTATGCATCTTTTTGACAAGCTGTGTTCACAAAATAACTTCTGCGTTGTTTGTTGAAATGCAAAGTAACTTAAAAAAAACAATGTAGAGGTCATGCACACGGGTTGGGTGGAAGTAACTAAAAAGGCAAAATGCTAAAAGCAAAAGAAATAAAGAAAAGGAAGAACCTTATGCATTTCTCCATGAAGATCTCCTACCTCTTCTCTAGTGTCTATGGCAGAGCCAGGGGTGGTGGCAGCAGTGCTTACTGTGGTACTGGGGGCAGTGCCTGATGAAGTCACTGAATCTATCTCTCCTGCTACATCGTTGATTTCCCGTGCGATGAGAGCCAGATCTTGACTGATCCTAGTAATAAAGAGAGTGTTACATTCTCCCCTACAAATACTTTTGGGCCAGTAGAGCCCAGTTTGCAGCCTTTGAGGTTGCAAGTTCTAGTTTGTGATAACCGTGCCATGATAACCTGCATGCCTTTCTAAACAGAAAGATTATTTGTAGAATCATAAAAGCAAATTCTGACTGAAGCTTTTAATAGCATGCCTTTCTAGAGGAAGAAGGTGGAAGGCAATCTCAAAACACAGAATATCCTTGTTTTCTTCCTAGGATTCACAGACAGATGTGTGCAATATGCTGTACATCCAACACAGAGGATACATAGGAAATATGCTACATTAACTTTCAGGAGCAGAAAATACTGCACAGATGAGCTATGTAACATGGTAGTAAATCTGAAATGTTCAGAAAGCATTTAATTTATACTTAGTTTACCTACTTGAAAAAAATGTTCTAAGGACCACTGATCTTTTCTAGCAGCCTTGCAGCTTGCTCAGATCAAGCTGCTTATGTGTCTAAAACTCCCCAAATCCTCAAATTTAATCAAGACAAGTTTCTAAGTGGGAAAAATAGAACACACTTTTAAAAACCAGGATATGATAGCATTACAAAAATACAGTTGAATTCTCAGTCAAGATTCCTTTTCCTTTCTTCTAATTCACCGCATCAAAAAACCAGCTTTGTTCTGGCTTGCTCTGCTTGCACTACTCCTCTCCAGGACACCCCAAAAGGAGGAGGGAACAAGACAAAAACCCCCTACAAAGCAAAAGCTAAAAGCCCTTACTAACTATGGCACCCTGAATCTCCAGCCTGAATCAGAGAGCTGAGAAGAGCAGATTGCCAAGTGATCCCCCTTCACACTTCTGCCGGACAGCACTGAAGGAACAGAAGCCGACAGTGCCACTTCTGTGCCACGAAGGACTCGGTGACATGCAGCACTCGCCACTCAAGTGGAGGGAGGTGCACAGCCACGTGACAGTGACACACCCTGGGCTCCACAGAGATTGATTGTTCAAGGTGAACTTCCTTCTGCTCTTAATTGTCTCTTTGTCTTCAAGTCAAAAACAATGGACACCACTGGCCTAGAGATAGCTGAAGACTAAGTCAACAGAATTTCAACTAGAAAGGCAAACTTAACTAGAGAAATTTCCTGCCAAATCCCAACACTGGATTTTGTGGCTAACCTGCAATGAGGTGCAACTTTGTGCAGCTTAGATACACATATAATTGAAAGAAGGCTGTAGACAAATATGTGGCAATTACCTGTGACCACTCAAGACAGTATTTCTGATTTTAAACTATTAAAGACTGAAACAGTAAAGCTTATATAAGACAAGTCAATTCTCATTTAAATAAATTAAAATATGATAAGTGCCTATTACTACATTAACTGCACTTAATTATTATAGCTTTTGGGTCAATTTTAATTTATCTTTCATGTTCTTATATATATATATATGCCATTAAAAATCCAATATTCTTAGTAGTAAAGGTACTAAACTAGCTACTTCCTTTGTTTCTTACAATCATCTAACTTTTTCCTTAAATAGAGAAGTTGCTGCTATTCACATTTCATTTTCTGGGACAAATTCTGGTATTTAATGAGTAGTTGTGAAGAAAAAAAACGCAGGAGATTTCAATTATCAGCAAATTTTCCAGAAGAGATATGTCATTAAACACCATAATCAAAAGTAAAATCAATTAACTAAGACTTAACTCTTCACAGAAATCAGCAACGCTTCAACACGACACAACCACTTCATTTGAGTTCTTACCAAGAAATCAAAGTTATGTAAAGTGTCAGATCTCTATATAAAAATTAATTCAAATGAATCCTGGAAGTATCAGAATAAACAACTCTAACACCGATGGCAAGCAACTTGGTAGATAATTACCATAGTCAAACATCAGTCATGTGAACAAAATCTGGAATAATTTTCTATGTGACAGTAAGCTATAGTCCAGTACTCAACTACACCTCTGTATAGAAACAATATAGAGCACTAAACAAGAAGCATTGTGAAAAAGAAATCAGAAAGAAACCAGCTGTGAGTTGAACCTGACTTTTCATAAATGAAGTTTTGAAGTAATTCTTTATTAACTTTCATAAGCAGAAAGTTTTCTTTAAGTATAAGGACTTGGTTTTATGTAATCAGGGACAAGAGACTTAGGCTTTAGGTGCACATTATTTTTATTTACTCTGCTGCAACTGTAGGCTGCCCTGTAGATCTCTACTGCTTCCTGCATCAGACCTAGTGGCTTTAAATCATGTTTAGTTATTCCAGTAAGTTTCTCTAAACATCTCTTTCAAATTTTCAATTTTATTACCATCTATAAATCGTGAAGTCTGTGAAAAGTGCAAACTGGGTCAGTCACGGAGGACCAGTTAAAACACAGTATGATGGCAACATGGATGCAATGAAATGTTTGCCATACAGTTTCTACACTACTTTCTGCTACACATGTATTTTATGAAAGGCTTGTCCTTACACCTACCTAAGCTAATCAGTTATTCAACAACAACACCAACTAATTTTAAAGACAGCATATAACCTTCTATTAATTTTTAAAAAAAACTCTAAATAAGAGTTGAAGGGACCCTGAACATAGAGCCTAGACTGAGGGCTGGGATGGAAAAAAAACCCAGGGTAAACAATAATAGAGCCTATAGCTAGCAAGGCAATGGGAGCAGAGACAAAAAGTATCTTATAGAGGACAGAAGTTAAAATTAAAGCCAGGGGAGCAATAATGGGAAACAGTACAAAGATATGGCAACACAGAAAAGATGAACTAGTGACCTACAGCAAGGGCTCTCAGCATAGGCTAAAACTGGTATTGGAAGCAGTGACAATAGATAACAGTAACCTGGAATTTCTCAGATGCCAAATGCTAGTTTTCTTTACCTTAAATAAGCTCATTTAATGCAGGCTGTGTGAAATTTCTACATAAACCTAAAATTGGGCAATACTGATTTGAACTTCTCGGCACTTCCACTGAAAATAAAGCTGAAGAGGTAGGTTAAGAACACAGCCTTTAAATAAAATTTTAAGGCCAATATATCAGTGTAGGGAAGGGTAAGAATCCCAAGGGAAGAGAAAAACCTGCAAACCTAACCATCAAATGAGTTTAGACTGAATCATCAACTAGTTCCAGTGTCAATCTCTCCTAAATGAGCAAAACATACCAGAAAGTTTCACTGAAGTAGAGGTTCAGCAGTACTATTTATCAGGAGGAACTAATATGCTATGGCTATCAATTATTTTTCTCATATATGCACAGTCCTTCCTGTAACCATCTCTAACTTTAGACTTCTGAAAGGAAAGAGATGTTCTAGGAAGATGATTTTGAAAATGTTCATTTAATTATTTATCCAGATACTATGAGACTCCCTTAGGTATCTTCTGTGTGCCTCTCAGGCCTCTACATCTTCCCTTTGCACAGATCACACTAGAAAAACAAATGCCGAAACATATTACCAAGATCAGGAAACAAAAAATAATCAATCACACTAAGCAAAACACTTTCACAGTATTAAAAAATACTCCACACTATTAAAATTAATCTTAAAAGGAAAACATATTTCTTTTTTAGGCTTCCAAATTAAGTTCTGTGAAAATCTTCGGAACCTGAACACTTACATCTACGTATTAAATAAGACTTACATGCTTGTGCAAGCTCTCTGAAGTTTTCACTGCCTGGGTGTTGCTCGATATGGGAATAATTGGAATGTGCAACTAACTTTTCCTTGGTTCACTTGAAGCAGAGTGGTACCAGCAATAACAGAGGTATTGATATACTAATCTCAGGGACTTGCAACAAAAAAAAAATTACTTTTTGGTGAATATGCATGACTTAAATCAGAAAGTATCTAACATGAAATAATGTCTAGATAAATCAAAAATTAAAATCAGAACATGGCCTCTCATTTCTGAAACTCACTTTTTTCTCTGTCACCTGTGATTGATCTAAAATTTTATCTCAATATGTAAAGGTACTACAAAATCACAAACACTTCAGCCTCAAGAAATACACGAAGCACCTCTGCAAGTGCCAATAATGCAACTGA
The DNA here is from genome assembly GCA_013390045.1 of Picathartes gymnocephalus. Taxonomy (NCBI): domain Eukaryota; kingdom Metazoa; phylum Chordata; class Aves; order Passeriformes; family Picathartidae; genus Picathartes; species Picathartes gymnocephalus. The sequence goes on from WEKY01032210.1 coordinate 68,928, forward strand.
AAGTTCATCTTTTGGGATTTGGCTATCATAAATCAGAAGTTACTATCATTTTCCACTAACAAGAGATGTGCTGATAACGTGAGTGTTCTGCCTGCCAGTCTCTAAGAAGAAGAATATTAAGCTACCCATTCAGTTAGTGAATGAAAGCAGTAAGTAGTGATACAGAAAATCCATCAGCTCTTTGTCCTCTATGTGCACCTGTACAAGTGGTTGGGTACAATGCTCTGTTATTTTAGGGGCACTCCTTTCAAACCAACCTTGCTATTTCTTCCCGGTGAGCAGTCCAGTCACGAATGTAGTCTTCCTGCTCCTTTATCCTGTGCTTGAATGTGTTGCTGCTTTGAGCTGCTGTCCCAGCGCTCTGCAGTCGTGTGGTTTTCAGGGCTGGAGAGGTACGCAGACGGGTATGTTTAGGGGAATTACGGTTTGATCCGAATTCATCTTCTGAGGTGGAAGCATAATCTGTAGGAAAGCGCCTCCATCTTGCACTTACTAAATTAGTTCAATTATTAAAAAAGAATTATTATGGCATCTTTAATAAGAAAAAACAGCATTATTTCAGTAACATCACAAAAATACACAGCTATTCATTATCCATCCCCAGGTACCTCACAAAAGGTTTATTTACTACATCTTTAAAAGAAAGCTACAGAATTTTTGTTAAATAAAAAATATTGATTAATAAAAACATAAAACTAATGCTCTTTGTATTGTGATGAGTGAAGTAAGATGTAAAAGCCAATGATTGTATACGAGCTCAAACAAACTGTATTACAAAACAAGGGCCCAATTCATTAACATTTAAGCATATAGTCAGATCGCACTTTTTCTGCAGATTTTTTTTTCCCAAATTTCATTCAAGGTTTAGGTGATACACAAAAAAATGAAGAGATATGAAGGAAGGATGGAGCTGGCACCAAGCCTGGAATGCATGTTTATGTAAGGAAAGCATAAAACTCCTAGATCATGTGTAGGTCTTTTCCAACCTTAATGATTCTATGATTATGTGTTTAGTACAGAAAAAGAGTATGTAAAATTGTGATTGTGGTTTAAAAATCTGCAGCACATCCATAAGAAAAGCAGCCTCAGAGAAAAAGAATACATACTGACATGGAGCACATAAAGCATTGTATAGCCATGTTGCTGAGGACAGCCTGAAGTATACAAGAACAGAAAGTAGGAGGCTCTTGTCCCCTTATAAATTACTGAAGTCTAGAAAGTGGATTTCAGATATGCTGTCCTGAGACATTCCCAGGAGATACCACCAAGTGTAAAGAAATCCCCATTACCACAACCTGCTAAATTGTTGCAGGGGATTTAATACCCCAAACTCATTGACATTCATGAGGCTCTGAAAGTACTGCAGAAAATGAAAAAAAGTATGTAACCACCTGTTGGTGATTGAGAAATAACAGAATCGAATTATGTAAATTGTTTTTTAGTATTACAAAATGAAGAATTAATAATGATTATCTGATACATTAAAAAAAAACAACATTGCAAATGAAGTATACACCAATACAAATTTAAGTAACAGGAAATGCAAGTAATTTTTGTGTAATGCAAAGATTATAGTATATAGAATATGACATTGGTGTATAAGCGTACATCCCTTCCCTCATATAAATAATGACATCTCAATTGCTGAAAACAAAAATATGCTTGTGTAATTTTTTTCAGGTTTAAATGTGGGTTTCAAATTATGGCCAGCTCTATGTTTTTGGTTTTTTTTTCAATTTTCTAACTTTACTGTAGAAAGTAACAACATCTCTCCAACCACTTTCTGATCACTTTTTGGAGGTTTCAAAGTTGTTTGATCTTAGGGAAGTAAAACATGAGCAGAAAAAGTACATTTTCCCACCAACAGCATGCAAGCAATGTGTGACCAAAGTTCAAAGAGCTTTATGAGTTGGGCCCACATTTTTTCATCCACTTTGTTTAAATTCTTTGTCCCAGTTCAAATTATATCCTTCAAAATAATTATAAAATTTATCTTAAAATCTCTCAAGTGAGCTAGTTCAGCAACTCAGCACTGTACAATGAGCATATGTAATAATATATTTAAAAACTAAAAATTGAATGAGAAGTGAAATATCAGAAACAGATTTGATTTCTAGTACTCTACCACTGTAAGTTTCAACATCAGGGTCTGGGTCTGGGAGAAGCTTGGATTTCTCTGTGTACAAAATAGTGTTTTATCATGTTAATTCGTTTTAAAACATTCAGATTAGAAGCATTTGCTTAAATAAAATATATTGATGAGATTAGTCTTAGGTCCTCTTTTCCACCCACACTTTTCTAGGAAAAGATTATACATTTGATCAAAAATACTGAATTTTGTAAAGGCTTAAATATTTCAGAGATACTAACTGAAATGACATCAATAACAATCATTTACATAGTATCATAAAAGCCCTATTTTTTAAGACCATTAAATTTTAAGGCCTCGAAAAGTTGGCAGGTTACATATTATCAATGTGTTTCTCATTAATATGAGGAAAAGGTTATTGTAGGCCTAGAGGTAAAAATGTCAAAGTTGTATAATTCATAACAAGCATATCCAAGCATGTTTCCCAGTTAGGAAGCAATACATTTGCATATATATGCTTTTAATATGATCTTTAAATTATGCAGGTCCAAAATGTCATTGTAGTTTATGTACATTTCTGAAAGATATTGTGCAGTTGCTTATCTCAGACACCAAAGACTGTGAATATCAGTACCACTAACTAGAAAATCCTCCAAGACCCTGGCTAAAATAATCAGCATTCAAACCTAATTTAGTGACTACTCTGTGAGAACTACAATGTCCTGACAACACATTTAGCTGGCAAGTTTGATGATTTGGATAACATACTCTCACTTTAAAGATCTGAGAATAAACTTTATTGAATATATTCCTTTAAAAAAAATTCTAGTCTCATTGATGCATTGCTTTCTCAAGGTGCATCCACTTCCAAGATCCTACTAACTAAAATGTACTTAGTGAGGGCTGTTTTCTCTCAATTTTTATCAATTTCTTTGCCTCCACAGTTACCTCAACAGCTTTGATCAACTATCTGCCAGCTATTTGCAATGACAGCTAGGTCAGCAAGCCAGCAGAGCTGCCAAACACAGCTGGCTGCTCAAAGTCTCTCTGTTCGGACACAAAGCTTAATTTTATAGTTGCAGCTTAGCACTTTTGCACGAGGTCTGATCCTGCCATTTGTTTTCCCAATACATAGCTCCTTCTGTAACATCATCTTCAATTTTCCTGTGTTGTTGTGAAAATAGGTCTTTTGTCTCCTCTTTTTTTATTGATCACATTCTACTGTTTGATGATGCAGTGCCTTGATCAGAACTTTCACTGCTTGTGCTATAAAGTTACTACCTCTGCTTCATGTGTCTTCACAGTGTTGTCAGTTATCAAGCCTCCTACCACAGAAACATTCTGGTAATGACTTAAATGCTGACAATTCTCATCCAAGATGTTCCATTTATCTGCTAGCCTTCTCATATAAAAGTAAGCAATACTTCATTGCATCAAGGATTGGAAATGATTCTTTAAATAACTGACTTGCTGCTAGCTCTGACAATTTTAACCCTATCATGTTGCAATTCATCCACGTGAAGTACAAGACAATAAAAAAAATCCAGAAACTACATCTTATTCTTGCTTTCTTTTTAGAGGTATGTATGTCTGAACACTGATTTGGGGAGTGTAGAAATAACTTTCCCTTTGTAGGCTGGATTTGGGAGGCTGCCAGTGTTTAGTGATCTACAATGTGGTAATGTTACCTGACCTCTGATGAGATAACCCATGGAACATATTTAACATTTTGAGAGCAACTAGCCTTCTGGTAAAGGAAACAAAACCCCAAACCCTGTATTAGTAATAATCATTCCTTCTCCAGTCTTTCTATGTCCAGGGAGAAGAGAAAATCCATTCCTGTTATGCCTTGATTAAGTGTGCCTGAAGTAAAACACATTCAAACAGCTGAGGCACTTTGGACAAGCACTTCATTAGTACTTTCCAAAAGTACTAAAATTAATTGAATTGATGATTTTTCTAGAAACAAAATTAAACTGAGGAATTAAAAGTGGCCTATATAGGAGATGCATGTATACATATTCCTATAAACACTGCAAGACTACACCACTTTCAAAGCAATTCAGATTTTCCTAAAGTATAATCTAAATAAAACAGTAAAAAAATTATAAAATAATGTTACTAATACAGACAAAATTCAGAACTCTGAATCCTAAACAGTAATAATAATATTTTTTACTGATATAGTGACATGATTGGTTTATTTAGCAATGATTTTATTTTGGAAGTGTCTGACTGCTTTATTAATTGCTTTCAGATTTTGACCTTTACATTGATAGGCTTCTCTGTTGATATATATTAACTGAAGAAGTTTTATATGACAGAAGCTATTACTACTGTAGATTTTTATAACAATGGTCTTTTAAAATGACCTAGATAACTATGTTGGGTTACCCATGAGAAGATGTCATCTCTTCTCTCTTGAAAACACAGTATCTAATACAAGCTACAATAAACTTTGACACAGGGAAATGAACATTTAGCAAAGATAACTGTGATAGAGTGGGAAGAGAAAGACACACTCACTCCCCTTAACAGAAGCAGCAAAACACTTCAATGCAGCAACCTGGGAAAAGTTTAGGAAGCCTGAAATACTTCACATGGACACAAAACTCAAAGTCACATAGTTTTGTAAAAAAAAAAAAAAAGCAGTGAAGTGACAAACAATATCTAGGCTTTACCTTTTCAAAAATCAGCACTATCATAATGTGAACTAGTATTCACTATTAAAATAAAAATATAGAAGTCTTAATGGACACTTCCCTAACCTAGTGTTGCCACCTTTCAGCTGCACTGTCAATTCAAAATTTTGATTAAAACTGAAAACATGTTGCTTTTCCAGTTATATCTTACAAGGAAAGACCGAATTTTTATCTGAAGTGTCACCTGTTTTAGGTAGACAGGTAGATCCTTTGTAGACACCTGTCATACTATCAAACAGATTCAGCTTTACAGTTCAGCAAACACCTCATTTGAATCTCAGCAGAAATTTCTATCAAGCGAAAAAAATGACACAGCCAAAAGTAACTACCTGGGGAATACACAATACTGAGAATCCTGACATGGTCCACTTATGATATACATGCAACAGAAGGACAGCAGGAGTGTGGGAAATTCACAGTTGCTTATATCAAGTCTGAATGGGATGTAGCAAAATTTCAGTACACTACAACACTGGAAGCTACTCTATTAATTTTATTCTTAGATCGTGGATTGACTGCCAATATGGTAAAACTGGTAGTATGACAATTCTAAAAGCAAGCAGACATTTTAGATACTCACTTCACAAGAAAGTTCACTTTTTTATAATTACAATTCATTTTGATAGATTTAATATTGCTGTTGAAAAAATCCACCAGCTTTCACACTGTTTCCACTAAGAATGTTATGTTAACTTCTAAGAAAATAGTAGGTTAAAATTCGTAGATTGTATGGATTTTTTCTTCCAAATGTAAGACAAGGTAGAGTAACCAAAACACCAAAGATCAACATGATCTGGAAATCATGATGAAATCATAAATTGCCACGATTTGGAACAGAGAATGGAAAATAATCCAAGATAAGGCAAGCCCTTTAAAAGAAATTATTTTATGATATTTAGTTAGGTAGTACATAGTTTTTCAATTCATTACTTCAATGTTATCATTCTTATCAAAAAGATCTCTGATTGCCTATTTACAAGCCTACCTTATAAATAAATAAATATTATATCTTCTATGTAGTAAACAGTGTTGCTGACCTTCTGAACTTCTACTACCATGATTTGAGCAAAGAGACCTTGGGTCTGTTTTTACACTAAAATAAATGATTGCTGACACATCTGACTATCCCCATTCAGTTCTGTTCTACTGGTTTCAAGATGCAAACATATCTGAAGAGTTAAAGGATTACAATTTCTTGTCTTTATGATTCTAAGTGAGAAACCTCCACAAGACCTGCCATGAAAGCCTCTTACTCCAAAGAAAAAAACGCATCAACTAAAACTCAACAGTTTCATAAGAACTCTTTCTTAAACAATTTTTTAAAAATTTCACATGTTAAAAACATCTAATATTGTATATAATTATTTCAAATAATCTCACATACCTGAGGGAGAATTATGAGCTGAAGCCAAGGATTTGGATTTTGAATCCGAAAGTCGAGAAATGCTATTGGCTCGAGTTCTAGCAGAAACTTTAGTGCTATCTCCTCCTGAGAGCAACCTTGAACCACTTCTAATAATTGCTTCTGGGGTACGAGATGAGGCAGTGCTTCTGGTTATTGTTGCTTCAGAATCACTACGTGCTGATAAAGAGCCAAGCCGATTTCTGCGAGGCTGAGCGAGTAAGTCTATTCTGGAAATACTTCTCCTCCCTGATGGAGGTTTTGATGTAGAACTTGTAGTGGACACTTCAGAAGCTACTGAAGCCTTATCAGCATCAGCAAGCTCGCTATCTGAGACTTCACCAAGGCGTGCTCTGCGCAAGAGAGAAGTCCTTGTGGGACGAGGTCTTGGAAGAGTGGTAGATTTACTAGATTGCCCAAGTCCAACAGGAGAGGTTTTTGATTTAGCTGACTTCCCTTCCATCTTGGAATGTAAAAGTTCATCTGCTGAGGCAAAAGGAACTCTTCCATGTGATTTGCCAGAGTAGGTTTCCTGGTCAGATGATAAGATATCAGAAATGGCAGAATGAGGTACGCTGGATGTTTGGTCATCATCTGTTAAATCTACTGAGGGTTGTCTCATTCTTCCACTAGATTGCACAGTTTTGCGAGAGTCAGCTCTAGACCCTCCATCTGAAGATCGACTCTTAGTTTTCTTTTCCATCTTTTCTCTGGCACTTGTAGAAGATTTTAAAACCTCCTTTGAAGGGGAACCAGTGGAACATCTATCTTTATATAAGTTTGTAAAGCTCTTCCGCTTCTGTGTGGATTTTCTTTCAGTGTCACCAGTAACAAGACTGATCGTGCTGGCTGTATCGACGTCTGACTCTGGTGATATGGAATTATCTCTGTTGTAACTGGGAGTGTCAGGACCTTCGTCAGTTTTATTTTCTTCACGCAATTTAGCTTCAAGGAAAGCCATTACAGCTTCTGTGTCTTTTAAAATGAGTGTTGTATCTATACTGGAATCAGTGTCCATTGAATCGCTTCTGTCACGTAACCTGTTTGCAGATATTAAAGGGGCAGCAGAACCACTTTGCTTATTAATGTGAGGAATAAGTTCTATAGGTATATTTGTGCTAGGCTTATCTATAGTAAAGCTACCTTGTCTCACTAACGGTTTTGAAGATTCCTTTTTTTCTCCTCCAAGTATTTTAGAACTTTGTCCTCTAATGATATCCTCATTTTTTCTTCTTTTTCCCTCACTCTGCACCAACTTAATTTCTGCTTTATCTGTGACATGTCCAGGAGCATTGTCTTGATTATCCAAAGTTTTGGGTGACATAACAATCTCCTCCCGACCTTTCTCAACCTGGTTTGCTGCAGATTTTGTAGAGGATAATTTTGAGGGTGTCCAGTGTCCTTGCTCCTTTCTTTCTTGCTGCTGAATTTTTGCTAAAGCTTGTTTTACCACAGAAGTTTCTCTGCCAGTTTCAACTCTCTCTTTACCAGAAGAGCTGGGAAAAGAAAAAATTTTGTCTCCAGTAGCTTTGGGTGAAAGACCATTCATTGTTCTGCTTGACTTAGCATCTGAGGCACGAGCTGGAGTTTCCTTCTCCTGAAGTTCAGTGTCTTGCTTTTCACCTATTTCTGACCTCTGATGAGATACAGGTTTTGGTTTTGAGTTTTCGTTCACTTTCTCCTCTATGGGAAGTTGTGGAAGTGTTCTCCTCTTTCGGTCACCTTGGCTGGTTATAGAAGCAGCTGAACCAGCACTTCTAACAGAAATACCAGACTCACTGATGTCTGTGTCTAAAAATGAAAGAGAAAATATTTGAGAAGACATTCAACAGCAAGGCAAATAGAAAGATTAAATGTTTAAGACTGCATAAGGCTAATACAACATAAAACAGAACTGAAAAAGTCTTCAGTCCATCCTGCTGTTCTATGGCAAGATCAATTATATTTAGACAAGTATAAGCAGAAAACATTTAACGAAGTCTTTCAGCCAGCTGCATCACATATACAAAGTTTTTATGATCTCACAGTAGGTTAAAATAGGTGAGAAATCACTGTTATATTAATCAGCACACCATTACAACAGGAAATGGAAACAAGTCTTACATTCCCAAACACCTTTAGGACCAGATTTCAAAACTACCAAAGCGAATGAGATCCTCCTTCTTCCTCCCTACTTGCCTGTTACATAGCTCGAGGTCTCACAGCTCAAGGCTACAGTCTGTCTCATGGACAGACTACAGCCTCTCCCTATGAGACCTTGCCTCACTCAGGCAAGCATCTGCAGTGCTGGGAGACACTTCTCAGCAATACTGAAAAGCCCCAATCATGAACAATGAACTTATGGCCGAGAAAGCAAAAACAATGTTTTTATCCCAAACAGGACATTGTAGTATAAAAATGTATAGAAAATGTATACAAAACCTCAAAAGAATGCAGTAATTCAGTGAATTCTTAGTATACACAAAATGCTCCTCTGGCAGAAAAGCATGGCCATGGACTGTTGCAAGGAATAACTGTTCTAGAAACCAAACTATTTTTCCACAGTGATGATGACTGTGTCCTCCTTGCCCATTTAACAAACGCAGCAGTTGTGCTGTCAGAAACNACAGCAGTTGTGCTGTCAGAAACAAGCCTTTGTTACTCAAAAGTGATAGAAATTGCTCTATGAATTGCTCTGACTTTGATTACTCAGATAGAAAAAATTCTTTTTGCAGTTCATTTGTCAGCTGTTGCAATATAATGTGACACACTTAGTAACACACATCTGTCAATTCCCTTTTTGCCAGGAGATCTCTATAAGCAACTGCTCTGCATACTCTGTTGGAACTTTCCTATCACGACTTGCCACCAACATTGGTTGCTCCAGGAATATAAACTGGAGTATAGTGTTTCTCTCTCTGTAAGAATAGTCTAAGCAATTAATTGAATATCAACAATCATGCTTTATGTATACCTGCTACTTTCTATCCATGCTCCTCATTCTGCCTTTTCTCTTTGCAGAGTCACAGCTTTGATGAACAATGCAAAAGGACTCATAGCACTTTTTTCTATAATCTATGTTAAGACACTGATTTGAGAAGCAGTAAGTACCTCTGAAATCTAAGCACAGTTTTCTATTTCCAGGACTGTTTTTTTTTTTTCTTGA
>WEKY01032212.1:0-18616 GCA_013390045.1 Picathartes gymnocephalus
AAGCTAAAATCCTAAGGCACCAATGGGTTTGTTACATTGATCATTATTGGGGTTTTTAACCTTATATCTGTGACATAGTCATCTCTATAATAATTAACAATTGAAACAGCATCTGCAGAACATAATTAGAAAAGTCCAGTGCTCCGCTTTACAAAAAGTCAATAATGGTGACTTAAAAGTTGTCAACATTTTTCAAAGATAAATTCTAGGTAATTCTAGATCATTCTGGATAATTCTGTGATAATTCTATGTATCCTCCTTCAACCAGTGCCCTTGAAATCTTCATTTCTGATAGTTTTATGCCAAGGTCCAGAGTAAAGATTAATTTCTTATCCAAATGAAGAGACAGAAAAGCACAGGAGAAAACCAGAATAACAAAAAGTAGTCACTTGTTTGAATTTTAAAATAATTACCCCTCTGGAGGGTCTAATTAATCATTGGATGAGTGCATAGAGCACAAGTCAAACGTACTGAAATTTTGTGATGTGCACTTGGCTCAAAGTAAAGATAAATTTGAGTGGTAGATCCAAAACATCCAGGCTGTCAGGCCTCTGTATTAAGAACACTTAAGGAGAAAATTAGAATCTCAAGTAAAAGATGGTAGACAGCTCATTGAAAGTTAACTGGGCTCTTGTATTATCCCAAAGAAGCTATAAAAATATGTGTGTCGAGCGAAATGATGGAACTGTCACAGCTGGGCTCAACACTGCAACTGTCCTAAATCTGTGTGGTTCCCATTTTTTAATAAATAAGTAAAAACTACCCAGGGAAAACCTGGGCTCCCTCTTCTGAGGATTAAGTATATCTCTGCCATGAGGTAAAGGGAGCAGAACTTAGTCCAGAAACACAGGGCTGTTCTGTTTATGTTCATTTTTTGTTAATTTCCTTTCCTAAAAATGATGCTACTGCTGTTTTGAGAGTGAATTCTAAGTGTCCGCAATGATATTTTAAGGGAATTTGGATTTCCTTTGATTCCTCCTAACTTAATTTTCCTGCAGACAAATGGAACTAGTTCCTGTGGGAGAATGACCAACTTCAGACACCAACTGCATTTTTTTCTGGCTCTAAAATGTCATTGTAGCTGGTTACCACCTAAAATTTGAGTTGCACGCGGGAGGGGCTTGTTGCCTTGGTGCAGCCACACAAGAAGCCAGGAAGCAGCGCCTCAAATCCTGTTTTCTGTTCCTTTCCCTATAATTTTTATCAGTGCTCAAATTTATCCTACAGATATAGGTCATGCTTACCTAAAATGGCCCAGACATGGCTTCTCTTCAGGAAACTTTTGGATTTATTGTGTACTTGGCTGGCAGGGAATTGCATGGCACATAACTAGGAGGATGCCAGACATGACTGAATCTGAGAAAAAAATCATATTGTGATAATTGCCACTGTAATTAGCAGAGGAGCATTAATAGGGCTTTAAAAAATACAAATATACTTAACTAAAATCTTCAAGCACTTCAACGAAAATTCAGTTTGATAAACGGAGTAAAGCATAAGTAAATAACGTGACAATATGTGGTAATCACAGCTCTTAACAGAAGCAGGATGTTGCATTTCTAGTTTGCAATCCATGGGGAATATCTGCTGGACAACACTGGTTAACTAAAGAACTTGTTAATATCCCTATAGTAACTAAATTCCAGAATGTTAATTTAGTTTGTGTTTGTCTTGTATGCTACGCATATGGATTCAGTCTAGCCTTGTTAAAAACTTTAAAAATAGACTTTAAAATAACCTTTTACTTTTTAATAAAAAATTATTCTGCATTATGTACCCAGTCATATAACCATTGGAAAAAAAGATGTTATTTCAAGAAAATAATTTGATTTTTTTTCCTATGAAAATGATGATGATTAGTGTAAGCTGTTAGTCAGTCAGCTCCATTAATTCAAATTCTGGCGTGTTTAAAGTAAAATCATGTTGTAACATGGGCCTAGAGGAGCCCAGGAGTGCAAGACCCTGGGTGATCGCTTTTACTAAGAGTGTTTATTAGATGTAAGATTTAAGAAGGAATGCCAGCAAAGGTTGCTTCTCTTTGGCTTTGTAATGAGTTTTTGCCCAAAAGCTAATCTCTTAATCCCTTGTATCTCAAAAAAAGCTTCTTGACAGTTTTCTGTGTAGTTGAAAACACTAAGTTGGTTAAAAATTAGTATTTGGGATGTCATGTAGGAAGAAAAGAGGAGAGTGAGGAAAAAAAAACAACACAGAGAAGAGCCTGTGTCACTCTGTCTCCTTCAAAAAGGCTGCACAGAAAATTTTAAAAGCACCTGAGAGTTGTCTTCATCCCCCTCATTAAACGAGACTCCTGCACCAGAATTTGTGCAATGACAGGATGCACTGCTGAACCCTGGGCACCAGCTGGGAAGTCATGAATTTTTCAAGGGATATACCTTGAACAGGAGGATTTTCACAGTAAAAGACAACAGGGATTTTACTTAATCATGCATTAATGTGGGTAAATAAAAGGCAATCCCATTCAGAGAGCAAGTCATGAACTATGCAGAGGAAAAATGAAGAAGTAGATGCATACGAGTACCCAGGAAGATCAAATATTTAGGCAGAAGTCTTCCTAAATAGATCAGCAAATATTCAAGACAGTTTGGGAGCTGCATGGATACTAAAGAATCTAACTTCCTTTATCATCTTAATGGAACTAATATTTGAAACAACCTGACATTGATCATAATACCAATTTCAAGCTAAGAAGATTAATTAATAATGTGTTTTAATAAATTTACCCATGGAAAAATATTACTTTTCTGCCACACTTCTTCTTTTTCTGACCCTGTAACTTTGACTGTGTCTAAACCGAAATTTATATAAAAAGTTTGTGATAGTAATTTGTATATTATAAATTACTAGTCCCATTCTGACCCTACTTTTTCATTAATGGCAATCCCACTTTATTTCTTATGTATACTTATATACCAAACTTAGTCGTGCTAAAAGACTTGAGATTTGGAGATAGATCTGTAATGTCACCTTATTTGTGCAGCCAGGTTTTCCAGTGCTCTAACAGATTTTAAATATCTGATAAACTGACAGAGAATAAGACAGAGACAGGCAGGAAAATGTGTATTTTAGTTTTTTTCAGTACAACACATCCTCCAGCGAGGTAGAAAAGGATTTAGCTAAACAGATAAAAGGTGATTAAATCACACATTCCAAATAGCAGGATGTTTTCCAAAGATAATAAGAACACTACGGTCCAGGTTAACTCTTTAGTAGACTCCTGGCTGCATATATGGAAACATTAATTTTAACCTAAATTAAAAAAAAATTTTTTTGATTAATTAATGTTGGCAACTAAATCCATTACAGATAAGATGACAGACTTTACATCTTTTAAATGACTCACAAGCAATTGTCAGGGGTCATGTAAATTAAGGAAATACAATAAACAGCAACTGTTACAGACAATTAATAGGAGTTTTTAATGAATTCTGTTCAGTATAACTCTTAATGTGCTGCCTGTCAACTTGGGTGACTAATTAGGCATGGACAGCACATGAGGGGAGCTATAAAACACTGGGGGGAGTTTTCTTTGAGATCAAAATTACTCTTGTTTTGTTTAGTGTGTGCATAAGGGAAAACAGGGGGAGAAACACAACCTTAGTGACAAAAAAAAAGGAGTAGTTAAATTTATTTTGCCATAAGGAAATGACAGTGTGTTCCATGAGCTGACCATGGTCACGTTTGAAATCTGAGCATCTTAAAACTACTCGGTTTTGATCTTCCAAATCTGAAATTCAATAACTGTCTGAGAGGATAAACTAGTGAACATGTTTAGTTTATTTAAGTGAAAAAATAACAGATGTCAAATGGGCTGCCAGCATCCTTTTGTAAAGCATCTGTACCTTTTATGTCCTCTCTCAATACTCATTGAGAGGATCTCATTATTGAAAAACATGGCAAAAAAAAAAAAAAANGGAAAAAAAAAAAAAAAAAAAGTCTGTGTGCATTTTGGAAGGGTGGAAAGGCAAGTTAATGATCTTATGGTTAATGATCAAGGGAAGCTGGGTCTAAGCACAGCTGAGAGAAGGGAGAAGGGTTGAAAGGTAAGCCAGAGATGCCAGTTTTCCATGACATCTTTATTCTGCCAAGTGACTGAGAAGTGATTGTGGGGTTCCTTGCTTAGCACGTTGCAGTTTTCCATATCAGTTCAGTCTTCCTGGTACCCAAACTAAACTTGTTCTTTGACAGCTGCTGTCTCTCAGCCAGAAACACAGGAATCAAAGTGGTTCTTCCCTTTTCATGCTGTTAAATAAAAATTCAGTAAGGTGGGTTAGGCCCAGAGTGCTCTGATCTTTTGCTTTGTGCCTTCATTTGCACAACCTAAGTCTCTACTTCTGCTTTCCTGACCTCTGCACTGACAGGACAAGGGCTTCTGAAAAAGAGTAGTACAGATAAAGTTTCTGTCACTCACTTCCAGTCAGTCTTGCAGATGGTTTTCAATACCATGATTAGAAATGACTGAATGATTTCAAAAATGCTTTTATAGTCTTAAAATGTGTGATTTTCTTTTTTTTTTTTTATTTTAAAGGAGGGTTGTTTGCACCACACATTGAACATATGTACTAATGGATTTTGCAAGGTAGAAATAGTGAAATGAATCCACTCTTACAAAAGAATTCCAATTACTTACTGTCATGTACATGTAGTATGCACTTGATGGGGAAATATTCACCTTAGCTGTAAATTAGGCAGCCTGGAATAATGCCAATTAAAGCACACTGTCACTCACCAAATCAGAATAGTTGAACATGTGAGGCACTTTTGGAGGTCTGTAGCCTAACCGCACCTGTCAATGGATGATCCAGGGCTGCAGGTTTCTCAGGGTCGTGTCCAGTTGAGTTTTGAATATTTCCAAATGGAAATGGATGGAGACTTTATATCTTGTCAGGGCAATCTGTGCCAGTGTCTGATCACCTTCACAGGGAGCAAAAAAAAGCAAGGAAACAAACAGACAAACCCCAAAAGCCCAAGTATACTTAAGTGTACTTTTGCGAAATTTAGTTTTTTCTCACTGTGCTGTCATTATGTACCACTGAGAAGTCCCTGGCTCTGGTGTCTTTATTTCTATTTTCTTCTCCAGGCTTGACAGTTTGATTTTAGGGAAATAATCACATCCATTTGCCTGCTGGCACTCCTTTCCCTAGTGCAGCACTGTCCTAGATGCAGATTGCCCAGGATATTGGGAAATAAGAGTGTGGACTCCAGATTTCAGCATCTATTATCCCTCTTTTGAGTGTAGTGTCACCCAAATTGATAATATTTATTCTTATATTAGCAAAATCTGTGTAAATGACTTGTTCACCATGTTTCCTGTTGTCAGCAGGGAGACTTTATTATATGGCTGTGAGTTCTTCAGTGAACTGTCATGCTTTACTCTTGATACTGAATCATTATTTGAAAAAATTGCAAAGGAAATTATTCTCTTTTTGCTGATACTCTTGCTCTCGAAATTCATTTCAATGGCTCTGTTGGTAAAAGAAGTTTAACATCAGAGGTGAGGTGGGCCTGTGTTTATTTGAATTCAGCAAAGATAATCAGGTTCTGTGGTCAAAGGGTATTTTCTTCTGAGAAAAGAGTGAGGGAGAGTGGGAGGGAAGGGATTGGAAACAAATTCTTCCCTGCAGGGCTTCAGCACATTGAGGGCATTTCTCAGTGTTCTGTTCTGAAGCCTAAGGCCTAGAGCTTTGCATTTCTGTTGCACAGCAGTGTTTTATGTGGGATTAGCTTCAAAACACATTTTTTAAACAGAAATTATCACATAATCAAGATGTTCTCACAGGTTATGGAGCTCTGTTGAAAGCAGTCAATACATATTAATAAAAATAATTTGACAAATTAGGCCCTAATGTTTAGTTTCTGGGTAGCCTGAAGAGCATACAATGCACAGAAATCTAAATGGAGTAGTCTGAATGCATGCAAGCAGAATAGCTTGATAAATGACATTGATTGCAGGGCAGAAAGTGTTGTACGCCATAATTTATAATATTTCTGCCAAAACAGTTGCCTTTGGTGTTGATTGCCAGTAAATCTGTTGTGAAAATAAGGTTTCAAGTCACACTGGTGAGGAGGCTACAATAATGGATATTCACAGAGTCATAGAATCCCAGGTTGGAAGGGACCGAAAGGACCATCTGGGTCAAACTTCCTTGGCAAAATCATGGTCCAGGCAAGATGGGCCAGAGCCCTGTCCAGCTGAATCTTAAAAATCTCTGATGGTGGGAAATCCATCACAGTTAATATTCTGTTAGCTTTAATCAGAGTATTTCTTTTATAAAGCATTTTGAAATAAGTGACAGGTCTTGCAAGTGTACGTGGCACCCCTGGTCAGTATGAAAATGCACAATGTTTGTAGATAGCGAAAACTTCAACTCCAGAGTGAGAAATGCCCTGTCAAATGCACCCCATGCTGGAATTCATATCAAATTTGTTTTTCTCTTCACAAATTTGTTATTTGAAAGTACAAACCAGCAAGGGATAAGCAGTTCTTGTCACACACTAGAGGATGAGAAGTGGTACACTCTGAAGGAGGTTTTGTGCATTTTATGCATCTAATTAAAAGGGCAAATATAAAATATCCAGGCTCTTGTTGGCAGCCATACTTCTTAGGATGAGAACTTCTAAGAAAAACAGTGTTCTTGAGCATGGGTTTACTTGCAAAATCACATCCCCAGCCCCTTCTTTTAATTGGAGGGATGAAGGTCTCAGTAGTGCACCATGTTTTGATTAAAAGCTCCAACACTGATACCAAGACTTGCATGCAAAAATGTTCAGAAAATCATGCATGTGGGTCATGGAGAACTGTGACAAACTGTGAGGTGTGGGTTTTCCATCCAGGTGTTATTTTACTGGAAATCACAAGTCCACAGAACCTGTTAAAGGCAGGGTGCTCCAGAAACAAGAGCTGGCACCTGCCTGGGCTGTGTGTACTGGAAGGGAGGCACCTTTAGTGAGCCAGATCCATTTCCATGAGGTTTTGCCCTGTTTTATTGGGTGAAGAAGAGAAAGAAAATGGAACAGAGGAAAAAAAATAAAAGAGCAGTTTCCCCAGAAATGTGTTGCATCTATGGCCTTATATATATTTTTAAACCAGCTTCAAAGACAAGTAGGTAGAATAAACCAGTTATGTTTTGTCAGATCTGCCAGTGAAATAGGCAGCACATAAAAATCTGGAGAGCTCATGCTGACAGACAGGGGAAATTGCTCTTTGGGTAGGTACTTTTAGCATCGTCTGGGGAGAGAAGTGTTCAAATAATTCAGCCACTTCGAAGGAAAGAGGTCTTGGTGGGCAGCAGCTGCATTGGATTAAAACAGCAGAGCACATGACACATCAGGATCTAATGAAATAAATATTCTGGTACACAATATCCTGCACATTTTCACATCCATGAGTACCTCTGGAGTGGTCCAGATGCCTGTGAGGCTCACTGACACAGCTGCTGGGCTGTTTGTTGTGGTGTTCCAGGTCTTGTTGATTTTGTTCTTCAGTGTGCTTGGTGTTTAAAATTGGTCTCTCACCACTTCTTCTTATTCTTATTCTTATTCTTATTCTTATTCTTATTCTTATTCTTATTCTTATTCTTATTCTTTTTCTGAATGCTTATTCTCAATCCTTATTCTCATTCCTTATTCTGACTCATTCTTCTCTTCTTCTTCTTCTTCTTCTTCTTCTTCTTCTTCTTCTTCTTCCTCTTCTTCTTCTTCTTCCTCTTCCTCTTCTTCTTGTTGTTAAACTATGGAAACCACACATATTTTATTGTTCCTAATCAATTGTTACTTCCTTTAAGACAGTTTCTATTACTAGATCATTCTTTTTAGGTATGCCATTATCATTGCCAAATGCTAGAGGTCTCCATGTTCCTGTCCAGTTCTAAAGAAATCAATAATTGCAGGACTTTTTATGCTTTTAAAATACACCACTTCTTAGGAATTAATAATTCTTACTGGTTAGGGATCATTAAGCATCATCATGCTCAGGATTAATTACTCTTCTGTTTCACTAGCAATGGGGTGCAATTATTTTTCTGTTCCTTTAGTTTCTTGGCTAATGCAAAGTAAGTAGTTATGGTAATTTTTAAAAACCCAGACAACATAATTTCTCATAAAGTTTAGACTTAAGAAATGTTCTTGAAGCACTGCCTCTGTTTGTTTTCCCATTCTATATAATATAGTTTTCTCCTGGATTTTTATGTAGAAGGATGTGACTCAACAGTATGGAAGCAACTTGCTAAAAATAAAAATGCCAGAAGGAAGCTGATTCTTTCACTGAAAAAGCAAATTGGTCTTTAATGAGATGTTAATTCTGGCATCCTAGGAGATTCAGATTAGAAGATTTTATACTTCTTAGGAAAAAACGATCAGATGGAAAACCTGGTGATGTTGAACTTAATGCAAGTTCTAAATGCAGTTTGGTTCCAGAGTAAAAGAAACACAAATTAAAAGCTGAACATTGGATCCAGAGACAGATGGACATTATTGTTAGTTTTTTTTTCTTTTTGCCTTTAAGTTTTTTACCAGATTTTTTTTAAACTATTTATATAAAGGGCTCATTAAACAGAACAAAATACATCATGTTGTGGAATCACTTTTTCTTCCTTTTTTCTCTCCATGTATGCCTACTTGTTTTTAAGTAATGAATTAAGGAAATACTTATTTGTTACTGAGAAAAAAATAGATGCAATAGTTGAGGAACCCTTTTGCCTTTCTCCAGTAATAAAAATACTTCTGTTCAGAAGCAGAAGACTAAGAGTACCCAAATGTTTCTCCTAATAAATTCAATATTTCTAACTGTGAAAAGTTGCTATTTAGTAGCTCAGAAATTTCTTTTCACTGCGTAACTCTCTGTGATCTGATTCCTTTCTATGCTTATTCCTTTTTGATTTAAAATCTCCGTTAAGTCACTTGCTTAAGGGCCTTTGGTGTTCATCATCCAGGTGCAAAATTCCCTTAAGCATTTAAAATACTGTGGAATGATAGATGTACTCTCTTACAAATTTTTGGGGTTTTTTTTTGTTCAGTTACAGAATACTAAATTAACTTGTGGAAGATTTTAAACTGGAATATATAAAACTAGTATTGTCTTGAGCAAATGTACCTTATTACTTAGTATATTGAGGACATCAAGGACTGTTGGTAGAGGTTTTAGAAGAATGTAGAATTATGCTGATATCGATCAGATGAGGCTTTTTAATTTTTTTTCGGAATGGAATTCATTTGTTCCAAAAATCACATTTTTCCTATGTAAGGGGAATAACTAAATGCTTTAATTCTTGATTGGTTTGGTTTGTTGTTGTTTCTTTTTTCTTTATTTTTTTCCCTGAATGTATGTGTAATTACAAGAACTCCACAGCAAGTCTATGGTTGAAAGCTTTTCATATTCAACTACAGAACTAATGCATGTTTTATTGCAAGGAATCAAGAAAACAGGGGAATTATCTATGAGAGAATACATATAAATATAATATAAAATAATTAGCTATGAAAATTATCAGTCAAAATAAGGAAGAAAAACACTGCAGGGGTGTCTCACCTTTCCTACTCCATTTCAGGGTTTTAGTTTTTGTCCGGACTTACTGCTTTTTAGCCAGATGTGCCTGTGCTGTACCAGTTCTTCTCAGGTGTTAATAACAAGGCTGAAATACCCCTACTTTTCCTCCTTCATTTACCCAGTAAATTGTCTGGGATGGTTCTTTTGGAGTGAAAAGACACTACATGCCACGTGCTCATCTTTTTGTGCATTCGTGGATAATGAGGGTAATGAGGACTTGACTGAAATGCTGACTATATGAACCATATGAATAATTCGACTTAGAGATACTGGTTTTGAGGTTTTGGGTTTTTTTTCAAGTTGTATCACAGGTGTACAGCTTTCTCCAACTTGATGATGCTATAAAATGATGACTAATAATCATTAATTTATATTTATGTTATGTTAATGACCAGAATTATTAAGGCATGAGGTTTCATGCTGATTTATGGTTGCAGAGCTAGTACTTCACATGCATTATTTGAGCTGAACACACGCTTGAGAACTCACGTTGCACCATGAGTTAAGAGTCAATATATTATTTCCTGTGTTAGAAGAAATTAATCAATAAGATTGAAATTAATGTTTCAACTGTTCCCCCAGGGCTGTATCTGTAATGTTAGAATATTAATTTGAGGCACAAACTCTCAAGTTATTGAGACCATCTTCATTTTGAAACATGCACTGGAATGGCTCCACTCTAAATCAGGGAATTATGGAGGCTGGACAATTCAAAAGGCTGACTTGGACATGACCTAAATTTTTTGTTTCTAAAATTAGGAAAAGAGTGAGGTAGAATTCAAGAGCTTCACAACCACACTTCAGCTTCCTTGGTACTTGTGATTCTGCTTGATTTATGTGTCACTTCATGCATAATTGGTGCAAATACCTGTAGTTCCACTCTTCTGATCTGTGCTTTTTGACAGATACCTAATTCCAATATGCATGAATACATGCAACGTTTTAATGTTGGGTTTTTTTTCAAATGGATAGGTATGAGACATGCATAGACAATCTGCTTTGTTTGCCTGTCTGTAGGCACAGTGCTCTGATCACAGAATCACAGAATGGTTTGGGTTGGAAATGACCTTAAACCCATCCAGTGCCACCCCCGTCATGGGCAGGGACACCTCCCACTGTCCCAGGCTGCTCCAAGCCCCTGATGCCTTATCAGCGTGACCTGGAGCAGAGGCCAGACAAAAGGAGAGGAATAAAGTAGGGATTTATTGCAAGGCCTTCCAAGGGCACAGCCTGGCAATGCAAGAGCCCGGCTGCAGCCCTGCCAGGATGGGCCTCGAGATGGACACAGAGAAGGGGCCTGGGCACGGGGTTTCACACTTTGATAAGTTATGCTCCATTTGCATCTTGAGCTTAACTGTCCAGTTAATAACTTGGAATGATGAAGTTCCATCCTCCTTGCTTGCCCTCCTTGCTTTTACGTTGTTTGTGCTTTTGGGCCTGAGGTTGGGAATGATTGTCCTTGAATCTTGGGCTGGAGAGAATTGTTGTGTCTGACTGCCCCGTGAGGAGAACTCAGTAACACTTCATATGAAGCTGAGAACTACACACTAAAGCAGAACAGAAAAATCTAAAACTTAGGGCATCACCCCAATGTCCAACCTGGCCTTGGGCACTACCGGGGATCCAGGGGCAGCCACAGCTTCTCTGGGCACCCTGTGCCAGGGCCTCCCCACCCTCCCAGGGAACAATTCCTTCCCAAAATCCCATCCATCCCTGCCCTCTGTCACTGGGAAGCCATTCCCTGTGTCCTGTCCCTCCAGCCTTTGGCAATTGTCTCTCTCCATCTTTCCTGCAGCCCCTTCAGGCCCTGCAAGGCCACACCGAGCTCACTCCAAATCCTTCTCTTCTCCACGCTGAACTATCCCAATTCTCCTAGTCTAAATTGTGTCTTACTTCCTAACAGACCAACAGGAGTGATCAAAATATCCTAGAATATTTAGTTTTTGCCATAGGGAGTGGGATAAAAAAGCTCAGACTTCAAATCCTTATGGAGATGCTTCACATATTGCATTTCCATTCATACACCACTCTTCCTGGTCCTTTCCCTTTGTATCAGTGCATCCACAAAACAGGATATTCCAGAAAGGTATGTTTTCTGTCTAATGCATCTTTTTGTTCCTTTTTACCCACCAAAAATGATCATGGAAAGAAGGTCTAGGGCTTGCAGATATTTATCCCGTGTAGGATCCCATACTCTAGAAGACAGGGTTGAGAGTGCTGTGCCTGTGGATTCAGAGTTTCAGAGGGGAAATCCAAGATATCTGTAAATTCCAAAGTCTCTTCTCTAAATTCCATTCAATATTTTTTTGTAGCTCCTCATGGCTTTGAACAGCAAAAGAATAATGAAAAAAAAACCTGTTTGCTTAGCTGGTTTTTCTAAATGCAGGTGTAGGGAAAACCGGAGAGGAAAGAACAACTGCTGCTGTGGCAACTGCCTTAAAGTTACTTTTTCTTCTAAACAGAATTAGGCGTTTTCATGGAGTCTGATGTGTTTCAAATAGAAACACAGCAGAAGCAAAATGTCTCATTTGTTGACGATGCCTTTGTCTCATTTCCAACATGGCCTGGAAGCAACTTCAGCTTCAAATGCATATTTAAGGTTAAATGAATTGGCTCTGAATGAACATTTAATGTCCTTTATAAAACCAGACCAACAACAAAAAAACCAAACAGCAAGACAACAAAAAAGCAAGAACAAAAGGGTACGTTAGTCCCCAGACTGTCAGATGTGTTGTAGCAAAAGCCACCAATGGGGAGGTGACCAGAAAGGATGTACCTAAGAAAAGCTAATATGTTATTACAAATGTGCTGAAGAGCTGAGATATTTTATACCCATTTCTTCTCCAACATGATACTAACATACACATTCACTAAAAAAAAATTCTTTTTTCATAACTTACACAGCATTTGCAGTGACTAGAGCTTTAGAAAGGGTGAAAAGCTTAGTTCCAACAACTTGCATTTAATTAAGATGAAAATTATATTCTCAGTGAGAACCTACAGTAAGTATTATGGGGCTCAGCAGAATATATTTGTCTGTGCACTAATGTTGATTAAAAGACATCATAAAACACCACCACACCATTTTCAGAGTTTCCAAACTGTGTTTTGGAGTTTAGTTCTGCAGACAAAAACCATGTTCTTATGGCAGATGTGTCTTTCCCCTACAGTAACCAGCTTTCTACTGTTGGGACTGTATGAACTGAAAACATTCCTACTGTGGAAAAGAAGACTTTTTATGATTAGTAAAGATTCTTAACTACTCAGATACACCTGAGAAAAGATTCTGACAAATTTTTTCAGCCCTGTGTTGGCACAAGATCTGCATTTGCACAGGCAGTGATGACATCAAGGCTTGCGACAGAACCATGGCTGTGGATCAAGAATTAAAGCCCTGAGAACCCAGTAAGAAAAGTACTTTAAGAGCTAAATCTCAGTGTATTATATTACCATTATCTAGAAATATAAAGCATCCAGTTCGTATTAATTATCCAGTTCTGTCAAACTCAATTTGAATTGACATTTAATCAAACAAAAAACATTTTTTAAGTTGTCTTGGTTTTCTCCATGTGTTAAGTAAGATGAGGGCAGTAAGGGTGTGAAATAGCATGAAGACAGATGTATGCCAGCATCTCCATGTACAAATGTAATCTTGCTGCAATTGAGAGAGAGAAGCATGTCTTGATTAAAAATTCCTATTACTTTCCTCTCCTTCTTTAGGCAGGTCAACTTTTTAATCATCAGTTATATTATTCATTATGAACACTCTAATGAGGCCAGAATTTGGTCCTTTAAGATTAATTTTTGCAGATAGGAAAACTGCGTTGTCAGTGTCATTTGATTTATTCAAAAATATGTCTGAATGGGCTGTAATTTATAAGGGGAATGATGACAGTCATAAAAAGAAAATATTTAATTTCAGCTTCTGCTTTTCCTGGCATGAAATAAGAAACATCTGCAGTAGTCATTAGCTTGTAGCTGAACAATACATTAGCCTAAGTCAGCAACAAAAGTGAGCAGTGGATTAACTTTGTCCTCACTGGTGGTGACTTTGGGATCAGTCTTACTTATATTAAACCAATAGATCCTGACCAATGTAGCATAAACAAAGAAAATAAATATATCAATCTGAATGCAAGGTTGTGGATGCTTCTGAAATATCAGTGCCTTCATCACTTGCTCCCTCAGGGTGGAAGAAGGGACCTGGGCAGTTTAAAAGTAACTCAAAATAAAATAGATTAGTTATATTTTACGTATGGCAGCTGGATAAATGAATACCCAAAGACCATGAAATAAAAAGTTTGCTAAAATAAGGAATGTAAATATTAAACTAGCAGTCTATAAATCTTGATACTGATTAGAAATGGGATGTGTTAAGCATTTCTTTCATGCCTGTTACAGTTAAATACAGAAGGAATTATATTATACAATTTTTGTCTGGCCTTGCAGAAGTCAAACTGGCAGCAATACTTTAGGAGAAATATCTTATCCTTATTTAGGAAAAAGAAATATTAAAAGTACAATAATCTGGTTAATCAACATTGAATTAAATCACTTTTTAATATATATATATTACTTCATTTGCCACTGAATTTAATTTCATACTCTGTAACAAGATGAAAAAGTGAGAAAATGATCTATGGTAGCTGCACTGTTCTGCTTTGACTTGGCAGCCCTAAAAACTACATTTTCTGTGCTGAAGGCCCTTGGCTTGGTGTGACAGTTCTGCCTGGAGCCTGAGAACTCTACAGGTTGAGTAGGAGAGGAGGCAGGACTTGTGGGTGACACTATAAATCTAGTTTATTTGCATTTTCACAGCCTTCACAACCATATTTGGGTAGGAAGCAGACAACTTAGCATCATAAACATAGAATTTTTTTTTTTTCATGTTGTTAGCCAGTGTGTGGTACCCAAATCACAATGGCACCACCCTGTCTGATGATGAGAACTGGGGCAACAAAGAGGATGTGATTAATAGAAAGCCAGAGTGGAGTACACTGAAACGTAGCAGAGATGGCCTGCCTGGTGAGAACAAAGTGACGAAGGGAGCCTGATTAAAAGGAGTCAAAAAAGCCCAGCAAAGCAGCTGAACAGCATCACAAAGGAAGGAGAGGGAAGTGACTGCACAGTTCAAGAGAAACTTCAGGGAAACAGAGGTTTTCTTGCAGTTTGTTGGGATCTGTAGGACTGTATCAGCTGCAGGAGTACACATTCCCACTCTTTGGGTGCAAACTATCCTCTCAGACTGGAGGAAGGTGACCAAACCCTTTGGCAGAGGTACTGAGGACACAGGTACCATGTATTCACAGAGACTAGAACAGATAAAAAATGTGAAAAAATACTCTATGTGCACTTTAACATTTTTAACAGGTGTTCAGGGCCCATTACTCACAAGCTTGTAACTTGAATAAAGTTAGTTTTGTTACTGCCTATGAGGATTTGTCAACATTAGGAGCAGAACAGGCCATCATTATGATTTGCATGATCTGTAAATCACATTGTGCTATCACACCCCAGTATTGCTGCCTGGATCTCCAGGAGCCACCCTCAAGCTTTGCTTCCCCAGGAAGCTTAAAAATAGGATAAATCCAGAAAGAAGAGGGGATTTAGAGAAGGGATTTTGGTAAGGTGAGAGAAACCCAGCTGATCTAGTTGGCAGTTTCTCCTCTAAAAGTAGTTGGAAAATGGCATTGTTTAGATTATACATATTTCAGGGAATTTTTTTGCCCCGACCCTTTACCTGAATACCACAATTGTAAAATCTACAGTTACAACTTCATCTAGAAATATCACTTCATGTGTCGAGGTGGATGTCAACAATTAAACATACAAACAAAAAAACCCAGCTTTTCAGCACTGGATTTATTTTCTGTATATAAACAAGTACTCAGGTGCTTCTCTATTTATATTTTCATCAACCAAATAACAGAACTCTCTAGCCCTTACTCCTGGTTATTTCTAGTGTATCTTGTTCTGGTAACATTTCTGTTAATTTTCTCTTTCTTTGATATTTTCAAGCCTTTACTGAAATGTAGACACAAGAACCAGAAAACTTAACCCAGATCTGTTTTCAAATCATTATAGGAGGTACCAAACTAATTTTATGTGTTTTTTTTTTTTTCTAAGATGTTTTATATCTCAATATTCAGGAATCTCTTTGACTGCTATATTTATTCTTATTAATGAAAAAGAATGGGTGAGATGGTGGAAAATGGATGGTATATAAAACAGCAACAGGATTTTTATCAAAAATAGTTTCGCTAGAAGGACCAGGGAAGTGACAAGGTGGGGTTGGGCACAGATTGATCTCTATGATCTTGGAAGTCTTTTCCAACCTAAATGATTCTGTGATTCTGTAATTATTTGATCAGTGGGTAAAAAGAAAACATTTACACTATAAAAGACTGTATTTACCATATAAATTGTTGATGAAAAAGTCATTAAGCAGGAAAAGATGTTAATCTGTCCTGCAGACACTCAGCAGAATCACTGTCATGTAGACAACTGGATACTGCAGATATTATTCAAACCCAAATATTAGCTATGGCTGTTATTCAATATAAAACTGGATGAGAAATTATAATTTTTCAGTGATGTTGAGCATTTTTAACACATTTCAGAAGGTGTTTTAAAACCTGAACTTGCTGTGGGTCCAGATAAGTCCTTGGTTATCATAACACCAGGTAAGACTGGCACTGTGGTGACATTGTTCTTACTGGAAAAGTAGGGGGAAAAACAACCCTTAAAAACAATAAGGTTGTGGCAACTTGTAAGTATGATTTTATTGCAGAAGTAAGAAATTCTAGTGGATTTTCAAGATTTTGATCTGCAGGAATTTTTTGAACCATAATTCGGATTGTTTCAACAAAAAACAGCATCCCCTGTGGCACAATGCATTGCAGAACAAGAAAAGTGATCAGAAATATCCTTCAAAGGCTTCAAGGTGTCCAAAAAAGGCCAAAGGACTTTATAAAACTGTAAAGAAAAAGAAATATGGACAAAAACCATTTTGTTTTCCTTAAGCTTACTGGTTCAGTTTTTATGGATAACATGGATATGCCATTAATGTCTTTCCTCCTCGATGTTCTTTGGAAACAAAGAGTGTCTGCTATTTCTTAGTTTTTACCAAGTTACTCAATTTGCTGTCACTGTTTAAGTTGCTTTGTAAATCAGGTGTAAGACTGAAGAAAAAAAAGAATGTTCATTAAATTGAGCTGTCTTGTCTCCCAAGGGGAACAGAAGCTGCTGGAAGTATTAAAAAAAACCCCAAAATACCAAATTCAAACCAAGCCAAACCAAACTAAACCAAACCAAACAAAAAAAAAAAAAAAAAAAAAAAAAAACCCAAAAAAAAAAAAAAAAAAAAAAAANAAAAAAAAAAAAAAACAACCCAACAACAAAAACGAACAAACAGAAAACCAACCAAACAAAACAAAACAAAAAAAACCCCATAAAAAACACAAACAAAACCAAACCAAGCAACCAGTCAAAACCCCAACAATCAAAAAAAAACATTCAACAACAAAAAACACCACCACCGCCAAACAAAACAAAAACAAAACTAAGCAAACAAACAAAAAACCCAAGCCAAAATAAAAAAAACCTCACTAAGCCTTTCACTCATTGAGGGTTGCATTTGTGATGGCAAAATGGCAGCAAAATTTACATGATCACTTTCTACTGGGAGAGATTGACCTAATTGCAGAGGAGTTAATTATGCTGGAGCTGCAAGCTGGAATTTGGTCCTGGCTAGACTAAACTCTGGTGATTTCGGAGGATATCTACGTTATAAAGTGGTGTGAGGGGACATTAGAATAATTCTCAAGCTGCAAGGTAGCACAGTAAAAGAAGCACAGCTAGTGGAAGGTAATAGAAATGTGTATTTCATCGATTTATTCCAGGTCAGCAGGAGACAATAAATTCAGTCAGTCACTTTTACACTTATAAAATGGATCTCACCTAAAGAGCTTTGTGTGTTACAGAGGATCAGGAAGAAGATGAATAAGTGAAGAAAATCCAGCCAAATTTTGGCTGTTTAGTCCTAGCAGACACTTTGCTCTGTCAGCTTACACAGAGTGGGACATGCATGTTTGTATGTATGTTTTTGTGTGTGTTTTTTAAAACTGTAGCATGTCATTGTGTGTCTTTTAATGCAGAGTCATGCATAAAATTCACTAGGTTAAAACATGGAATATTTATGAAGTGGAACGATTTGCTCACCAGATGAATATTTCATGGCTGCTATTTTTTATGTCTGATTTCTTCAACATACCTTCTACTTAGTCACAACAACCTTTGATGTAGAAAGAGCTTGCAGAATGCTGAATGCAGTAATTAACATACACTTTAAAATAGTTGGTTTAAGGTAAATTTTAATATTCCAGTGAATTTCATTAAGAGGATTATTTTCTGTTTGGTGAAGTTGTCATAAGATTCCTGGTGAAAAAGATTTTGGAGGGGGAAAAATTAGTGTTTGGGATTAATTTAGGTCTTTTGCATTTTTTCTTTGTCTTTAATTTAAGTCCTTGTTAGACTTCAGCAATTCCACTGACTTAGTCAAGTCAGAACTTCATGTTAACATTAATAATGCTGTGTAAAGTTGAGCAATTGACAATGCAATAAAACTGCATCTGTTAGCATTTGGATCACCCATCTCTGAACCTGAACTTTTCCTTGCATGAATATTAACTGGAAAATGCCACGGGGGCCATGCAAATTATTCATGAGTGCCTGTTAAATTCAGAAGGAATTTTTAACCTTAAAAACAAACACATATCTCTGACCTAAAAACTAACAGAAAGAAGTGTAGCGCAAAAAAAACCTGGGAAAATATTTATGAAAATTACTTTCATTTTAATATTTTGAGATAGTGTTTATTGATGCCTAATTTTGAATTTTTAAAAAGAATATTCCAAGTGTTATGAAACGGGTGAGTTTTTCTTTTTTTCTCTTGAAAGGTTTGAAGTTAAGATGAATTGGTTTACTACAAGCATGGGAATTTCTTTGGTTGACCCAAATAAAAAGTTTTCCACTTCTACCTAATATATATCTTTT
>WEKY01032215.1:2737-34067 GCA_013390045.1 Picathartes gymnocephalus
ATTATGCTTCCATCACCCGTTAAACGCAAAATTTGATGTTATTTTCTTGATTCCTCTTCTAGAAATTGAGAGCAAATACTTTTTATTCTGCAAATTGTTTAAGAGCATTTTTGCATAATCTCAAATCAATATAATGGTTACTGATTGCATTCTTTAAAACTTTAAGGAAAACTAACTGTTACCAATCTGTATGAGAAAAATCATACATTTCTGCACTTTCTGATTTCATAAATGCCTCAAACTCTTTTAACGAGAAGATTAATGTATAAAATATGTGATACAAGCAAAGTATAAACTACATGAAAAGCTGTAAAAAAAACCTCTGCTAGAAGAAAACTGCCTAGAAAAAGCCATCATAAAGACTCTAAAGAATAATGATTCACATTTTTCAGTGGGTTAAATTTAAAATTCCTTCTTAAGAAAAATTCTGATCGAAGCTCATTGTTTGACTGAAGCTTACTGTAACAACAGCAGCACAGCAAGCAATCTACACTGTGCTTTTATGCAAATTACCTCAAAGAAAAAAAATAACTTCATAAAGATTCTGAAAAAAAACCTTCATTAAAAGTTTGACACTGCTCAGAGAGGATTGCACTATTCCCCCTCCATTTTAGTAGCGAAAGCTGTCTGGAAATTATAATAAAATTGAATAAAAACCAGCTAAGACAGATCAAACAGACAGATACATCTTTTCCAAATACATACATATATATATATATACACATATATATATATGAAGTGATATAACAGAGTTTCCACTGCTTAGAAAAGGCTGACAGTCAATTTTAAACTAAACTAATTGTTTCTGAGCTCATCTAACATTTATTATACCAAAGTCTGAAAGGTTGAATATAAACATGAAATTTAAATCTCTTTCAAGAACAGGTTTGTTTGTTTTTTCTGAATGCCTACTATCATTTAAAAGAGCAAGTGCAATACATCAGCACAACTTATTTTGAAACGTGTTCCAAGAGAAACCAGGAACATGAGCATGAAAACATATAATTTGTATTGACTTTTCATCTGAATAATGCAGCCCTGTAACACACTCTTAGTTCAATCAATACAAATTTAGACGTAAAGGAAACATTTAATGTTTGGGAAGTCAGTAATGTAACAATGCCAGAACAACAAAAAGCAAATGAGATGAAAACAAGAGGCATGGAAAGTGAAGAAACCCTGGAGGAGGAAAAAGACAACACTTAAAACTCTCAAGAAATGAAGAAAACATAAGTAGAAATGAGATACAAAAGGGGAAACTAAGAAAGGCTTTGAAAGAGAAACTAGAAAGAAAAGAACTGCTCGATTCAAGCATTTTAGTTCTTTATACTTATTATTCTGTAACTCATTGTATTTCTCTGGCAATTCATTAGATTAGATTCTGACAAACACGCTTTTTGATCCTGACATGCAATCAGGAAAAAACTTAGAATCACATAATTCCCACATTTTCAGCACTCATATTCCCATTCTAATGGGCTCATAAATAAATGTTTTTATAATATTCTGAAAATGTGCTGGATACTACCTTTACATGTTATTGCTGTGTACTTGTGAAATATTTCTTATACATAGGAAAATGCTATTTCAGGTAGAAAAAAAAAATGGCTAAAGGGCAATGTTCTCATTTTCTTCTGAGTAATTTCTTTTTTCTTCTGGAAAACAGATTATTAGTTACTATTCTAATAGAATACACACCCACTCCTGGTTCAAGGCATCTTAAATCACTACGGCTGTTCTAAGAATTACTTCATAATAACTGGAATTATTGAAATGGTAGTTTGGCATTTGGGGGACAGCTTATCTTCATAAGGTCACTTTGAACTTGTAAAAGTATTATATAGAAGTTTTTTTCTTTATTCTAAGTTCATTCAAGATCTCATGCTCAGAGACTTAAATGATGGGGACATTTTGAGTCTCACAGATTCACAAATGGATCCAAAACTGTTCTCACTTTTCTAAAATGCCTTTCACACTGTCAACAACTGAAGTATCAAAGGACTTCCAGAGAACTTCTTGTGCCTTTTGAATTAAATAAACTGAAAAGGGCCGAGATGATTAGTGACTCTAAAAGCACATGCCATATTTAATATGGAATAGTTTTGTCACAGCTTTGATGGCATTAGGGTAGGATCATTACGATTTGTAAAGAAAAGTATCATTTTTCTTTATATCAGCTGACATCACAGGTCTCAGATCATATATTTAATATTACATTCTTTGAAAAAATCTGGAGAAATCAATTTGTAGCTCCAGATTCTCACCAACACCAGTAAACATTAAGCAGAAATATCTCATGGGCTTAACATGAGAAACTGTAGTCTCACTTTTCTTATTTTATAGCACAAGTGAGTATCCTTCACTTTTTTCCCCCCATTTCGTTTCCAAATATTGGTCATTTCTACCTGATTTAATTTAAAGTTTATTACAAGCTTTTCTCATATGAGTTACTAACTGTCTTAAATTCTTTTAATCCTTTCATTTCTCTAACCCAGTAAGAATGCACTTTTTTCAGTTACTGGAAGTATCCATAATACAACAAATCAGATTGATCAAAAA
This sequence comes from Picathartes gymnocephalus, assembly GCA_013390045.1. Taxonomy (NCBI): domain Eukaryota; kingdom Metazoa; phylum Chordata; class Aves; order Passeriformes; family Picathartidae; genus Picathartes; species Picathartes gymnocephalus. The sequence continues at coordinate 5,297 of WEKY01032215.1, forward strand.
ATCCTTGAGAACAAGACCAAAGCACTGATATAAAGCAAGAACTTTAACAGCAATCACTGCAGAGGAAGAATAAATAATGAATATCTTAATCATATTGACTGAATTATGAAATATCCAAATAAGCAACAGACAATGTGGAAGACATTTCTGCTCAGAATTTCTAAGACTCTATGAAAGAATAGAGATAATATGGAATAAAATTATCAAAGAATCCTTAATCAAAGAAAATGGAATCATGAAAATCTAGAAAGAAAACTCAGCACTATTTTTAAGTCCCTACCAGGGAGGTAAAGGTGTGATTACAGTTTATATTGCATATGCATGTTTCTATTTTACACACAACACTGCACCTGAAAAACACAACCCTGACATAGTTTCCAAATTATGCTTCAGTACTTATTAATAGTGAACAATGAGGGGAATACATTCCCTTCTCCTGTTTTGCTCATGTTGGTTTTCATCTTGATTAGTCAGCTGGACAGGCTCTTACTGCCTACAACCAGAATGCCTTAGGGGGAAAAAACAGCTTAAATCTTGAATGCTAACAGCCAGCACATAATTGCACATTCAAAATTAACCTCCTGAATCCTCAGCTAATACTGATCAATATCATGATTGAACCATTTCTTAAAAATACGTAGTAAATCCCCCATATAAAATGTAAAATTGTGTATATACATACATGCCCATGCATATTAGCTATACATGAAAAACAATTTCAAAATTATACCATGTTAGCATTTCTAGAAACATCTGGTTTGAACATTCTTAGGTTAGCAACAAACTAATCCTTCAATAGCCCTTTGTCCATCAAGAATAACAGTTTTAATGAGTCCTTAGATTGCAATCAACCCCACATTTGGACAATCCCAGCCTGTATTTCTTATAGACAGAAAAAAAGTGAAATAAGCTCTCAGTAAATGGCCATCACAGCTATTAACATCCTGAATATTGAACATGCACTGAATTTCAACTTACCAGTACTAACACAACTTTCTCCATCCTTACTGAGCTTCCAGCCTTCATAACATGAGCACTTGACAGTATTTTTATGCTGTTCACAAACTTGGCTGCACTTCAGGTGCTTGCTACAGTAATCCATAATCTCACAAGTTTTGTTGTCTGTGGTAAGATTGAATCCTGCAGGGCAGGAGCACACAATTCTTCCTCCAGGAACCACAGAACACTGATGGCTACATCCACCATTGTTAAGTGAACATTCGTCTGAAATAACATGGAAAAGCAATAATTAAGGGCTGCAGGGGCTGTCAGTTATGTTGTATATAGTAAAGTCAACTAAAATACCTACAAAGGCCTCCAAGACGGGCAAACAAAATCTTGTATTTGTTCAACAGATTTCTATACTTGTTTTTACAATTATCTGATGTGCAACCATTCATTCATCTGGCAGCTTTACTGAAATCCTTCAAGATTTTAGAGTAGCTCCATGTCCAAGTGGTGATCCTCAGTGTTGGGGTTGACACTTTAACACCTTTATCAGTGACATGGACAGTGGGATTGAGGGCACCCTCAGCAGGTTGTGGTTGATGGAGGAGGGAGAAGATGCCATCCAGAGGGACCTTGCCAGGCATGAAAGGTTTGGCCTGTGCAAACCTCCCAAAGTTCAATGAGGCAAAGTACAAGGAATCAGGGCAAGTGACTGCAGTGAGTCAGGGCAATCCCCAGCACAAATACAGGCTGGGCAAATAAGGGATTGAAAGCAGCCCTGAGGAGGAGGAAGTGGAGGTGTTTGTGAATGAGATGCACAACATGACCTGGGAATGAGAGCTTGCATTACAGAACGTCAAATGTGTCCTGGGCTGCATCAAATAAAGCTGGACCTCCAAGGAAGGAGATTCTTCCCCTCTGTTCTTGTGAGACCCTGCCTGAAGGATTGCATCCAGCTCTGGGGTCACCAGCATGAGGAGGATGGGGACATTTTGGAGCAGTGCAGGGAAAGCCACGAAAATGCTCCGAGGGCTGGAGCAATTCTGCTCTGGAAACAGGCTGAGAGTTGGGGGTGTTCATCCTGGAGAAGAGAAGGCTCCAGGGAGACCTGAGAGCCTTTTCCAGTGCCCAAAAAAGGGTTCCAAGGGAGCTGGGCATGGACTTGGCACAAGGGATGGGGTGACAGGACAATGAAGAATTGCTTCAAATTGACAGAGGACAGGTTAGGTTTGACACCGGGAAGAAAGTTTTGACTCTGACGGTGGGGAGGCCCTGGCACAGGGTGCCCAGACAAGCTGTGGCTGCCCCTGGATTCCTGGAAGTGCCTAAGGCCAGGCTGGATGGGGCTTGGAGCAACCTGGGCTAGCAGAAGTATCCCTGCCTAAGCAGGAAGCTGGAATGAGATGACCTCTAAGGTGCCTTCCAAGCCAAACCATTCTACAGTAGAACTCAAGCTTTTGTATTTGGAGAGATCTGCAAATGAGTTTAAGTCCTTTACTACACATTGATACCTTTTAAATTGTTTACCTCCAAAAATGTTTTAAGGGGTTTGAAAATTAACGACTTGTCCCCTTTGCCTTATCTGAAGAAAACTGATACTTCAAGCATAAACTGAGCATGATTTTAACTAAACAAAAATCCTCACATAGGCTCTAGTGACGAAATTTCAGAACGATTAACACGAGAACCTTTTTCTCAACAGGAGGCATTGCAGCAGACAGCAGCATGAACAATGAGAAAAATGTGTCTAAAAGAAGTACCACAAAGATCGCCTTCATCAGATCCATCAGGACAATCTCTTCTCCCATTGCAGAGCTTCTCAGGCTGTAGGCAGATGGAGGTATCATTAGCACAAGGGTATTTTGGTGGTCCACACAAATAGCCCTCGCAATTATCCTCATCAGACTGATCCTCACAATCAATATCGCCATCACAAAGCCACGCCTTGCTAATGCATCTCCCTTGGGGAAAAGAGACAATAAACACAGGAAATCAGACTGGAAGCAAACTTTAGGAAAAAAAAAAAAGCCTTCAAAACAATATACATATTCTTTTTCCTTTTTATAAAGAAAAAAAAAAATCTTTTTATTTTTTATTATTTTACTATTCTTTTCTATAAATAGTTCTTTTCTTGATGATCAGAAAGAAACCAACTTGCACTCGTACTCTGAAGTATCGTCCACAGCACTGCTGACAATCTCATTTTCCAAACAACACCAATCTTATTTGTGTGCTGAACCAAACCTGCATACAGGCAGGAAACATCCTCAAAATCTGTTAAATACACCAAACGATACTTAAATTCTCTAATTATTTTGAGTTTCTGCTTTTCATCTCTTTTCTTTTATCTTCTACTGCAACAGCCCTCCATGGGAGCAATGTTTCAATATGTGACTTTTAATTAGCATGGGTCTGCAAAGCAAAAATCTTTCTAGGAAGCAGACACAACCCATTCCCCAGTGATGTCAGATAAATGATCAGCTTTTAGGCAAAAAAACACTACAGCAGATGAAATTTCTTACATTATTTCAGTTTTGCCAAAACACTGTTCAGATCACTTCTCAAAAGCAGGAAAAGAAATTTGGGCTGACCATAAAAGTTTAGAGATGCAAGATAGTGTCTTGATTAAAAAAGGGGGTGTTCAATCTTAAAAAAAAAAAATACAGATATTAAGTTAGAATCAACAAAATAAGATATTTTAATGAAAAGCACGAAGACTGTGAATGCTAACACTTACAGGTGCTTGTGTGCTCCTCTCCCAACCTATTTTTCAACTCTGAGGCATAAACTTGCTATGTAAAGGAGGGGTTAGTTGTAAATTTTGACAACACTAAGAGTGAACAGAAATGACAGGTACTTTGTTTTCCAATTGACAGAGAGAGAACAGATAGAACCACGTTATGAAGCTGATCTAGATTTCCCCCCCCTCCCCCCCCCATGAATTAATTGTGCAGAGAAAATCAATTGGAATGGGAAGAGAGATCCTGGGAATGTTTAGTTCCATTGACAGCAGTTCTGGTGGAAGCCCAGGCAGTGACTGGCAAAGCCTGAGACTCGTAAGATAAAACCTGCTCAGCATGAACTGACACGACTTTCTGCCCACTCTTCCCAGCTTATACAATACCAGATTTGCATTTTCTTTAAATGAAGTATTTGTTGCAGATTAGTTTAATGCATTTGGTTTGACATTTTAGTCTTCTTTTGATGCAAAACATGCTGATGTCCTCGAGGAAAGTCAAGGGGGTAAAAGACAAGAACACTGAAAAAACCATGATTCTGCAGCACCCACAAGGCAAATGTGAGACTGTTTTCACTTTTGGTGAAGGAAAGCAAGAAGTCAAACTTCAGGATCATACTATACTGAATGTGGGGTTTAAACAACACAACATCATTTTGCCAGGGCAAAATCAGCATGAAAACAGATAGGGGTGGCAATTAGAATTAAAAGCTTCCACCTTTTTCTTTAGTGGCCACAGCCCCAGATATGCCATACTGAAAACACAGAATTGCACAGACACGAGGAAATAAAATTGTATGCATGATATGTATGCAGCTTATCATTACATGCAAACACAAGGGTTTCAAAAAAGTGTCCCTATTTCGTATTATCCTGAATGATCATTGATTTCATATATTACTATAACACAGCAGTAGAATGCAAGCTAATGGAAAATACTAACATCAACCAAACCAACCATAACCTAAAGTAAATTGAAGTTGCTTCCAGTAGAGCTCCTAATCTGTTATTTTAATCTTTTATGCATTCAAATGTTTACAGAGAAAATCAGTTTCCCTGCCTTTCTTGTACCTTAGTGAAGATATGTTTTATAATGAAAGATTCATCTTTCATTATGATAGATATGACATGTTCTTAAGTAGAATATACTTTCAAGGAATTAATCTTTGCCAAGATTCTAAAGAGATGGACTTAATGAAATATTATGACTGTCTTGAAATCATTACTTAAAATTCACTGAAGTATTTTTCCTTTATTGCCCCTTAGTGAAACTCACACTTCTGGTTTCCAGGAACCTTTTTAGTAAAACTCCATCATAAATTAATTGCCTCAATAGCTGTATCTGCTCTTTTCCATAGCTCTTTTGTGTAACACAGTGAAACTGAAGGCCTGAGCAGCAACTGTGTGGAAGAGCCTGATCCAAATGCTTCTCCAATGATTTTTTTTTTTATTTCCCACAAATACTATCAACAGAATTAACTGTTTATACACTCCTTCAGTCTTCGTCAGGATACTGAACTCAGGAGTTTTTTGAATGATTACATCTTCAACCATAGGAAAACTACTTTGGTGGAGCATTAATTGCACTGTTTCCTCTTACAGCTGATTCTTACTGCCTAAAGCTCTAATGTGATGCCTTCCTAACCTATAGAATAGGCTCAATCAACATTACACAATGTCCCAATCTGACACATTTAACAAAATGTTGTGATGGCCAGTGATCTCTTGTCCTGTAGAACACACTGGGACTTAGACTGAATCACACTGCTTCAATAATGTGGTCATTTCTCAATGCAAAAATTTTAGTAGAAAGTTTATAAATTACTCCAGGTGAGACAGGAGGAAAAAAAAAAAAATGGGCCATTACCACAGAAAACAATGATGCCATCAACTAAGGATAAAAATACTACCAATTTCCTCATCGTATTTCTGGAAAACCTTTCCTTCCCAGCCTTCCTCAGCACCAACTTCTCTGGTCACAAATCTAATCTGGACTCTGACAATCCCCATCCAGACAGCACCAGTGCTGCTGTTGTTATATTCTTCCAGTATCACTGTGATCAGCACCCAGTGATTTGATTTCCTCTGTGTACATTCCCTATTTTCCATTCCAAACAAATACTAGTTTCCTCATAGTCTTTTCTCCCCTCTAATATATTATGAGATGTAAAGAGAAAAAAAAAAAAAAAAAAAAAAAAAAAAAAAAAAAAAAAAAAGAGAGAGAGAGAGAAAGTATAAAATAATAGTCCACAAAATAGCATCAAAAATTGAAGGATACTATCAACTGTTGCTTGAAAAAATAAAAAGAACAGTAAGTATGACAAATAAACATTACAGCTCAGATGTACTGCTGACTAAACTGAAGTATTCATGGCTCTTTTGCATTTGTCTTCACAGAAGTATTTTATTATGATCATTAGAGTAATCAGACGATATTTTAAGTGAGATTGCACAGATTCTGCTCTTGGTGTAGCACTACTAACTGAAAAGTAGGGAGATGGAATAAAAAGGATAAATTTATGTAGTACATAAAACTGAGTTGAAGTACATGCCTGTAATAATTTCTGGAGGATGGAATCAGAATTTAAAATAGGAAGTTGGATCTTTGAACAATTTAAATTAGTCTAGTCTAATTTAAAAGAAGCCTAATCTAATTTAAAAACAGGAAATAATTGGCTAGCAGCAGCACAAGAGTAGTCAATTTTAATCAGGTAATGACTGCTTCTCATACCCAACTGCTGTGCAACCTCAAGTATATTTTTCATTACACATCACTAAAAACAAACATGGGATGTTTCTGAAAAAAATTAGAAAAGCAATTCTGAAACCTGGTAGCTCAAGTGCCCTGCAGCACTTTGGCTGACTGGATACAGCAGCTCAAGGACTGCCCAGGTTGGACAGATCCAGTCAGACCAACAAAAATAATAAAGGTGCAAAAACACAAAGCAGAAATGGAAGATATGCAAGGGGAGAAATTAAAGTATTTGTTTATTTAACAAATAATGTTTTTAGGGACCTACATGGCAGAAGTCATTCAATTGACTTGTTAGGGATAAAATGTTCATCTACTAGAGGCAAATGACAAAATGCCATCTATAAAAGTTATGGAATCCCCTCTGTCAGAGATTCTTAACTGAATATTGGAAAAGGAGCTGGGTACGAAGGGTCCTTGAGATCACCATCTCTCTAAGCAGAAAAATCCCTTTTGGCTGAAAGCTGACAAATTCTGGTTTTGTAGCTTGGCGCTCATGCCTGGGGCATTGTGACACATTAACCAAAGCCACAAAAGCCACAGCAAGGAAAGACTCTGCAGCTACTAATTACGGACACAGAACGAAAAGAAATTAGTAAAAAATGGGCAGTAGCATCTCACTGTTTCTCTTCTGACCAGCTGCCATTTCCCTCCCGAAGCGCTGCCTGTTTGAGCTCCCTCCATTCACGTGTTCCTACGCAGACCCACCACATCCTGGATCCCAGTCACCACCCAGCAACCTCTGAGGGCACAATTAGCCAGCACCTCCTCGTCTCAACAACTGCCACAAATGTGCAAGCCAGACAGCATTCCTTCTTCAGAATCACGCACAGAGAAAATTACATTTCTCCTGAAACACTCCTGTAACTATTTCTCATAAACCCATTATTACTCCTTTGTCCAAACCACATGGAATAAACTGAAAAGCAGCTAAACAAAAATTTGCCTTCGCTTTTTTCTGCTGCAGTGCATTACTACATGCCTCCTCCAGAACAGCAGTTCTGCTCCTTCCAGGAGGATGGAATATTGCAGAAGAGAAAATTATGCCTGTCATAACTGGTTGCTCAAGTGGTGTCTCCACACAACAAAAAAGCACAATTGCATTTTCCTCCTAATCAAAGCCATACACCCTTGAATTTAGCAAATATTTGATGAAAATTTTTGGTTTTGCTGTATTTCTATGTGGTAGCCAGTGAAAAAAACACCTTTCATCCTGTAAAGTAAGACAGTGCCCTCCTTACACATGACTGCAAACACAGAGAAGTACATCATGAGGGAATATAACTTGGATTGTGGACTTTGAAATGGAGTTCTAGTTCTCTGTTGAAAAGACAACTCATTCAGACAATTATGCTGAATTTAAATACTTGCTACTTCCTGTTATTATGGCAGCTGTATTTTAGCTTACCACCAGAAAGGGTTTTCCATTCTCTGTCTCTAAAGTCATTCGGGACATGTAAGAAACCAAAGCCCAGCCTAAGAATCAAGCTTTTCTGAAAGGTAATGAAGCCTAGTAACTAAAATCTACACTTCATCTTGTATTCCACACTGCCTCTAACCTATCTCTCTGCTTCCTCTTAACTAAAGTAGTAATATCTTGTCTCATTAGCTTTCCAAATGCAGGTGATGAAAATAAACCTCATCTATTGAGATTCATTCACCTTTCTTCCCTCTAGTAATTCTGCTTTTGCCACTTGGACTGGTGCTACCTTTTCCCCATTTAGGCACTAGGAAACACACCTCCCCCTGATGCTGACTGTTTCCTGTATCAAGGTTTCTATCAATCAGTTTCAGGAAACAGACCACTCTGTTAGAAGTGAATAATCCAGTTTTACTTGCAGAAACTGTTTCATTTAACAGCTACTTATTCGACACATTTTTATGGAAATGGTAAGAACACAAAAGGAAATGCTTTATTTAGACACAATTCAGTATTCCACATTTCTTTTTCCAGACATTACGATTATTATATCTTTAAAATCCAAGTAACAGCAAGATACTTTAGATCACACAACTCGTCTGCAACATTTATTGTGCTTAGTTATAACACAGGCATTAGAATGGGTTCTCCCTTCCTTCAATAATTGTAGTTGCCCAGTGGCAACAATATTCCTACTTCTTACAGCCTTAATTAAATATTGCTGTGAAAGTTATTTGAGCCCTAGTATCATACAGAGCTTTGACAGAAATTACAAAAAAAATATTAATACTCTGTTGACATGTATTAATTTCTTCCTTAACTGGACTTTCCCGTAAAAAAAAGTGTTCCATCTAAACATTACTGTTTATATCTTTGCATACCCGCATGCAATGATTGCCATGTTCTTTTCACACCTTCTAGTGAAGTATACTTAGAGAAAAAAACCAAAAATTAAACATAATCAAAGAATATATTTTTCTTCCAATACTGCACTTCAAACTTTCAGTGCTGTAGTTGTAATTCTTCAAAGTATTCAAGGTACTTTATACCATTTTATTCAACTTACTTCTAGGGCCAAAAATGGGAAATAGAAGAAAATACCTGGACTTTGGAGTACTATTAAATGATATATTTCAGTATTTGGTGTGATGTACTACCACAGAGAGTGGTTTCAGCTTTAAGTAATCCCAAAACTAATCCATTTTCTATTGTAAATCAGAAAACAAGGCAAATAAATCAATATTGTTTTCCTGGTAGGAATACAGTAAGTACCCTCATTACCAGTATTAAGCATTAAAAGCATTAGTTAATAGAGTAGATATGTGATCAAACACCACAAACTCACAAAGACATACTGAGTAAGTGCAAGGAAAATGCATCTGCAAGCACCTACCTGTACTCTTGCAGGAGAACTTTGTTTTCTTGTCACACACTCGCAGAGTTCCATTACAGCCTTTCTCATCGCTCCCATCCTCACAGTCCTTTTCTCCATCGCAGCGCCACACCTCAGGAACGCAGTTCCCATCAGGACTGCACTGAAATTCCCTCCCACTGCACCTTCCAGGAGAGGGAGTTTCTTAGAAAAATAAGAATTACATTGAAGAATTTGCTCATGTGAGTTTTTTTTCCATTCCAAGTCTACACTGATTTAGAATCTTTTTCCTAACCCAAGCCAAAATCAGTCGCCAAGTGTACCGCTCAAAACGCCCTATTCCATCCTACAACTCATCACCACAAGCTTCAGACAAACTCTCATCCTCCTCAATTCCTTCACTCCCCCTCCACCACAGGCTCAGTAGCAATTTTTATTTCTTTTCCTCACACCAGTCAGACAGGAAGGAGTTTGCAGGTGTAAGGAGGACTAAAGCTGATGAAGTTTCCCTGGTGCTTCATAAATCCTGTGTTTAATCCTCAAGCTGGTTTCCCTCACCCTTCCTCCTCCTCCTTTTTCCCCCAACAAGGTCCATTTCCCAATTCACCAAACCTGAAAGGTCTCACCTGTGCTCCACCAAGGCCCCCCCACCTGCCTGGTTTGTGCTGTTACAGCACGGGCAGAGCGGCTGGAGCCGCTCCAAACTCCACAGCAAGGAGCTTCCCTCCTGCAGCCCTGGAATCAGTGCTGACTGCTTCAAAGAATAATTACTGCCAGATTTTAATTATTCATCACATACATAATTCTCTAAGCATTTTCTAGCTTATGGCCTTTTCAATTTTATTCTTGCTTTTCTTTTCCCAAACTGTAACAACTCTATTTCTATTATTTAATAACATACTAACTACAATAACACGAACTTTAAAGTAATAGCATACTTTCCTGCTTGTACCAAAATGCATCATTTGAATAAATTCTTATAGCACTGTTTATAAATATACATTTTATTTTATTTAACACTTGTTTGTTTTTTTTTTTCCTACATAATCTACATTCATGTATTCTATTGTAAAAAGAGCAAGGCTTAAGGTTTCAAAATGGAAATGAACAGGGGTAAAAGTAGGTTTTTCAGTTTCAGACTAATCATTTTGATAGGGATAGATAAAAATAATTTTTTGAATATATAAAATTAAAGACTTCACTCATGCTGGCATTCTGATAATTCATGTACTTGTATGAGTTATGCAACTAGATTTACAATATAAACTTATGAAAATGGACCAATGAATTGCATACAATTACTTTCTTGTAGAAGAAACATTCGGAGAAAAATATGAAAGGTATTCCCTCATTCTGATTTGATTATTCTTTATCCTTTGCCACAAGCATCCTTCCCTTCTCTCCCCACCCAAATAAACACAACGTATGGCATTTAAATGGGGCTGTAGTTTGTTAAAATGTTTTTATGTGAAAAAAAAAAAACCCTCAAAGACTTGCATCACACAAAAACGAGGGTATTACTGTTCAACTGCATTAAAAAAACCAGAAAATATCAATAATAACTTAAAGAACGCTTTTTACTGTCTCTTGACCTAGAGAGCACGCATCTCTGCAATAAGACAAACATCACATCAAGCATAATTCACTAAAGTAAAATTACAAAACTTATCTCACTGTAATACCCATTCTGTTTTCAAATGCATTCCTCTTCCATAATGCACTTCTGTGTTATCACATTGCACTTGACATATTTCCCATTCCAACCTTTACCAAGGTTAAAAGCATCTTCTCTTTCCACTGGCTGAAGGTCCGGTATTTATAACAAATTATTCTCTATGCTAAGTGTTAAAAAGTGGGAAATAAATTTAAAAAAAACCTAACCTTCCCTGCTGCAGTTTGTTTTGGTTTCATCACTGAAATCTCCACAGTCATTGTCACCATCACATGCCCAGTGACTTGGGATGCATCTGCCATTCTGACACCTGAACTGATCAGCAGAACACGAGTGGACACAGCCCAGCTCGTCACTTCCATCACCACAGTCATCATCTGCAAAGAGTAATGTTTTAAATTACTTAAAACGAAAAGTATCTGAAAAAAAAAATGCAGGGATGGAAAAAATACTTTGAAAAAGGCAAGAGGAAAAACAAGTCCAGTAAATAAAGCAGTATGTTTACTGCCCACAGACATCAAATTATTTCTAATGCATGGAATACCTTAAATCTTATTTCAACAGCACTCAACTCTGTAATTTTGGATAGTCTAACCCCTTACTCAGTTATTCAATCAGAGACACCAGCAAGCATGACAAGCCTGTAGATTTTCTTAATTTCTTTAGCTGAGTGTAACTACACAGGCTTTTAAACACAGTGGGTTTCCTTCATTCTCTGTGATAACCTAAAATAGTTAATCACAGACACAAACAGCTTCATATAAACCAAAATGAAAACCTGATGAATATCTTTTCAAAAGCATTGAACTTTGTGTGTTTACAAGAGTGCAAAGTGGAGAAAGCACATAAATAATCGTGGACTGCAGTTTCTCATTACTCTAATGTTGTAGTCATTACAACAGTCTTAAGGCAATTCCTGTAATTTGATCGTGGTCATCAAGGGAGGAAGGAGATAAATATGTTAGGTACACTCTAAAGGGTCTCCATGCACAGAAGTTCATCAGCACACTGTGATAATTTCGGGAATTTGTCCATTTACAGCTAAAAATTCCTGTCAGACAAATAAAATTATAGAAACACCGAACGCTTTGGACCAACCCAATGTTATTAGGACTGGAGCAACATCACTCCCACACCACAAGCTCTGAGAGGAGATTCATTTTAACATTCAAATATGTACTCTTCCAGCCAAAAGAACTAAATACATTGCAAAGTCTTGCTGGCCTTCACTCTTCAGAGACGCTATTTATTTAATTGAACTTGTTCACAAAGAACAAAAAATCAGATATATTGGTCACTGAAATGATGTTGTTTTCTAAAAACAGAAAATACCTTCATAAGCAATAGCTTTGCTTTTCTTTTTTTAGTAATGAATCATCACACTGCATTCTACATAATAATTTGTACCTGTTACAATATCCAATGCCTCGTTTCTTATCTGAACCTTGAATGTTGCTGATTTCTAGGTCAGGTCGGTAATTTAAAAATGCTTTCTTTATTCTGGGACCACTTACAAGCCAAACTGACAATATGAGTCTCAGAAAAAAAGAACATCAAAGCAATATTTATGTGATATCCCTCATATTCATTTCAGATATAGAGGACTTGATACTTGCCTGAATCACAGAGCCATTTGCTGCTAATGCATCTTCCATTTCTGCAGATAAACTGAGTTAGTGGCTCACATGTTGGGAATTCTGTGAAAGCATTCAAAAAGAAAGAAAGACTATTTAACATACATCCTCTTCAGTGATATTCTGCCATCTTCCTATATGCATAAATTACACAAGTGATTTGTAGCAAATACTTGCACCTCCCAGGTACTTCATCTGAAAAAGCATAAAAACACCAGAAAGTAAAGATAAAATAGCTTTAAACTGTAAATACTGTCCAAGCCCTACCTTTCATCAACATGGACCATGAAATTCATGACTCTGACAAAAGGCATGGTCCTACATTCCCATCAGAGCAGGGCTGGTTTTCCCACTGACCATGGTAATATTTAAGACTGACAATAGCTTGATGACTGATACAAACTCTATTTCCCCCGAGCTTATCTACATAAGGGTTCTCCAATTGCAGCAGCACTGCCAGTAAGAGACAGGAAGTGGAGCTCCATCAAATGGGAAGGTTAAGTACCAAACTAAAGAACAGCCAAGAAATAAAGTTACTCTACACTGGCATAATAAAATCCAAAATTAAAATGTCAGCCTTCCCAAGCATTCCAGTAAAGCAGTAGAAACCTGAGACAAGATCATTCACAAAGAACCACCGGTATCGAACACACAGTTTTTTCTATAATTATTGAATATGCTTTGCATAGAGTAACTTAAATATAGTCTGAATTTTTTCAGACTTCTATTTCTTCTAAAGGCAATGACATAAGTAGATGTGTGCAGTTATTATTAACCTGCTAAACACTTTGGAAAGTACTGCAGATTTTTTTAAATCATGCCACAAAAATATAAAACTTTCTTAGGATGAGAACTGAAATCACTTTGGTTTTACTGAACCTCAGAAAGTTTTGGCTTAAGAAGAATCACACATGAAGCACTAAACTAACCTGCAAAACCTGGGGGTTTTGGTGTTTTGGGGATTTTTGTTTGGGTTTTTTGTTAAACAAAAACATTATAGTGACAAAAAAAAAATCTGTTCCAAGAAAAATAATGGAAGCGCGAAACTGCAGTAGTGCTTAGCCACAATAAATGCCTCATGTGCTTCAAGCAAAGCTGAAAGCAACTTTTAATTTCGCTTTTTCAAATAACTTAACTCGTATATTAAACATAATTTTCCCCTTTTCCATACATGAATGCCTGCATGACTCCATTTTATGTTCACCTGTACAAAGGGACAGAAACTAATTAAAATTAATTGTGATTACCCTCACCACCACCAGCAGCAGCCAGCTCACCACTCCCAGCCCACCACAGCCTTTCCAAGAATGTTCTGCAGCATCTCCAGAGTCTGCCCCAGCCTTCACCATTATCCACAGCTCCTGCTCATGTTGTAGAGGACACACAACACTTCCCCTGATCATCCCTATGGTCCTTTCCTATTTCACAGCAAAAGATGCACATTCTGAAGCTGCTTCACACCCAGCCCTGTCCTGACCGCCCTGGAGACACAGAAACCAAGAAAGGAGCCTCCTGAGCTCCCAGTGAAGTCTCTCCACAGTGTAGACACCAATCCCATTTCTCTCCTATGTCCTTATGGATATAAGAATTTTAAATTGTTTCATAGAAGGAAATACCTCCCACTAAACAGAACAGGTAAATAAGTGCCATTAGCATGCCCAGTAGTGATCAAATTATGACAGGATGAAAAATGAGATATTTGACATATTTGCACAGCCACAGTGTTTGAGGATAACAAAACAAGATTCTAAAATATGAAACATGTCAAGTTTGGCTACACAGAAAAACAGCCAGTGAAATGAATCCTGATTAAAAGATCTGCAGAACTATTCCATGTCAGCTGAGAGGATACTGAACAAAGCTCCCAAAGGTCTCAGTAACATCTGTGTGTTGCTGACTTGCCTGAGAACACGAGGCACAGGCAGAGGAACTGTTCTAGCACTGAGAGCCAATGCTCTGCCATTAAACAGAGTCAGAACTTCAGAGAATGCAAAATACAAGTCCCCTGGTCACTCATCCTACCTCTGCACACAACTGAACTCATTTGATTTGAAGCAAGGCAATTAGAAGTCTACCTTAACAATATTATTATTTTTACTCATGTAATTATTTCATTTTATGCCCCATCCCTGCAAGTGTTCAAATGCTGTTTTGGATGGAGCTCTGCTCTGGTGGGAGGTGTCCCTGCCCATGGCAGGGGGTTGGAACAAAATGGTCTTTAAGGTTCTTTGCAACCCAAACCACCCTGTGATTCTACACTGCAATGCATCATATTCTGTGACTCTGTATCTGCAGACAGCTCATTGACCTTTCTGCTCTCAGACTCACAGCAGTCGCCAGTGCCCTGCAAAACAAATGACTATTAAAATCCTTAATTGTTTGGAAGCAGCTGATTAGAGAGAGCACACCCCTCTCTGCAGTATCTCAGCAAAGCAGCAGTCAGCACAGCTGCTGATACTCGCTCATGATAGAACCAAGAAATTTATTTTTTTTTTTTCCTGAAAAATACAAGATCAAATATCCTTCTGTTGAGGCTTGAAATAGGCTGATTTTATTGACATCTAGAATATGCTGAGGAGGCCCATGTGGAGAGGTATGTGTCAGAGATAAAGAAAAAATTTTGAGGGTGACAGCGTTTGATAATGGCTTATAAATTTAAAAAGTCTTGATTGATCTGCATATTTGGTACTGTAGTTAAAAACTCATTAAATAGAAAATGCTGCATTTACTTTGGGTTTGTTTATAAACCAAATAAATTCTATTTGCCATTTCAGAAACAGTATTATCAGTTCAGTTCACATGAAAAGAGATCCTTACAGAATAATTTTACTTTTTCCCCCAAAAGCAAATCCACTTACCACAGGATGTCATTTCATCGGTTCCATCCCCACAGTCATCCTCCCTGTCACACAGCCATGACATTGGAATGCACCGTCCGTTCCCACAAGAAAACTGATTAACCTGACAAGTTCTTGCTGTCGAGACAAAACACTCCAAAAATACAAGGGAAATGGACTCGATCCGCTGGGTCTCTTGGTGGGTGCCCGATTTCAGAAGCTGCAGGGCCCCTCCTGGCCTGCTGCACCTTTCCCCTGCTCTGACTAAACACCATTCCCCGCCTTGAACATGAAATTCTAGATACAATTATGCAAAACTAGGTGATAAGGAGAGCATTAATGTGGGATAAAATAACACAAATGCTTGAAGAAAACAAAAATCAGAGCATAAAAATGCCCACCGGTTGGAATATTAACAACCTGTATTCCATACCATGA
Source organism: Picathartes gymnocephalus (assembly GCA_013390045.1). Classification (NCBI taxonomy): domain Eukaryota; kingdom Metazoa; phylum Chordata; class Aves; order Passeriformes; family Picathartidae; genus Picathartes; species Picathartes gymnocephalus. The sequence goes on from WEKY01032215.1 coordinate 21,107, forward strand.
ACAATGATCTTGTGAATTTTGTGTTTACACAGGAAAATGGGAATTAGCCTGTGTGTGATGTGCCTGGCCTCACTGTTCTTAGAATCCTTGCCTTTGCAAACACTTAACTGTCATCATCCATTAAAGGAATCAATGCATGTCTTTCTCCTGAAGAAACAGGGATCACTAAAAGAATTTGTGCTATGTAACTCCAGAAATTACTTTGAAAGCTGATGAATAGGAAAATGCAGATAAAAAGTTAACACAGAAAATTGTCATTACGTATAATTTTGTTTATTTAAAATGTGAACCCACAATAACGCCAGTGATAGGAACACAGATTTTGATTCCAAATTTAAGCTTTTAGAATTCACCTGGATGTTATCCTGCACTTTAGAAAAACGGCTGACATGTCAAAAACCTGTGACTGAAAGAATATTTCTTCATTTGTTATTTTCAACTACCATTTTCCTTCTTCTTCATACAACTAGCCCAAAACACAAAAGAGGAACATAAATTTAAAATATTTCAAAGAAGTAATTTTTTAAACACTAACTGTGTTTGCCACTGCAGGAACAAATGGAAAAACAAGAACACAAAATCCGATCCATTGCCAACTGACACAGGGATAAAAAAAAAAAACGGTGTTCAAATTAGACTCTCACCCTGCAAGCAACAGTTGGATATCAAAGACTATCAAGGCAGTCAGACATCAGGAAATATTCTAATACACAGTGTGTGCTGTATCTCACTGCACTTCAGCTCAAAACAGTCATCAGCTTATTGACGGCTGGTGAGTTGCATATTCGAGATTTAATGCTTTTTTGGTGTGCTCTGAGAACAAGCACTAAACATCCCTTCCGCACAAGCAAAGGACAGATTGGGAATTCCATGATTTACTACAGTGGAATCAGTAAATAATCTTCATCTTGCTATTTGCTTAAAAACCCACTCTCCAGTTAATAACTCAGAAATAAAAAGAATTTCAAGGCACTGAGTGGAAGCTGAACAACTAATTATGCAAAAACTAAATCAGCATAAAATAAAATTTACTGGTGACATGCACCCATCACAGCACGTTAATAAACAAAATTCTAACTGCCAAAAAAGATTTGTACCTCAAAGTTTGTACCTGAGCATTGCTTTGACAGTCGACCCATATGGAGAGATTAAGAGCTGAATTGCTTTGGAAAGCACAGTCAAGCACATGGATTAAGTAAAATATAATTTGTATTCCAGCCTTAGTGGCATCAAAATCTGAATTCATTTAAAACATCAATAATCAGATTACAAGTAGCAGCCTGGCTCAGTTCAGTCCTGAACTATTTAAGGAACTGAAGTTGGAGAACCTGTTTGCACAACCAAGTAAAATTTTTACCTGCACAAGTTTTATTTGATTCGTCTTCATTATTACCACAATCATTAGCTCCATCACAAAGCCACCTCTTGGGAATGCAGCGATTATTTTGGCACTTAAACTGATCATCAGGACAACTATGATTGACTGTGGAGAAAAAAAAGAGAGGGTTTTATTCCCTAAGAACATAATCTGAGAAAAACAGCTGTGAAATCTGTGAAAAGAACACATTAAATGACATTCCCTAGTGATGCAGTTAGTGTGGTTATCCTGTATATACAACTACCATGACATAAACATTGTTCAGCAAACCAGTCAATTACAAATATTGCAGTACTTCAATGATAAATTAAATAATATATAATAAAGATGCCAATACGGAGATCCTCTTCTACAAAGTGATAAAAGGGAGCAGCATTTTATAGTGTTGCTGTTTCTTTAAAGAAACATGTCCTTGATCACATTAGAGCAGTGTGATGAGGTTTGCAAACCAACGTGCATATAAACAAAGGGAAACACCAAAGGGAACAGATGCAAGCTGCTAAGTGCAGATCCAAAATATGACACTACAGTGAGCAGGGATTTGGGCAGGTCATAAAATGCTTCTAAAATGAGGCATATTACTGTCAATGGCCACATATAGATCTGCTGTTTACTTACCGTGAAATTGTAGGTGTCAAAAAGTGAAATATGCAACACAGTGTAAAACTAACAAAAAAAAAAAAAAAACCCAAACCCCTGGTATTGAGGAGTGAACAAGGTATCTCTCAAACATGTTTTTGCTGGCTACCAATTCTCATGGAAAGGATGAAGCTGAATGCACAGAATTTATGTAAATACTACTGGCCTGCTCTTGCAGCTGTAGTAAGTGCTTATGTTCAGCTTCTTTCATGCTAATAACACCATCAATTATTAGCAGATCTTGCTCATCTCCACATAGACAAGAACAGTAAACTGCATATGGTTTCAAACTCTGGGTTAAAAACAATCTCCAGCTATTTTTCACCTACTCAGCCATCCACAGTCTCTTTTTTAAAGTTTAACACACATCTGGAAACAAAGGGTATTTAAAATGAAAGGATGTCTTGCATGCTTATCCTTGACATTTCAGTAGCTTTTATCTTTGACCTTTCTGCCTATTCTTGCAATTGAGGACGGCACAGAGCGAGGGTGATATCAATAGCACATGAACCCTCTGTGAGTGGTTTGTGTGCAGGGTGCAGAGGCACAGGAAGCAGAGATTAATTAATAATCTGATCAGAAAGGTGTCCCAAATCTCATACTTCCGAAGTCTACAATGTGACCAGAGTACAAAATCAGAAGCAACCAATAATAAAATCACAAGCTGAAGATGACTTTCTTTTTTTTAAAATTTGACTTTAATACTTGACATAGATACTGCTTTAACTGGTAGTTAATCTTTTGCTCATATATATTTAGTAACGTGTGTATTCTACTCATAATTGCAAATATTCCAGACTCATAAAGAACTATTGGAGTTACTATGACAACTGCAGAGAAGAAATCAATGTTATCACACTGGACATGTAAACTGTAGATCACATCCAAGTTTAAGAGCATGTTATGATTTCATTTATACCTGCATAAATCCTCAGAGAATTACATGCTTTGATCAATGTACTGGTCTTCCTTACACTAATTTAAAAGACAATTAAGTCAAATCTTATGAAAGATTGTCTTTCTCACTGTATTTATTACCTGAGCTCCTTAATTTAAGTGCAAGAAACTCCAGTTTCAAAACAAAATGAGAGCAACCACTACAATTTAGATCTAGAAAAGTATTTTTTTAAAATATTACTGAAATCAGCAATTGCTACTACATGGAGCTACCAAAATACATAAATGCTGTAATAAAAACCCACAGTGGAACAAAACAAATCCAAAACTGGCAGTTTAACAGTCCTATGGAGAAAGGTCTAGGCATTAGAGAGGATCAGAAGATCAGTTTTTATCAGCAGCATCAGGCCAGTGTGAAGCAGGCAAGAGTTACTCAAGGATGAATAAACAATCACCCTTTACAACCACATTCTCTCAGCCTAACCAGCTCCACAAAGGCGTCAGCAGAAACACATACATCCAGCCCCTAGAACCACTTCAGAAAAGAGAAATGCAATCTAAAAAAACCTCCCATAATCTACTAGGGGAAAAAAAGAAAACAAAACAAAATGAAAAAACAAAACAACAACAACAAAACACTTACAAAAACCCGGAACAGTTTAGAGTTGTTTGGTCTCAAAAAGATAAGAAAGAGAGACTATGATAAGGGTTTTCAGACACATAGAACAATACTGCAGAGCAGGAGAGTGTTCATGTCTACAATGGATTGGGAGAAATAATGTACTTTCATTTCAGTAAAGGAGATTTGGTTTAGAGAAATGATCTAAGGACAGAAATAGAAAGCATTGCAACAAAAAAGAGTAAGGAAAAGAATTCTCAGTGCTGCAACACTGATTTTATAGCAGGCTACTTAAGTACCTTCCAGAAATGACAGGTACATAATTGGTATGTTTTCTATTATTTTTCATTTCAACAGTGGAACTACTCTACAGCTAAAAAATACATCTCTTGTAAAACCGTAACTTCAAAGACCAAGCACATCTAATTTAATACTGGAAGTGGTGTAGGGACTTGGGTTTTGGTTTTATTGCTGGTTTGGTTTCCTTGGTGAGGTTTTGGGGGGGTCGTGGTTTGTTTGCTTTGTTGGTTGGGTTGTTTGTGGGGTTTTTTGGTTGTTGGGTGGTTTTTGGGTTTGTTTTGTTTTGTTTTGTTTGTTTGTATTCTGGATGATTTTTGGCCTTTTTTTTAAGAAATGCATTAGAGAATCTCAGAAATTTTCATAGCTGGAAGGGACCTGTTGAGAACCCCTTATGTAATTCCCTACTTGAGCAGGGCCAGAGAGAACAGGTTTTCTCAGGACTGTGTCCATAGAAATTTCGAGCATCTCCACAGACAGAAACTCCACAATCACTTTGGGCAACCTATTCCAGGGTCTGACAGTAAAAAAAACCTGTTATCTTTCAGATATTCAGATAAAATTAATGCTTTTCAGTTTATGCCCATTACTTCTTGTCCTGCTGGTGACACTGCCAAGGGGAGCCTGGCTCCCTTTTTCCCTTCCCTCCCATCGGGTGTTACATTGTGACCCATGCAAGAAATAGTGGAAAACAAAGCAAAACTACCAATATTTAAAGAATCAGGAATGACCATGCCAACCCCAAAGGTGACTGCTCTTGCACTGTGCTATGAAACGAGTGCACCAGTGAGATTTGAAAGGGCTACCACGACTGCACGCAGGAAAAGAAGGAAACGAAAGATTTGCATGAATGGCTTTAGGATGATTGCTTTCGTTTGGCTGGCATTGCTTTGCTTGCAATCCTGAGGGGAGGCACGGGTTGTGGGTTAAAAGGGAAGTGCATACATACAGCAGATCTCGGAGTGCTCGTCGCTGCCGTCCAGGCAGTCGTCGTCGCCGTCGCAGCGCCAGCGCTCCTGGATACAGCGCTTGTTGCTGCACTGGAACTGCTGTGCCTGGCACAGCTGGGGCAGCACTTCTCCCTCCTTAACTGGGGAAAACATCCAACAAGAACATCTCTTTATCTGCCAGATACACCCAGAATGCAATACTGCCCCTACAGGAATACATATCAACTCTCATTCTCACTCTTCAAAACATTTTTACATATCTGAGGTAATTCCACCCGAAGCTTGTAGTGGCACACGTATCCGAGTGCATGGCTGAAGGGATGGAAGGAAAAACTCTGAACAGAATGGCACTCAAACTGGTTTTTAAATTGGTGCTTCCATTACAGTGTAAAATACCAGTTTAAAATATTGCAATACCTCATCAACAACAAACAGGAAATATTCCGACAGACACTGGCCAAACTCCGGTGCACGTTTAGAGATAGGAAATGATTACTAAAAAGCTGATCCTTGTATCCAAGCAACAACTCAAACACCTGCATTATGCACTGGTACAGACTTGGCAGAGAAGAAAAGATAAAATTCTGCTGGGGTAGAGTTATTTGAGCTTATTGATAAATCCAGGCAGATGTATTTCTCAATGTCAGGTTCAGAATGTTTCGTGTGTAAATGCCACACATCAGTCCAGGACCCTGTGAGGAATACCAGAGTCCCTGGAAAGAGCAAGCAGTGATGTGTGCTGGGGAAAAAGCAGGAATCTGCCTCATTCCAATCTCAAAGTCTCTAACCTCTCTTCCTAATGCCTACATTCCACCTTAGCAGTGAGGAGTCCCCATTCCAGCTATTTCTGCTAAAAAGAAAAATAGGGGTTTTTTTAGCAACAGTGTTGGCTCTGCCCACCATGCATTTAGGTCAAATCCAAGGTCATTGCAAGCTCCATAGTGTTCACCATGTTGTGAAAAAATCATTAAGCTTTACTCATCTCTACTAAGCTTATTGCTGGAGATTTAAGTAAAATGTTATACGCTTCACTTCAAGAAATGCATCAAAGAGACTTAGAAAAAATAGAGAAAATTTTTAGAAAGTTGCAAACACCAAGTCTAAACATTAAAAAAAATATCTGTAGTACCTGGCAAGTTATTATTTTAATTGAAAATCCCACTTTTTATTATAAAGACTTTTATCATTGTTTCAATGAAGATATAAAAACAAAAGATGACAGCAATATTTGCAGTCTGTCAGAACCTATCATATATAAATACATCTGCTTGACGTGTTTTATGAACAGTCTCATCATGAACATTTCAATGTAAGATTTCCATTTAAGATACTTAGTCAGTAGAACAATCTGAAAACTGTTCATATATATTAATTTTAATAATTATATGAAATAATTTCTGATATTTTAAAAATTGTTTAGTAACCTATTTAAGTGCTTTATCATATCAGATATGCTGAAATATTTTCCAACACATTTTATCCTTAAATACTGTACTTAATAGTCTGTTTTCTTTGGAAAATCTTTTATAATCTGTAAACTGTCTGTTACTAGAATCTTTATTCAAGTAATATTTCTTTGTCTTATACACCCTCTAGGAGGCCACACTTTCTAGTTTTATTTTCAGGTCTGACTTGATCCCTTAACAGCAGCATCGACTCAGATATTCTGTAAGAATCTTACTCATGCAGGTTGCACTGTTTTCCTCCAAAAGCTGATTATCAGCACAGGCACAAACTCTGCCTCCAGGAATGGCCAAACAAAGAGTGCTGCAGCCTCCATTATTAACACGACAGGCATTATCACCTGGGAAAAGAAATAAAAAGCAACTTTAAAACTAACAGCCATGCTAGGACTAAACAATGGGGTGGTTTTTTGTTTTTTTCCTTTAGGAACATAAACAGATGAAGAATTTTTTGCAATTACTTTTGTCTCATTTTAGGAGCACATTATTCTCATAGTTTGGTTACTGTGGGTTATAATATTTAAACATAATTAGTTACAGGTTCCAATACTCTACAATATTAGTAATAAAAACCTACGAAAAACTGTACCATCAGCTCACAGCATTTTATCTGCCTGTTTTATGAGGAGAACAAATACTGCAAAATATTTGGCACAGCTACATGTACATAGTGGCTTCAAGGAATCAAACTGAAGATAAAGGAATGTTCTGAAATTAATAGGCATCTGGACATGTTAAAACAATGTGGTTACAAATGCAGATTAAGAAAAAAAAGAGAGAAAACAAAAGTATAAAGAGATTTATGGTAGATAGAATATGGGCAAATATTCCACCACTCTTTTCTGAACACATCTGCCATTGCTCTGCTTTGTTTTTTCCGTGATATTGTTCCTTCCCCAAAGCTGTTCCCATGAAGCCACTGACAGCTCCCAGGTATTTGAACCATCCACCAAGGGCTGCTGCATCCCCACCGCCTCATTCCTCAGGCAACCAGAGTTAAAGCCACTGAGAGCTCACAGATTTCACCATTTCTGTCTGTGTCACTTTGGTCATGACCCAGCCTCTCATGAGCAAAGCTCTGCTGATTTCAGGGGTTGGTGAGAAGTGATTATGATCAAGCAAGCTATAAAACTTCATGTCTGTTAGACCTTTAAATTAAAACTACTTTTTTATTTAATCTTCCTGTCCTAGTAAAAAGCAGTTCCTCCTTTTAAAGGTGTACAAAACATTCATCACCTTCCTGGGTTAAAAGAGACCCCTCAACACAATTCCCTCTCCTCAAAGCTCCTTACTTCACTTTTCTTGGAAAATGTAATATTAAGTTGTCATGGAGCTATTGAAAATGGATATTAAACTGTCCTGTCAGAGCCATTCCTACATGTGCAGGGAAAGATCTTCAAATTAACAAATGAACATCAGATAATGTGCAAATAATTTAAGATTTTGAAAATTTAAAAATTTTGAGATGTACCTTGATATGTCTTACAATATAAACCTTGAGCAATGGTTAATAACTTTTTCCTATATTTTTTGTGATCCACCATACACAACATTTCTTTGAAAAAAATGTTTTGACAGTCCATTAAAGCACCACTGAACTTTTAAATAAATTTTGCAAAATGAATAATAGAGAATGATGTGAAAGGCTATTGTGGTACTTGCACTTTCACTGGACAGGGTGTGAGGGAGATGGGAAAAACACATAAACAGGGAAAAGAGGAATTCTCTATGAAGTCTTAGGGCTTGATCACCATTTTAGAAAGAGCTTGGACTGGACACTGAATGCACATTTTTGGATCCTGACTTCAAGTCTGAGACTATGACCTAAACCACTACAAAAATCAACTGTTACATCTGTGCTCACCAAAACTGAAATAATACAAACAAAACATTAAAAATGTAAGAAATGTATTTGAGTCTAAATTTTGAAAAATCTCACATAAAACACAGCCTCAGAAAAAGCAGCCTTGAAAGTCTCTCCATCTTTGCAGGGCCATCACTGTACAAATCAAAGGATGTCAGTAACACAAAGATTTAAAAAGTTCTCAGAAGCTGCTGAAATAAACAAACCAAAATAAAATCTTCAGAAGTGACTCCAAAATTACATAGAACAAGTCAAAACATTTGCAGTGATTTAATTAAAGAATGCACATGACTTTGTCAGCTCACTAAAAGAGAATAAGCCTAAAGAATAAAAGACTATTTCAGACAAATAGAGAAAACACATGATGATTCTGAAGCCCAATGAAAGCTTAAAATAAATAACATCAGAAATTAAATCACTAGATCAAAGTCAACTTTGGTCCATCTTGAAGATGAAAAGCTCCTACTTAACCTCATAATTGGGATGACAAACTCCGGCACAGTGGGTTATGTGCTAAGTGAAGTGATAAAAGAGAGGCTGATGACAAGGAAAGCAAAAGTACCAAGAGTTAAAGGAAAAAGATCCAAGATAAAAAGGTTTATAAAGTGCAGTCTTCGACCTGAAGGTGCAGCGAGACCTTCAGTCTCATCAGTCTTGCTGAAGAGACTCCTAGGCTGAAATGTCTCCCAAAACACAGTTCAAGTAGGTTAAGCCTCTTTATTGAACAAGCTGTAGAACCTGTAAAAGCTACCAAGTATTCGGGAAATTAAATTTCCTTGACTACAGTTCCTAACAGCTATTTTATACGGTTGTTCTTAAAATAGTCCCAAAATTTTGAAATATTTTCAAAGCTATTATCATATTTTTCATATTTTGACGGCTTTTAAAAGCAGCTGCGGCCCTGTCAATTGCATGTGATTAAATTAGGCCGATTCCATTTTAATCAGCTAAAAAATTAGGCCAGAGCTAAACAAACAATGTAATTGCATTTCTGTCATCATTCTCAGGAAAAAAAAAAAAAAAAATTGAAACTGTGCACATTTGTTTAATCTTCTCAGTTAATAGATACACTGAAGTATTTATTGCATTTGTACCTTCTAATTAACCTAACCTCAAGTACTGTTAAATTGTGTAAGCCCACTCTCTGACCATCCTCCACATGTGGAGAGCAGCAGCCTGGTGCTCAAGCTCTGCTTTGCAATCTGAGGAGCTAAAACATTACCTGGATTCAAAAGAGGCTACTTTAACTGTTGTAAATGCACTTACACCAGAATTATTTACATGTAAGTAGCAATCCAGCCTTTCAGTGCAGTGGAAATACCTTGGCAGGGTCATATTCTGAGTGTAAATCCATCTCCTATGATTACTATGCTTCACCTTCCCATTTTTTAGGGATTCCTGATGCATAGAGACCCGAAGACTCAGCCTGAGAAAGTAAGGTGAATTCTAATCTCTGAAAGCAAGGGGAAAAAACCCAAACATTCCTCCACAAGAAGATCATGCCTCATGAGAGAGAGACAATGAGAAACACCTCTCCTTGAGGAGATCCCAAAAAACCTAATGTCACTACCCCAAGCACAAAGCAAAGCAGGATTGGCACAGTATCCTGGAAAAGCCCCACTGATAAAAACGCCAGTCTGAACTGAACTATGCCAAGATGAAATGACACAGTTTCTGCTCATGTAGACAGTGACAAGACCAGCAGCAGCAAAGCAGTCACCTCAAAACATCACAGCCAAAAGTTTCTGAGGTACGTGCATGTAATCTCTAATATACAGCTCGTCTATAAAATGGTTTGCTATGGTTTTCTCTGTACCACAATTCAGCCTTGAGCCTGCTTTTTTAGAAGGAAAACATGCACGCACACACAAACGGTTTCTCTAAAATATATTTTTATGCTCCTTTGGGAACAATGGCAAGATCAGCCTCACTGAGAATGGCAAAAGGGAAGTTCTAAAGGCTGCAGTTAGCTTACAAAGTTCCAATTACAATTTCAAACAAAGAATATATTAACGAGCCAAATTCTCTCCCCTAAGACTTTAGCTCATTCAGCGAAACTGTCTAAGAGGCAATACTTCCTCTCTCTGGTGTCAGCTTATTTGGAAGCTAACAGCAACTGCAATAAATGTCCCTTTTTTCTGAAAAATAAAGGAATTTTCTGAGACCGAATAAAGCAGAAGAAGTATTGAAAGCAAACACTGCATCTTCTATTAGCAGACACAGCATTCTGAAATTTGGCCACCTTGAGGGTAGATGTGGGCCCAGATTTTGCCTGAAAAACACCAACCAAACAAAACCCACAATAAATCCAAGGAAATATCCCAAATAAACTATACTCTAACATTTCTTTGAATGTCAGAGAGAGTCCCTGAAAAGCAGCTGTGGTAAGAGGAACACTGTTGGAGCAACCCTGACATAGCACAGTGCTACACACAGCAGCTTGTAAATGAAATTGAGATGCTACAGTATCAGAAAAGAGAATATTTAAGCAGTAAAGAAAGCACCTTTTAAACAGTATTTTGTCTATACTAATTCCTGATGCTCATTTCTATGTTTGGTGACAGACATTAACCAGAAATATGTTTTCACCAAAGCGAGCAAATACTTAAGAACTCATAGGAACACTGTATGTAGTAAATTAATGTGAAGTTTTCTTCAGTAAAATACATTTTTGACTTTATCTGTATAGTAGCACTTGAATTTTCTAAATTCCATCCATGCAAACCTATGCCTTTTATCTCGTTTCTCTATTGATACCAGCAGCAACAACTATGGATTTTTCCACTATTCTCAAAGAACTACTTTTATTCTGTGCAACATACACTGCGGCTCGTAAACCAAGATGGGAGAGCAAATTAAAAAAAAAAAAAAAAGAAAATACAGGCAGGATCTGTGATCTCATCTAAGAAAAGGTAAATGTAATCCTATATTTTACATCTATGAGCCAATGCAGGTATGTTACCCACTGGAATTGATACTTGCTCAGCATTTCTTGGTCACACAAGGAAAAAAGGGCAATAAAGGCAGTGTGAATGCACAGAAGGAATTCAAACAGGAATAATGCTATGATTCACTTTTTAGTATTTATGAGAGGATCAGTTTCTACATCAATGGACTGAAATGTTGGAGAGTATCTTCCTCACGCCGCAATCCATTTTTGTGTTTCTATTTTTGTTCATCTAGTCACCTCAAAATACTTGGAGACTGTAAGGGAAAATGTCCTTTTATAGCAGACCTTTGGAGAAACTGCTTAAGTACCTTGCTGTTTGCGTGGATCGTAAATCTGGAGCCCAAACAAAGGCGGCCTCTCACTTCTCAACAGTGTCACATTCCTTGTTACCAGATCCAACTGGAAAATTGACCCATTCATGTAATCTGTCCAGTATATATAATTTCCATGATGCGATAGTCCAAAAGGATGATTCAAGTCTTTTCCATTGTAGACTACCTGCAATTTATTAGTGGTAGGTGAGCATCGGCAAGGTTAAAAGAATTATTAATTTCTCAGAGAAGGTAAAACAGGAAATAGGAAAACTGAGATAATTACTGTCCCAAACATAACAACCTCATGCAATAAAATTAAATAAAGATTGCAAAGCCCTTCTGTGCAGCAGCACCAATATCTAACTTCAAAAAACTCCATATAAATTCACTTTAAGTGGCCCCCATCAGTTAATACAGGAACAGGCTGCCCAGGGAAGTGGTGGAGTCACTGACCCTGGGAGGATTTAAAAGATGCAGATGTGGGGTTTAGGGTCATGGTTAGTGCTGAACTTGGCAGTGCTGGGCTAAGGGTTGGACTTGAAGATCTTAAAGCCTTTCCCAGCATAAACAATTCTATGACCCTGTGATTCTATCCCAGCAGATTCAGTTTGGGGCCATTGGTCTCCTTCTTCTGGCTGGGATCCTTGCTTGAACCAAGAGCCTTTCTCTACCTTCCCTCTAGAGAGAAGGAAGCAGCTCCTCACATGCCCAGCCTTGTCTATTTCTAGACACAAATGCCAGAGAACTGAGACATAAAGCCAACTAAAATACTCCTTTGAGGTGATTGGCAAACATCATCCCCTTCTGCCCTTCAGATTTTCTTTTTGGACTCGGAATTCTTTCAGTCAAAACTCCTCATCGCAGTGAGCTGCTTTTGATTCAAAATAATCAATCAACCAATCAATCAATCAATCAATCAATAATCTGGCAGCTATTGGTGGAATTAAGGACCTCCCTATCCCCCAAAATCTTTACTGCATTAAAGAATTAAAGATGTGATTGATCCAGTTAAATTCCTGACCAAAATATCCTATAATTAAATACAAATGATTACGCATCAAAAGTAAGTATCTTATAGTTATTTTTGGCTACATATATTTTATTCAAATAGTTATGTATTTTTTCAATACCCCAGTATGAAAAACAAAACCAAGAACCATTCTGTGACAAACTTCAAAATAAAACGTGTAAAGACAGGTGCTTGTTATTATTCACCAGTCACTAATTTTATGAAGCAGATGGTAATACTTGCCCAAATTATCAGACTCCAATCTGAGCCTTAACCATTTTCGAAGTGTCTTATTTTGTGCTTGTTGCTTCTACAAACCCACACAGAATGTCTGCACAGACTTGTATCCAGCTAGTACAGACACTAGTAACAACTAAAGCAATATCTCTCCATCTCTGACAGCTTCTGTTGAGTGCTGCCCCTCTGAATATTACCACAAATGCTCAAAAGAGGCACAGGGATTAATGAAAACCACCTTGTCCAGTGAAGTTCAAGGAAAAGCCTCTCTCTGGCAAAGCCAAAAAAAAAAAAAAAGGGCTTTTTTACTGAAAAGCTCTTTGAACATTCATGGTTCAAACGGA
>WEKY01032215.1:35332-140180 GCA_013390045.1 Picathartes gymnocephalus
TTTATATATATATATATATATATATGTACACACACACACACACACTAAATAAATAAATAAATAAATAAATAACAAAGAGAGTCTGAAAGAAAGGCACCCATACTACTCTGGAAATGTTAAAAAAAAAAAAAATCTATTAACTCCTCTAAAAGTATTGGCTCAGAGGAATTCTATGAGCCATTCTCTACTGGACACTACAGAATAAACCGTGGTTTTCCTTATAGAGTTAATCTGATTATCATAGGCTATTACAGAATTTGCCCATGAAAACTGTGGTTTCAAATCATGTAAAATACACAAGTTGAACTTGTACAAAAGCAGAGGGCAGCAAAGATGCTGCAAAACACTTTTCTTTTTCTTTCCTTTTTTTTTTTTTTTTTTAAACCTGTTTTTCCCTAAGGAAAATGAGTTAATGGGAAGAAATACACAGAAACCTGTATGCAATCTGTGAATCATGTCAGATTGTATCACACACAGTCACATCATTTCATAAATGAAAACATTTGCCAGACAGCAGATGTTTACTCTTAGTCAAATCTAGGATTTAAATTAATAACCTTTAAAGAGAGGAAAAACATCATGCCAATCTCCAACGGATCCTATTTGTTAAAGTTATCATGATTTAATTGCTATTGATGTACCTCACCTTTTATTTCACCAGATTTATGTTTCTGAAATAACTTCTGTGATCCTAACTAATTTAATTGGCCTGTACTTTGAAGAATAAAGTCCTGGAATTTAAATACTGAATTTACAAAGGAATGATACACTGAAGTGAGAAATTATTTGATTATCACAACTGTGAAATTGTGTCAAATCTACTGGTCAAAAAAATTATTCAACTGCACTTTTATGTATAAGCATAATTTGATATTTATGAGGAACTGGAAAAAAAAAGAAAAATTGCACAACATTACACAAGTTTACAGATATGCAAATGCAGCTTTTTTGTTTATTTTTCATTCCTCTCAAATCACCCACCAGAAGGTTGTTTTGGGTTCTTTTAATGTTTTTGTAAATATGTGCAAAGAATATCAGTCAATTTTTGATCCACGAGCCTTACAAACTCCATTGCACATTTGACTCACACAGCACTAGGTTTAATCACAGAATTATAAACCCTGCACATGCCCTGAGGCTCAGGCAGGCGCAGGTCAATATGGCACTTATTTTATTGGGAGACATACTATGTTTTACAAATATTTACATGACTTCTCAACAGCAATTACCGAGCTTTTCTCCATTAACTTTTTGTTTGTCCTTATTCCAGTTATTCTGTCACAAGCTAAAACCTGCTCACAGTGACAGGTTATGCCAATGGGCTTTAATTGTATCTCAAAATGCAGTTAATGCTCCAACACCGGTTAAATCAAGACTAAAACTTCTGAAACACAATTAAAAAGCCGTAAGAAATGCTATCCCTCAGGAAGAGCTTCCATGAGAAGTATAATCATGAAGGACACACTATTTTATTAGAGAAGTGTTTTTATAATGGCCCTTTCCCGGCAATACATCTTCATACATTGTTTCCTGTGCTATGCATTTACTGAGCTGGAAAATTTAACAAAGTAATTGCAGGTGTGGTTATGGTCCGTGGTCTGGTTTTATACCCTCACTATCTTAATGAATTGTAGCCTTTCCACAGCCACTTCCACTCCTAAAAGGACAGGCTCAGAAGGGAAAACCTGAGAGTGTAAATATTTTCTATAATAGGAAAATAGCACCCAATCCAGCCACATTAATATACCCACCTACATCATTCTCCAATGACAATTCCCTGAACAAATCTAATAGTGATTTTTTAAGTAAACCACTATTATACCACTGTAATATAACGTGGTTTTTTATTATGCAGACTATCAAAATTAATTAATGCTAATATGTAATGAAGAGTACCTGTCTCAATTTTGTAAACCAATGTGTACAAGGATATGGTCATAATTATCTCCAGAAATTGAGACTTAGAGAGAGAAACACAGGAGAGCATCTTAAAATTCACTTAACATTAAAAATTCATGCAGGACTTACACCCTCAATTTGTTTGAGAAAAAGGTGAGTCACATTCAGATTAACAGGACAGACATTCAGCAGTGACAGGCATACAGATTCTCCCGAAGGCTTCAGGGCAAGAATGCTGGGCAGGAATTACAGGTACGGCAGACTCCTGAAGAATTACAGACTGCTACATGACTCTACAAACCTCACCCTGAGCAAGTTCAATCCTGGATTTATGCCACAAAGACAATCATTACAGAAAAATCAGTTTGCTTCATACCCATTGACAGGATCGACAACGATTCCTCTAGGGTGGGACATGTCTCCCTCCAGCAAAGTTTTCCTGCTTTGAGCAGCTTTTTCCAGTCTGGCAACAGCAATTGTTTTCCTGTGGCCATCATTGGTCCAATAAAGATTATTTCCAATCCAGTCCACAGCTATGCCTTCCACATTATCAAGATCTGTTGAGAGAGAGAGAATAGTAGTAAGAGATTAATACTATTTATGTTCTATATTTATGTGTGTTTACTATTTATTATGTGATATCCACGTCATATTTTTAAAATTGCTTTTTTTCCCCTTACCTGCTGAAGGTCCAAAGCATATTAAAGATATTTGGTACCCACCAAAGTATCAACTAAAAGTTGTTCACTTAAGAAACTAAACCTAGATTTAGTAAATCAATCACAGGTGTAGAGATGACAATGTCCTGTGAAATACAATATGACAAAGTTATTTGGGGGGAAAAAAAAAAAAGGTGTATGCTGAGGAGTCTTGCAAAATGTGTTTTAACATTTCTATCAGTATTTCTGATACACCTGAACATCACTGCACTTTTGGGAAACTGTTTTTCCTTGTGGTCTAAGAAGCTTGAGGGAAGCAAAGCATGAGCTCTCTGGGACATGAAACAAGAGAATGCTGACATTTCTAACCCAGCAACCACCCGGTCTGACAAGAGCCAGCCAGAGCACAAACCAGCTGTGGGCCAGGCAGTGTCTGAGAGCAGTGCCAGCAGCTCAGCCACGTTCCCCAGGCTGATGGACACTGCCAGTTTCATTTTTCATCTCTCACTGCCTTTGATATGTTCTTTTGAAAAGACAATGTCAGAGGCAGCTGAAAGTTCCTGAAAGAGGAGAGCGGCCTTTGGTCTTGGAGTGGTCAAGGGTGCTGAGAAAAGTGCTAAGAGCAGAAGGGAAAAGGAGAAAGAGAATTTCACCAAGGACCTGGAGCCCAAGGCTCAGGGAAAAAAACTGCTGAACAGAACAGGCAACACAGACGAACCTGAGCTGTGAAAGAAACGTCCTTTAGAGCTCTGAGGGGGCTCAGCAGATTTTGCTCAAGTCAAGAAAACACTGACATGAGTAAAATCAAGCTTGAGGACAAGGAGTGATTTGTTCAAAACCCGTTTTATTTTTATCCCATCTGAACCAAGCAATTTGGGCCAAACACAGTTTTTACACTAATAAGATCAGATTTTTATATGAATAAGATTGTCTTTCTAAGGAAAATATTTTGCTGATTTTTTGCTTGTTTGGGAGTCAAACCAGTACAAATATGGGCTGTATTGGTATCAGCAGCAAAACTGTTAGATTGGAATGCTGGATACCTCCTCAAATTTACGAGACTATTGCTCCACATCTATTCCAGCTTCATATAACACTGTCTCTGACCTGCCTTGCCTTCTGCAGGAATGTTGGGGCAAATGTGTTTCTAAACTCAATACAATTTATGTCAAAAAACAAAACAAAACAACAACAACAAAAACCCCAAACAAACACACAAACCAACCAAAAAACCAACAAAAACCAACCAACCAAAAACCCAAACAAAAACAAACAAACAAAAAACCCAACAACAACAACAAAAATACCAACACCTTCATGGTAACTAGATACTAAATATATCAGAAAGTTCTTTTTTAAAAAAGGAGAATTCTACAGCGCAACCCTATAGAGATAATTTCCATTGTTTTTGTGGAGTTGTAATTTAAAGTTCACTTTTATTTCACTATATGAAAGCTTTAAATACATTAATTACTTTTTAAATGAGTTTCACACTAAGCAGTAAACAGGAAGAAAACAATGGTCATTCTGCCATTCTGGTCCTGATTTCACTACAGTAATTCAGTCCTTTTGC
The DNA here is from genome assembly GCA_013390045.1 of Picathartes gymnocephalus. NCBI lineage: Eukaryota > Metazoa > Chordata > Aves > Passeriformes > Picathartidae > Picathartes > Picathartes gymnocephalus. The sequence goes on from WEKY01032215.1 coordinate 39,464, forward strand.
AGTAAAGCCCTTTCATCATAAAAGGAATGAGGTAATAAAATACCCTTGTGATCATTCTTCACTTGCTAATTGAAAAGTTAACATTTGTAATTCTGGAATTTCCAACAGAATTTTACTACAAACAGGAATATGAAGGCTCCAAATACAGAATGTAAATAGAAGATTTTTAAAAACCCCTAGTTCTAGAGGCAGCAGTTTGTCACGTTGGTTTTCATTATGAAACAGATTACAGGCACAACATGCAATTTGGTACAGAATGGCCAAGCTTATCAATGTCATGTGCAATAATAGTGCCTAAAATGCTGGATTAACAAAAAAACCCAAAACAGTGGGGGAAAAAAAAAAAAAAATTCTTCTATATACCCACCATCTAAACAGCTTCCAGAGATCTGTACAGACTTACTCTGGCCTTGTTTGAGCAACAGGTTGATCATCATTACTAATATTTACAAGTAAATAAGGCTCACAGCAAACACCCAAAAAAGCATTGGGGGTACAAAGACAAGTAAAAAACCCTGAGCTTGTGTTTGTGTTACATCGAATGAACACTATTTAGGTCCATTTAAAAATGTCTGGGCTTTTTCCAATTTTTAATGTAAAAGACTGATTTTACACACAAGTTTGAAAGGTTAATTATAATTTCTGTTGCTGGAGGAAGTACAGTACTACTGCAGCTGTGCCACAGCTCTAAGCCAGGCTGTGCTGGGGGCTGTCAAACTGTTATCAACACTACCCAGCAGTTTGCTTCCCAAGGTGAAGAATAAGAATTCAGAGCTGAAGCTACGTGGGAAATCAGACTCCAGCAGAGTGAGGTGCTCAGTGATCTCAGTTTCCAGCCACCAGCTGTAGGACCAGGCTCTCATGTAGGCAATTGTAATTATCTGAGTTGCAATGCTGCCTGAACGAGTGCATACATTCTCGAAAAACCTGATAGTCACCAAAAAGAGAGGCAACTTCTAATCTGAGAAGTGGCACCTACCACAGCTAGAAGCCCTCAGCAGCACGCTGTTCAGAGCAAATATTAAACCACCTCCTGACACACCTGATTTTCTGTAGTAGCCTTCCACCAAGGAACGATTTAATCTGTCCCTGCTGAGTTTGTGAGAGTTGACAAGAATAAAAGCTGAGGTGTTATGGCTGGAGGCCATATTAAATTTTTAAATCATGAAAAATACATTAACAAATGTTCTTTAAATATACTTTAAAGTTATGAAACTACAGCAAGTTAAAACTAACAATGTAAGCTCCTGGGAAAGAAGGAGGGGGAGAATGACAGTGACATATTTTTGGCCTTTGCAAATAGTAGAATCACCAGTAATAAATCATCAGATAATCCACAACTCTTTCAGCATTGCATTGTTATTTTCACAATGTTGTACTTATAAAGAGTAGACACCACACTTAAATATTATTTACAGGAATATCACCAATTTTCTGGTTTGGCATATGAAGTTTACTCATGTTTACATGTTTGAATGGACTAATCCCAACCTGTCTGACCCCAACCTCTCTGACACCTTTCAGCCAGGATGCTCCTTGCTACTCCTTTAAAATGTTTTAATTTATATATTTCCTGCTCCTTCCTCTACTCCACATTTGAATTACTTGGTTGTCAAATGAAATGCACAGTTGGTAAAAGAAAGTCAGCAATGGAAGACGTGAGATGTACATTATCCATTCCCATGCTGGCAGTGAAATGAAGAATTACCACACTGACAGCTGAGTATTTGTTATTTTCTGAGACAAACGCCCTTTATTAACCATTCACCAGAGCAGGGTAAAGACCCTGTCACTGCTCCTTGCAAGTGCTGCTGAAGGGATCTTTGTGCACTCTGAAGAGAGACCTTACACTAAAAGAGCATCGTATCACTGCACAGTGGAGATGGCTCCTCAGAAGGGTGGATTAAAACATGCATTATGAATGACAGGAAATGAAAATCCCCCTGCTAAAACAACCACATTTTAGTTACTTTCACTGTAACTGAGCTTCCGTTCACAGGTAAAGATATTAAGTTCTCTGAGGGCTAAGATGAATATTTATGCTGCTGCTTAGATTGAGGACCAGAAAACAATTACTGTAGAATGAATTTCAGTTGCTACCTCCAGCTGAAGCAGTATTTCAGAGAAGGCTCCATAAAGGAAAACAAAATATCCATTGAAAAACTGGAAGCTTTTTTCACTGCAGCAACATTTGGTATGATGAGATACGATTCTAGACCAAGGAGATTCATTGAAGTGGGAGATGTGGAAACTGGAGAACTGCTGGCATTTTCTCTCATTGCTATAATAAATGTTACAAGCATCTTAATTAAGGTTCTAATAGATGTTTAGGTCTAACTGTTGCTTCCACATACACAATGGAAAATGCATCAGGAAAGACAATGCTTTTTTCCTAATGAGTTTTCAAGCACTGCAGACAGTTTCATTCTGCCAAACTACTTGAATAAGCTCCAGAATCCACACCGTGGTGCAGGCTGGAGTGAAGAAGTCTTATCAAGTCTGCAAGGATTTGGAATGGCTCAACAGATACCCAGCTACTGGAAGGATACAGTGGAGACACAGGAATTTCTCACCAGTGGGTATAAGCTTAAATGGACAAAGTAAGAACTCACAACAGAGTGACTTCAACAAACTTTACATTTCTGCCCCCAGGAAAAATAAACAGGAAGCTGTAAAAAAAGTATCTCCAATTCTGTTCAAGGTCAAATTTGTGTGTCTGCTTTCCACGGGAAATTGAAATAAAACTTTAAATTACTGCAAATGTCAGTTCAGCTTCTCAGTAGTGAGCATCTCTGACTGTCACCGTCACTGAGCATCACCTACCATCTTTGAGGATTGTTTCTCGCTCTGTGCCATCAATTTTCTGCCGTCCAATTAGGAAACTGGTGGTATCAGCAAAGTAAATGTAATTGGTTTCAGCGTGGAAGTCCAGGGCACGAGGATTGACCAGGTTCTCTATGGGGATCATGTACTCGTCAGACACTTTGGTATTCAGGTCCATTCCCCGGATTATTCCTGGCCGTCCCTTCCCATAAAAAAGAAACAATTCATTCTTTGGTCCTGCAAAAGAAAGATTACAAACATAAACAACTGATGCTGCTTAATCTTCTTCACAGTGCATAATGTACATGTTTAATTAACTGGCATAATTAGTGGGGAGCAGGAGCCTGATATGATACCAAAAATGAAACTTTTATATATTCTAGATTATTTAAAAAAAAAAAAAATCTAGCTAATTACATTATCTTTTTTAGAATACAAATTACTTCAGAGAGCTGCTTACATCTAATTATTTTTTTGTGTAAAAGTTCACACTGAAAAAGCAGTTGTAGATCACAGAATAACTTTGCATCTGCTGTGTACATATATAGTTCTGCAGACATTTAATTTTAGAATTCATTATCATCTATCAAGGTAATATAGACCACGACTGAAGCAATCTTAAAATCTAACAGTATCATAAACCCCAGCATATACAAAACACTTTTTTCCCACCTTAAGTTCCTCAGAATCAAAAACCAAAAAAGACTAAAGTAAATTTCTTTCAAATTGAAAGGAATACAACAAATCTGTTCTTTCCAACCGAGGTACAAAACATGGATGTCAATAGTTCACATTTCTCAGATCTTTACAATTTAAATAATTAAGTTGATTACAAACACCTGAAGCTTAGAAAAGTGATTTTCTTTCCTTAAAGATATCTGTAGACATCCTCAGAGGCTTAATGCTATTATTACATCTCTTGAAATTCTCTCTATACTTTTCCTGCTGCCTCTCAGTGTATTTTGATGGAATTGTCAGCGAAAACTGCATCAGGTTTGACTGAGGTCAAATCAATCCATCTACCAGCATCCATCAGAGTATCTAACTGCATGTCTTTCGTGTGCACTAAATCAACACCGTTTGACTGAAAAAACAGCCAAAAACCAGCCATTCCCCCAAACTTTCAGTGCCCTCCTGTTGGCTGTAGGTGACCAGCAGATTGTGTACATGTAGTGTTAGGTATACCCACAGCTGAACAAATCACATTTGCTTTCACAAAGTATTCTGAGAGAAACCTTGACTTGTGCACATGAATGTTCTGCTTTTGTGCTGTAAGTTGATTGTATGGGTGGAAATTGGATGTGACAAACTATTTAGCAGCATTCCAGCAGCTGTGTGCTGTGAAAATGCATGGCATATAAATAAAGAGGGAGGCTGATTAATGTAAAACTTGTGATAATTTCCAGTACTCTTTGAACAGCATCCCAGGTTTAATCTGAACTAAGCCAAACCAAATAATTTCAAGGGAATGAAAGGAGCACGGGAACAAAGCGTGAGGCACACGTTACAAACCAATTTTACCCCAAAGCAGCCCGTGTTTTTTGCTAAAGACCACCCGGAACTATATCCTGGCCTACTGACGGCTGGCAGACTCTCTGATTTAGTAACATACTTTTGCATGACCTGCCATCACTCGCCAGGATGAAGCCAGTCCTGCAGCGACAGGTCCGCGCTTTGTAGCTGCTGCTGAGCAGGCAGAGGTGGGAGCAGCCCCCCGGAGCTCCGTGCGGGTCCCCTTCGCACGCGTGGCTCCTGCCTGTGGCAGGGGCAAACAGCACGCCTCAGATCCAGTGACAGCAAGACAATTACACACATCAGCATGGAGAAAGGTTAGACAGAGGAAAAATAAAAATAAAAAAAAGGAGGATTTGTGTCACAATAAATCTTCCCCCAGAATATAACTACTAAGGAAGGTGTTTTTTAAAGACGATACCCAAGCCAGGCCAGTAATGCCCAGGGCTACCAAGCCGTGCCCATCGTTGTGTGCAATCACCCCCTAAGCTCCTGCACAGCATCTGCCGGGCAGTGCTTCCCTGGGGGAGCAGACACTTTTGCATTTGTTGCTTTGGTTCATTTTGGTTGGTTGGTTGGGGTTTTCTGAGGACAGAGTGCATCCCATGCCCACACAGTCTGGTATTGCTTCAACTCCATTAGACAGCAGGGACCTCTCTGGGCAGGTGCCTGTGCTGAAACCAAAGACCAGAGCAAGCCTTGTAGTGTGTTTCCATATTTAAAGGATCACAGAACGGTTTGGGTTTGAAGGGACCTTAGAGCCCATCTTATTCCAACACCCTGCCATGGGCAGGGACACCTTCCACCAGACCAGGCTGCTCAGACCCCCATCCAGCCTGGCCTCCTGGATGGGGTGCAGATTTGTACAGTTGGGATATAAATCCTGCTGAAGAAGCCAAAGAATTCCTTTCCGTTAATTTCATATTTCCAAATAGATGGTTCTATATTAGCAGCCAAATACTTTTTTTTTTTAAAACTGTTTAAGGCAATATGCTGAGAAAAAAAAAAAAAAAAAATCTGCCATTCTACTGACCTTACAGGCTTAAAACAGAAAAGAGTATTCTAGCTCAAAAAATGCTTTTCTGTTCTTCCGACTTTACCTCAAGCTTTTCAGTTTTTTGGTTTTTTGTTTAAAAAGCAATCAAGTGGTTTAAGGTCGATAAGGTTAAAGGTAATACAGGAACTCCACCAAGCTGAGACAGTCTTTACAGAGAATCTTGACAAGCAACAAACATGTCCATTCAAAACAAAAGGAGCAGTGGAGTAATCACAGGATGTAATAAAAGATTACACTGTGCTCATGTCTCTTCTCTACTCAACCTCTTCGACTCCCTCAGGAGTACGAGGGGGATGATAATAGCAAAGAATCTTTGCAGCCTCCTTCAGACATTGACATCTTCAAATCAATGCCCTCAGCTCCAGGGTGAAAATTAGTTCACCCACTCTACATCAATTTAGAGTTTGTTCTCACTTCAGAAACTTCTCCAGAAGCAGCCATTCTGTTTAGAAACATCGACATTGAGAATTGATGTGTTGGCTTTTCTGTCTAAGCAGTCATGGCAACAATTTATTGTTATCAGGCACGCCAAAAAATTCTCATAAAGTGTCACTGTAAACGTTTTGGATCTTGCTATCTTTGCACAAAGTTCCCAGAAACCCCACTGATGTTCTGCATACAGAAAGTATGTGAAGAGATTGCAGTCACACAGGAATACAGACCTCAGAAATCACTGTTTTACCAAAACTCTCTGAGATTACAAAGAGTTTTTCATTGTAGATGAAGATTCTTTCACAGATGGCAAAGCTGACATCCACACAAAGCAAGGAACGCCTGTCAGCATTCCCCAGGTTGGCTGCCCACACCCCTGTGCCTTTTTGGCAGCCCCAGAGCCAGGAGCTCACCTGAGCTGTGGGGTCTGCTGAAAATACACCAGGAATCGCTGAGGTCTGAGACCAAAGCCTGTGGACAACCCTGGGCATCCACCAGCTCTGAAGGTGTCAAACCCTCAGAGTGCTGAGTGCCACAAGGTGCAGGGCAGGGTTTTTGGCAGTTCTGAACCCTCCCAAAAGGGTGGAGTTGGGAGCTTAGAGACTCAGGAAAAGAGGCAACAACCACCCAGAAAACTGGGCAGATCAAGTAACAGAAAGCTGTGCTACAAGGACAAATTTGCACTCCCTCTTCAGATACTTTTTTTTTGGTAGGACCTTTTTAACCACACAACCACTTAATATCTGTTCTTGTGTTTTCTAGAGAGAGGAAATTTGATCTTACCTGCTGCTTGAGTTCTTTTCTGGTACACGCGGATCTCTTTAGCATTGTCCAGCCTAGCAAGAGCCTGCACATCAGTACCATTATATCTGTTTATTCGTAAAATGCTGAAGTTATCTGAATTAATTGTATATAAATAGTTTTCAAATACTGCCAAACCACAAAGATGCCTAATCTGGAAAAGAAAAAAAAAAATGGTATCATTATTTTAGCTCAATATTTTGGGCATATCCATGAGCTGTAAACATCAAACACTACTGTAAATTGTATGTGATAAACTGTACAAAAGCTTTTCTGAATATGTAGTAAAGATTTGTAAATAATAAACAGAAATTACACTGAAAGTATAGTTCACATTCTTGTAGTCTCAAGTTTATAATTAGAAAAGCTTTGTACAAGAAGGGCAGAAAATTAAAATTATTTAGCAATCTAAATTCACTTACTCTCCAAATTCCCCAGTGTCTCTACTTTTTAAATCAAAAACTTCTACATCCTTGAAGTGCAACAACAGTAAGTGGGATAAATTAGTATTATTAACTAATAAATGCAGCAAAATTGGAAATTTAAAATACAGTTCACAGGTGTAATTGATCCACTTTTTTTTTTTTTTTAATGATCAAATCAGGGCAAATGGTGCAAGATACACCTGCTGAATATTTTCTTGAGTACATGAGAAAAAAACCAAATTCTGTCATCTCTGTGTGTTCCTTTTGTGTTGGTATCTTTGAATATGGTGGCGGTCATTTGGTAGTGTTTGTTTCTCAAAAAGTGAATTCTAAAATTGTATTCATGTCTGATGTGGCTGAGCACATTGATTAAAAATTACTTAATAGGAGTTAGACAATCACAGCTCAAACACAAAGAGTTCAATAATTTAGAGGCTTCGCTTGATTTATAGATTTAGAAAATGTAAAATATCTCACTGGCAATTCTGAAAGCTGAACAAATTAAAGAAGATATTTTGGCAGATGTTCAGATATTCACAGGCTGAATATCTTATTACTTTAATCATTAAATTGCTCACCACAAAGTATTTACTTATCTCATTAACTCACAAATTTAGACATATGTCACCAAAAACCACCCCCCTAAAAAAACCCCAAAAAACCAAAACAAAAGAACAAAAAACCCCCCCAAAAAAACCCCAAAAAATCAACAACAAATAAACAAACAAAAAAAACCCACAAAAAAAACCAATCAAAAAACCATCCAACCAACCAAAAACCCACAAAAAAACAAACAAACAAAAATACACCCCAAAAAAATTAACTGTTGGGCATCAAGTATTTCAGGCATTCTGGAAATTATACCACAGTTGGCCAACTCTTGCCATTGTATTCTGTCTTCACCCAGAAAAAGAAATAATAACTGACATAATTGGAAATGTTTGATTAAGATCCAACAGGAATTCAATGCGATAATAGTTAGATGGAAAAAGAAAACAGCCTTGAAAACGAAGATGCATCTGTACCAAACTGTGGAATTCTCCCCTGAATTACAATCTTTTCTTCTCTATTTGGATTTACACTCAGTTCAAATTCTTACAATTTAAATCCCATGAGAAATTTTCTTTATTAAAACAATTAAAACTGTGTTGCTCTTTTTGCAATGCATTTTATAATTACCTAATTATTTGTATTTACTTTTAAATTTGTTGGGTTTTTTACATCTCATGAAGCTTTCCAGCAATCCTATGCATGACTGAAAACATTGCTGCCTTGCCCTCTGAAAGCCAGCCAGGCTGTCAATCACAGAATCCAGTTTTGTTTGGAAAGCACATCTTTTATATGCTTGTACTTACACAATAAACTTTAGTCCCTAAAAATTCTTGTGAGCAGTTTTGTGGTCTGCTGTTTCCTTGGACTAACGAGGAGTACTTTGGAGAAATAGGCATTCTAGATCATGGCAAATAACAGCACAAAACCTACTGAAATTACCAGTTTTTCATTTGAATGCAAAGACTTGTGACAACAGTGAGAGGCCAAACTTTTTAATATCCTTCACCCATATCAAAAAACAGATATCTCATTCTTTAGCTAGTTTTAAGAAGAATCCCTCTGAATTTGATAAAGTATCCTCTTTTGCATCAAAATTTCAGCAAGAAGAGGAAGAACAAGCATCTCTCCTATGACACCAGTACAACTCAGTTACAAGCCTGTAAAGGTATTTGTTAGTGGCTTCTGAAAATGATTTTAGCTTTTTAAGTATCTATTCCAAAATAATTAAAAAACCCCCAAAAAAACAAACAAAAAAAAACCAGTTTGCAAGACCTGTTGTTCCAGAACTGGTTAAGGACTGGGAATAGACTGGAAAAATAGGAAAGTGTTTGCAGAACCACCACTCAGACTGCTTTTTGTCACATTTTCTGCCTATTTTCAGTTAACAGTCTAACCAGTCGTATCGTGGTAAACATTGATTACTTGGAAGCAAAGAATGACAGCAGAACAGGTGAAATGTTCATTCTACTTGCACATTTTTACATTCTCTGTTTAAACTGAGGCAGAAATAGATGCAAACTTGGTGCCCACACCAGCCCTGGCAGTCCAAGTAGCAACCAGAAGAGTTTGGTCTTTGCTGATTCTCCCTGGATTTACATGAGACTCACAAGTGCCAGAGAACTCTTCCACTCTGCAGGCTGATAGACTGAAATGCTCCTGCTCAGATTCACACAGTCTCAGAGTTTGTATTTATGACTCTGAACATCAGGACCAGCTATGAAAAGCATCATTGCCATCAACGAAAATAAGATTTAAGGGCATCCAGATTAGTCTGAATGGGTGAATAGCTTTTGCTATTTTATTTCACATTATTGTGCCTGTTAGTCTCTCCTTCCTGAGTGGGTAAGGACATCTTGTCAGTAATGATTTATCTCCCAGCACCTTTCCACCCCAAATTTTGCCTCCTGAAGTCTTGTTACAACGGGGAGTGTGACTTACACAGTGCATTGTTAATGAGACACTGCATGGAAACCTTCATAGACTGCAAAATTGCAGAAATGCAGATAAACCAAAACATATAGATTGACCTTTTAAATTCTAACACATTTGAGCTAAAAAGGGGAAAAAAAAAAAAAAAAAAGGTTCCTGTAGCTGCTAGCATTATATACATTAATTTATTGTTATAATTACTTTTTACTGATTTGCAAATAAATACCTACTTGTCTGCCTTTAGTTATTGTTTGCCTCCTTCTCCCCTGATAGTCAACAACTTCCACACTCTCTAGATATGTGTCAAGCCAGTACACATATTTATTGATGAGGTCTAGTGCCAGAGCAGTTGGCTGTTCAATTTTTGAGTCTACTATCCACGTCCTGTTCATTCCATCCATGTCACATCTCTCCACCTTGGCAGCATTCCCGTAGTCTGTAAAGAAAAGCTTTCTGTTGAAAGAAAATAAGATGTTGTAAGTTATAAAGGGTGTGAGCAGAGTGCAAAGCTCCTGGTGGCTCCAGGAAAAGGAACTTTTTGTTCTTTGTCATTTCAATTTCCTATATACCCCATATTGATAATCAAATAATTATTTTTAAAAATTTACCGTATCTTCTAACAAATTAACAATTACACAGAATTTTGTTTCAAATGTAATGCACAGAAGTTCTAAATGCATTTTCTTACAAAGCAGATACACTATGTAATACTCTAAAATTATAATCTTAAATTCATTTTTAACCATTATTTGTAAAAAAAAAAAAAGGCAGGATATTTACAGATAACAGTGACAAAAGCGCAAGGCACTCACGTTTCCTGGAGAACAGTTCATTGCACATAAAGCTATAACAAATACAGTGATCCTCACTGTCAGGTGTTTTAACATCTACTTCTGAAGGAGATGCTTCAGGCTGTGGCATGTTTGTAACCAGCCTGGGAAAGGTGTTCAGGCTTCAAAATGCTTCCACCAATCCAGAGAATCATTCCATCCAGGAATAACAGAAAACTATCAAAGACTCAAAATTGCTGCTAAAGCTCCCTAACCCAACACTTGATCAGCATTCACTGGGTTTCACACACGCAAATCAATTTTAATTAACCTGACAATATTTTAACAAGATTACCTATTTGTGAGAACAAATTACACTTGCAGGCTGAAGATCACCTTGCCATGACTTTAACATGCTATAAAGGATTATTTGATTCCAGGCTGAATGCTACTAAAACTACTTTGAGAACCAGGATTTCATTATCCAAATGAAGTGAATTATCTCCTAGTTATTACCACTAATGGGAATAACTTTGGATCAACAGCATATAAACCTTCAGGTATCTTTGTGTGAAAGAGCAGTGATTTATAGCCTTGCAACCTCTCATAAAAATCCAGTTTTCGGCTGTTTGCTGAACAGCCAAATGAAACCCATATACTTTAGTTTTACAGTCTTCAAATAAGTAAGAATACATTTTAGATGTAGTTAAAGTGTTTCAAGTGCAAAAAAAAAAATTGAACCTGAAAACAAACAAATAACTTTTTTTAAAAAGTAAAGGCATTAGAATCATCTATAGTCTATGTGCAGGAGCTGTCAAATGCCAAAATGAATTGATCTCAGAATCATAAAATAGAGCTAGAGGAGAATTTGAAAGGTCATGTAGTCCATCACCAGGCCATAAGGCAGAATAAACTTTACCTATAACATTCCTCAGGGATAACTCCATTCCTGAAAGGAATTTCTATTTATCAAAATAATTCTGAATTCCTGTCCTGTCCTTCATTGTCATTCTTTATCCCAGCTGTACTCTAAGAATATATTTAAAAACACACACTTAACATTCAGGTCTATATAAATCAAGACAGCCATAACACGAAATAGTGCAAAGTAAAAATCATGCCTGAAAAGAAAATGTAAATTGGAAGGAAAACAGCAAGGAAAAAAAAAAAAAGTGTATATATAGCAATATATACACTTATTTATGTATGAATTCATATAATCAGAAATAACAAGGCCAACACCTATATATATTTAAAATAAGTTGTTAAAACGTCACATGTACTCCAGACTACAATCTGTACTTCTGGGGATTTGATTTAGGTTATTTAATGGAAACTTGTACCTCACGATTCAATAATTCAAACAAGGCTCATTTTGCAATCATAGAACCGACTGGATTTGCTGTGATCAGACACTCACATATATATAAATATATAAATACACACAGGTATATAAATACACATCCAGAAAAACAGCAGTTACAAAGACCTGAAGTTTGACTTCAGACTGACTCTGCTGCATAGTGTTCAGTGTTTCTTATTAATGATTTAACATTTCTAGAGACTAAAATAAATAAGAAATAATAACTATTAGCTTTTTACAATGAGATTCTTTTTTCAGAACAGACAACAAGTAAAATGTTTGTGTTTCAATAACAAATAGCTCCAGTAAGGAATATCTAAGAATTAAGAATATTTTAGAACTTAAAAGGCTGCTCCAGCTTTCTGCAATGGGGATAATTTCTTTGTTTCTTCAGTATCTGTCTTAGATTTACATCATTTGTGCATCATGACTTCATGTGTAAATGACATTCTTTTTACTCTAAAATCATTATTCTTCTCCTGGAGACTAACAATGAAACTTTATAATTAAAAGAAGAGGTAAAAGAGAGAACAAGAGAGTAGTTGCCTAACTGCTGCTGCACGATCAAAGCACTATGAAAATTAAATTAAGACAATTAAATGCTTTACTGTGTACTCTTGAAAGGCAATTCTGTAGTTAAAGACTAATGCAGATTTTTAGAGTGAGGTTTAAACTGGAACAGCACTTCTAACACAAGAAGTTGCCCCACAATTACACTGTGTATTTCCTTTGCCTTGGGAGCTCTCAAGGATGCACTGTGCAGTATTTATTTCAGCTCAAGGCTAATTTTTCTGCTCACGAATGGTGCTGGGTTTGCCAATCCATTTTCAGCAGAGGGCAATGAAATCTTTTATCCATTCACAGAGCAATTTCAGGAGGAAAACTGACCGTGTGCATGTCCCTGCACAGCCCCAGCTCAGGCACTGGGGCTGACCGTGAGGGACAGGCTCGGACAGGGAGAGCTGAGCTCACTGCAGCCTTCTTTCCCTGACACTGCCAAGCAGGGTGCTGATTGAGGCTGCTGGAAGAGTAAAAATGTCGGCACTAACCTGAATTTTATTAAGGAACATTATATTTTCAAAGCTAGAGACTTCATGTGTGGAAATTCTGAATTCTGCCTGTAGTTAACCAAGACCAAAAAGGTGCATCTTCTTCATCAAGCCCTGGTGCTTTGCAGGCATTTAAACTCATAAAAGTATTCAGTTGTTTTGACCCTTCCAGAATGGTTTCACCATGGTCCCAGCAGCTGGGAATCTACATCTAATAATTAATGGTGACATCATCCAGGGAAAATGACACAGACTGATTTCTGCAGCAGCTTACTCAGCTTACACAGCTATTTTCACCTGTCCTGCCCTCCAGAGATATTTCTAGGTGGCAATCAAATTCCTTCCCTCTGCCTATCTGCTAGCGATAAGCAAGGCAAGGCAGACTTTCTCCTCCAGTAAGAGAGGCTCTTTCTGCTGCTCTCCTGTGCAGTTATTCCAGTTTTGGGTCAGTGACTGAACAAGCACGGCCAGCCCTGGTTTGTGTTCCAGAGCAGAGTTCACCAGGTCTGCACAATGGCCCAGCAACCTCCCTGCAGCAGCTGAAGCTCCAGCCATCCCTGGATGGCATCTGCTATTTTCACAGCTCTGTTACACTGCTGATATCAACTCATCCTCTCCCCAGCTTTTACATGCACCCTCCTCAGTCTAACAACTTAGTCTTAAAAAGTTATGGCTGGAGGTTTCCCAAAGAGTTTGGTTCCAATTAGCAATAAAGACACAGGGGCTATCACCTCCACATCTGAGCAACAACTCTCTAGCATTTTAAAATATCCCCGCTGACAAACCCACTGACTAAAAACAGCAACAAATGTTACAAACAAACAAACAAACAAAAAAAAAAAAAAAAAAAAAAAAAAAAAAAAAAAAGAAAGAAAAAATAATAAAAAAAAAATTCCAGAGGAAAAGAATGCTGCCATGAGACAAAAGTGACTTCCCAGTCCCCACTCTTATGCCAGTGATCACAGATATCTTTCCTTCATTATGAAGCCTCAAAAACATGTAAGGAGGGCCTCAAAAGGGCTGCTGTTCTTTCCTGAAGAGACATCTGCCCTCAAAAGAGACTCAGATACTTACTCTCTTAGATCAGCTGCCAAACCCCCGATCACCACTGGTTTTGCCCAGCACCTTCTCCCTCGTCACTTTCTTTTGTTTCCCAAGCTTTCAGTCACCTTATTCATAATCCACCTATTTAATTAGCTGAGAAAAAAATGTTTTCCCTGTAAAGCTACATTTGGGCACTTGCATGACTGAAAACTGCTGATTTCTAATGCACCTAAGAAGCCAAACACTGTACAGCACAATCAGAGTTTGGGGGTCAAAAATTCACAATTCTGGAGCGCTTTGACAAAAAACAAAACAAAACAAAACAAAAAAAAAAAAAAAAAAAGGAAGAAAAAAAACAAACAATGAAATCTTATAGGAAGAAAATTAGTAAATATATATAGAAAAAGAGGAAGCTTTCTTAGGCAAGGTTACTGCTGTGGACAAGACCTAACTAGAACAAAGTAAAATAATTCCTAGCACACCTCTACAGGAGCTATAAGTAGAAAGGACAGGGTTTAATTTTCAGAAATTACACTGCTAAGGTCATTTCCAAGACAGAAGGCAACTAAAGATATTCAGTTGATCTTGGCAAAATAAGTGACAAAAAGTTAGAGGCTTTTTACCAATTTAGGAGCAGGATTATGGTGTGGGAAACAAGTTTGAACTGGAATTAACAGAAATGCTGTGCAATTTAATTGGTTTAAAACATAATGAGAACAGCATTGGCATTGAGTGGCACCAGCCAGATTTACTGCAGGACAAACAGGATAACTAAAATTATAGGGACTGTGGTGAACAAGGAACCTTCTTCAGAGGAGGTGATCAAAACATCTAATTAAAAGGACTGTGAAAAACACCCTGTGGGGCTCTCTTACAGCCTGCGGTATGAGGGGATCGACTGACTGCATTCTCAGAAGGGGACTGCCACACAGTCCTGCATCTTATTTCTACTGTGGTTAATCAAAATGAATGTGATTTGATTTTGTTCACACTGCATTTAATTAATAATAAGCTTTATAGCATGGTCCAGGAGCATTTTCACCTCTGTTGATGTTTAGGTTGATTTCTGGGTTCAACAGTTTTCTTTTTTCATCCACATCTAAAGCAAAAGAAATTGGCCACCCTCAGATACAGCCCATTTTTGGTAATAAATGATCCAAAAAATGGCCTCAGTGTCCCAGACAGATTTTAGGAATGTAAAGAGCACTGCTTGCTAGAACACACACACACTGAAAGCAGTTCTCAGGTTTGGGACAAAGGGAAATTTTTCCCCCAGAGGAGGAACTGAAACACCACTGAATTCGGATATTTGGGTTTCTCCTTCCTCTGCTTCTTTCCAGCACAACACAGCACCCATCACCTGGAGGATAATTTCCCCTTGCAAACCCACACTATTTTAGGGGTTAGAAACTATTTGTCTCTCCAGCAACGAGCCTTTCTTTCTTTAATAACTGATATTGGAAGGAAATATCGAGTGGATGTTTTTGTACTTCATGGAAGCAAAATTCTGTCAAAGTTCCTCTGTGATTTCTGCAGTGTAAAGGAGGACACATGTTCCAAATGTTCCTGGCATTTTGGAAATCTAGCAATGGGTTCCTGTGAGTAAAATAATAATGGTGTCTTCTCCTAGAGAGCTGCAGATTTAGAGCCAGGCAGGAAGCAGCCCAGGGTGGAGCTGCAGATAAAAGTAAAACCCAGTCAGACAAGTCATTCTCACCAGGCAGAGCCCAGCTCCACTCACTGCTCACTGCACAACAAAAGGCAAAAATCAGCAGAGGCTCAGTCCGCAGGGGGGCCATTGGTAATGAAATACACTTCTCTTTACAGGGAAATCACCAATTCAAACAAAAGTTTTCTTACTTGCAGCAACAGGGGTGGCGGCCTGAGCAGCAAAGGGGGAAAGGAGCTGAGAATTTGGGGATGGATGAAAAACAGAGCCAATCTGGTTTGCTGCTAAAGGAGATACAAGTTGTAATTTTTTTGTTTGTTTCTATTTAAACTCTTCATCATTCATCTATAAAAACAACCCTGTTAGAAAGCTACTGGCATCAGCTAATGTCGATGGTTTGTCATCAACAGGGCTCCCCCAACACAATTTCCTTACAGACACAGAAATACGAATTTTCAGGTGTTATAAAGTGAATGTAATTTGATAATACATAACAAATATGTATTTATTATATTGTTATGACTGTACTCCACAATTGTTATAGCTTTTCAAAACAAAGCCCTGCATGTTGTTCTTCAAGTTTGATCCCTTCCACTACAGAAGATATAAAAAAAGCCCTCACTTTCTTTTGTCTTAGGGACGTCAAATATACATATTTAAAGTTCATAATAATCCTTTCAAAGTGTTTGCCCCCTCCTATTTCCACCCAAATATGTTTTTTCTGCAGGCGCCCCTCGAATGCCCTCACCTCTGGGTCCTGCAGGAATGTTGTAGGATAGAAAGATGCTGAGTTTTGGTCTAATGATGTTTTGTCACAGTCTCTACTTCCTATGCAGATTAAATACGTAATAAACCCGTATCAATCCTACCATATTCTCTTTCGTGCTCCATTCATAAATAGTTGTGGCAGTACACGCTAAAAAATGCACATTTGGAATACAACAGCAATAAATCAAACACACAGAGAAATGAAAGTTCAGTTCATAGGTTTTGCTTGTGGATCAAGTTGTAAAGAAAGTTTGGTTTTACACTCATTCTCATCACAAGAGTTGTCTGTTTTTCCCGTATCAAGACTACAGCAATGGAATTTAGTTTTGAAAAAGTGCATCCCTTAGAATATATCAAATTCATATTTGCTTAACCTGCTTTCTGTCTACATACAATTCAGTATCTTTTCATTAAAATCATATAATTACCTTGAGTAATTTTGTGCACATAGTAATTTTCTGAACAGAAAGGATGTTGCCTGAATTTTTCAAAATTTATTCCCAATATAAAATTTTAGTAAGTAAATCGAATATTACCTTTTCAGCCACATTTTTTTTTTTTTGTAACTACATGCAAAGTTTTAGTAACTGTCAGTTTGAAATGAAACACATTGCAGATGTATTCTTGGATTCATTAAGGGCCCTGAACATCTGTATTTATTTGTCAGATTACTGCCCTTCATCTGAAAATGTAAGGATTCAGACTTAAATCAGAGCCAGAAATTTGGAATTAGAGTCCTTTCAGACTAAATGCATTTCCCCATGTGTTACTACAAGCTCATCAATTAGAATAGGAATGAAGAAACATTGATTATTCCCATTTTATCACAAACCAGCTGTGCCAAACCGATGTGCTGACCCACTGAAAAAATTCATTTTTATAAACAAAGTGCCATGTAACACGGCTTTATATCAACATTTAAGTAGACTTTTAATGGGACATCCAAAAAATACCATGAATTCTCTATGATATTAAAAAAAAAAAAAAAAAAGAAAGATATATAAACCCTACCTGAAGAAAATGTTTAACTGATCTAATACAGTTATAAAATGTGTGTTTACATTGAAACCATGCACACATTGATGTTCGAGATACTGAAATCTGGAACAGGATGAATAGCTCTCGGATTATCCTGAGTACTTATTTTTGAGGGTAAGATGGTTCATTTCCACTGCTTTACCAGATGTACAAGATGGACAGAAATAATTTTGCCATAGAAAATTAAAGTTCTCTTTCTTCATTGGCAACTCAGGGTCTGATATCTTTGTTACCCTTCAAACTCAACTTGAGGTATGTATTTTAATGTGCAATTTTTGATTATTCTGGTTTGAATGATTTCTGGAGCATCAAAATGGAGCCACTTGACCTTTTATACTCTTGACATGCACTTTTCAATGTACACAGCAGAATACACATATTCATACACTTATTTTCAAAGATTTCCTCAGTATTGTACCGAAGCTCTTTCACAGAAGAAATAAATGCAGCACTTTTCCTGAAGGTATTTAATTTTCACAAGGTATTATTATGTGCAGTCAGACTCTATTGCCTCTTCCACTTAATAAATAACCTTTTTCCCTCAGTTGAAAAGTGACAATATTAAAAATTACTTATTAAAAAAGAATTTTTTGGGGGGAGGGAAGGGGGAAAGTTTTCATTAATTGTTCAGTGATTGTAGGGGAATAAAGGTAGAAATAAAGATCATCTCTGGAATTGTGTTTGCCTCGCAGCCTGAGGAGCTTCAGGCTAAAGCAGAGTGGAGTTTGGAAGGTTTAATTTTTGTCCTGGAGCTCAGCTCAGCCTCAGAGTAAATCAGCAGCAACTCCCTGTTTAAAAATGACTGTCTAGACAGAGGAGGCCATCATTTCCCAAACACAGCCTCACTTCTCCAGGGGCTTTTCCTTCCCAGAATTTGAGACATGGCCTTTTCATCCCAGTCTGAGAAATGATGGTCGGATGGAGCGTTTGGCACCATGAAATGTGGAAAACGGGCCCACTCAGTTTGTCAGGGATTTAAAATCATGTTTTCCACACCACCAGCATCAATCACAACACAGGATACTTTGTCTTCAAATATGTGATTTCTGTCAACCAGCTTCTTCCACTTAGTGACAAGGAGTGAAAAAGAAAACATTTTTGCAATATTAATTTCTTTTAAATGTATTATTAATGAGAAAAAATAAATTAAAACAGTTCTTCCACCCTGGTATTTGATGACCTATACCAGATTAAATGTCAGTAATAGCTGGCATTTGAGAACCTGTCTCATCCATCTTATGCAGAAAATGCTACAATAATCATCATTATCTAGGATTACATTAAACTAATCAAAAATCCACAGTTTGCATGCTTTAGGAATCTCAGGGTTCCTTCCCAGGCAGACCTGCAGACAGGCTGGGATTACACTGGGACTTCAGATCCCAAAGGCTTCAGACCCTGAAAGCTGATGATGTGAAGTCATGATGACTGAGCAGTCAACAGAAAGGATGGGGATTATTTTTTTTTTTTTCTTTCCAGTAAATTCAGGGAAGGATCTATCAGTGGCTATTAAATGCAATGATGTTTTAAACTCTGAAAATCACAGCACTGCACACTGCTGGAAGCTGGCAGGTTTACTGTGGGAACTGCTTTGTTTCTGGGTGGTTGTGGTGGTTTTTAGTTTAGTTTTGCTTGTTTGTGTTGGTTTTGTTTGTTTGGTTGGTTGGTTTTTGTTGCTGCACTTAGGAAAAGTCCTGCTGAGAGTGCTGTGGGAGGGAACTGTGCTGGTACATCCCTCAGTGCCCCTGCTCCCAAAGCTCTTGGGTTAGATTTAAGTCATTAAACATAATCAATGACACCAAAGCCGAAGATGATCCTGGATGAAGAAACAGGTGAGGCTGTAGAATAACTATTCTGACAAAAATTACGCTTGAAATTTATATTTCAAAGACATATATAAATTCTAATTTATATGAAAAATTACTTTAAACCAAGTTTATGCATGTTAATGATCTCACCTTATGCCGAAGAAGAGCAAAAAAAAAATTAATATTTGATCTCCACAGGCAAATGCTACTAACACAATAAATCCTTAAGCTGGTTTAAACTGTGCCAATGGTTATTTATAACAGTGCAGAGCAGAAAATAGACAGCCTGTGCTTGGCAGCAGTGGACAGAACTGATCTTATCTTGGCCTTCCTTTGGGATGAAGCAGTAAACTTTGCAGTTCAGGGAATTATTCCAATTCAGTTGATGATTCCAGTGGTAAACAGCAGTAAGAAGCACTCAGGGCTCACCAAGACAAAAACCAATGTACCTACCCAAACTGTAACTGCACAAAATGAAATAAAACCAAGATTCTCATCCAGCACTTTGATGTTACTGTTTAGGAATCTCTGTTCTTTGATGTTTGTGGGTTTTTTGGAACGTAAGAAGTTCTAAAGTGAATATTAGAACCTGTCCTACATCTTTCTGATGTTTCTGATCAAATATTTTCTGCTGGAGAGGTTGGTTTGGATGCTGCGGGTCCACACCAGGCTCAGTGATGGCACATCTCTGTGCAGGACTCAGAGCTACAAATCTTCCCACTACAGATTCCTAAATGGGGCGTTATTTAATGCCAGTAACAAGTGAATTACCTGATTCCATGTCTCATCCTGGCATTTGGCAGTAAGCAAAAATATGCAGTTTTGCTTCCTCATTAACTACTGAGTAAACAAGTAATTTTCTCCCCAAAATTGTACTTGCAAATTAAATTTATTTAAAAAAAAACCCAAACCAAAGTCTTGTTTAAAACAAAGATCATAGGCAACAAATTATCAAGTTAGTAGAAAGAAAAAGCAAAGCAGGATTTAACAGAATTGTAATATTTGAAATTAGGTTAGAAGTATTGTACTTGCATTATTTTATCTCTTCTGAGATCATAGACTCTTTAAATCTTCATGATATTTTTTCTTAAGGCGCTACAAAACAGAACTCAATTTCAGTTAAGTGACAACAAAATTGGTTTTATTCCACCACGGAGAAGGCTCTTGTGCTTTTGCTGTTGTTACTCTATTCTTGATCTGTTAACCTTTAATTTACAGCAGCTAGGCCTAGTGGGAAGGCAGAATTATTTATAATACCACTAGTAATTAGCGCCTAATTACTAGAACTAATACAAAGCTGCTAGAAAATTGTGCATATATTCAGGATTTAAAGCCAATGAGTGCTGATTTGTAACACAAACAGATGAACAACAGAAGTATTTCAATTCTGACTTCCAAAGGTTCCCCAACTGAGAGCCCATCGATGATCTGCCACATTACTTAATAAATTTCTACTGTGGCAGAGAAGTTATACAAATTATTGTCAAAAAGAGTTCCTGCTTTTGGCTCTAGTTAGCAAATACTTTCATAGACTTCTTCTGAAAGGTTTACTGAGTGCCATGAAGAATACAAAGGCAAAAAAGTTTCAGTATGTGGTGGTATGTAATAATATGGAGATATTGACTGGAGTGCAACAGTAAATTGATGAAGGTTCTGTATTTTGATGCTCAAAGTGATAAACATGCATATATTTATTTATTTCAGCCATTGGTTTGAAATTTCCCATTTCATTTGAGGGGATCACTCGAATAACCCTTATTTACTGAATTATCTGCTGCTATTTTCCACATGAAGTTTGTGTCATTGCAGGAACAGCGAAAACCTGTGCTGGCATGACAAAGTATAGAAAAGCCACATGTGTAATACACTCGCTGTACTTGTTACAGAGTTGTGAACGTAAGTAATGAATTAAATAAGAGGCTGCGAGAAGCAACGTGGGAATTGTGGGATTAAAGAGGCTGTCAGCTGATCCAGAGGCACAGCATCCACTTCTGCTCCAAACACACCACTTATATAATTTTTTTAAAGCAGTTGGCAAAATGTAGTAGGACAAAATTATGCTTCGTTTACAGAAATTATGAAGGGATTAGCTGAATTCAAATAAACAAATATAGAAATAAAATTAATTCCCTGTCTCTCCCCAAAGAACACACAAAACCATGGGCAAAATTCACTAGGATATTCAAAGCAAAATAAAAATTATTTCAAGGGATTACTGGGTTATCCATCTAGCTATCGATCCATATCAATCAGACATTTTCTGCTACAAGACTGTGACTCCTCCTTGTCCTCTGGGGATAAAAGCATGGAGCATGTTCAGCATGGAAAGAACTCCAGAAAGTCACAAATCATAAATGATTAATGAACAGAAAAATCAAGGGCACTTTGGCACTTCCCCTCCCCTCCTGCCCTGCTCTGGGCTGTCCATGTTACTGAGGAATGGGACACACGGTACCACCTCATGCCACAATGAGCCCGTCCCTGGATTTCCTTTACTCAGGGAAGGAATTTCACGAGCAAATTCGAAGCCAGCACACAAATCTACTCCCTGATTACTCCTGTGAAACACCAGAAATGCAGAGATGTACTGGCAGCAGAATGAAGAGAAAAGGGAGGGATTTGTACAGCCCAGTGACAGCTGCATACACTGTCCCTGTAATAATGTTTCCAATACCAACTTACCCCACAAATTAGATAGGAAGACGGTTTCTGAAAATTACAAAAATGGAAAAAGAATCAAGAAAGAATTGAATGAAAAATAAAACTTTTCTGGCTAAGGATAGGAATTAATTTGCAAAGCAGTTAGATTATGCCAGCACGAACAGAAAGCTGAGCCATCCACAGCACCTCACCATTTTATTATCAATTCTAAGACAATTTCAGAACTCAAAGAAGCAAGTTATGGCTGATGTCATTAATACTATATGAGAAGTGTAATTCTAACATATTTATTCACACCACTCAGTCTCACAGGCTTTTGGTCACATCAATGGTCACTAAATCACTTTTTCCTAGCTCAAAGCAGCACTGCTCCCCGAGTCTCCAGGCCACCAGGCATCCAATGATGAATACAGTTGCATTTTAGAGCTGATTAAGTTATTACTTTTATGAGTTAACTAATCATCTCATTTTAGGAGAAGAAGAAACAATATAAACCCCAATACAAATGCTGAGTCCATGATATCTCATGTGCTGTGACAGCAGGAAAGGAGGTGAAGCTACACAAGGAAGGCAGCAGCACGTGCAGCCCAAGAGGTATCAATGGAGATGCTTTCATTAAGGCAGCTGATAGAGTCTGAGGAGAAGATTCCCTTTGCAGCAGACAGCCCTGCACGTCTGAAAGCAGATCATGGTGTGCCTACCTGTCAGGAAGGCTTAACTTCTTTATTTTAAGACAAAACTGATACACACTGACATGAGCACAGAGTGGATCAGCGAAACAGCCTGGTGGGATTTGGAGGGGAACAGGGCACTGCCTGTTTGCTTGCTTGCTTCCTTTACAGGATAAAAACAATCATCTACAGGCATCACTAACAAAAGATATTTTTTACTTTTTTTTTTCTGATGCAAGAAATACAATGAATGTCTATTTTGCATATTACCTGCAATAGGAGTTAATTTACTCCAATCAGCCTGAAGTGCAGGGAGCACAGATTAACTTGGGGCTTCCTTCCCCTCACTTTGTTTCAATATAATTGTCCTCCTCTGACACACCCCCAGTGAATAATCTTACAACCTCCAACATTTTATAATCACTCACACTCCTCACTGCTCTCTGTGAAGAGGCAGAAGATGGCTTGGGTTGGGACACACAGGCACCACCTGCTGCACAGCAGTCTTTTCCTTTCTGACTTTATTAAAAGATCTGCCCCTGGTCTTTTCACGCTTTATTCCAAAAGAAGGAAATTTGAAGAGCAGTAAGAATACTACTTTATATTCCTTAAAAGCTGTTCCTCTGCTCGGCAACCAGTAATTGCTTGGTTTAACCTGCTTCTTGACGCTACCTGGCGAGGGAGGTGCCTACTTGTCAGAGCATAATGGGGACACAGCAGCAGTGACAGCACAGCAGATCAGATGGTGCCCAAATCCCTATGAAACCATGACAATACAAAGGATAAACCCCTGGGATTCAGTTCCTTTTGGAAATCCTGATTGCTTCCCGAGTCACTGAGATCCAGTCCTCATCCCTGGTAAGTCAGACAAGATCTCATCACACAAGTGACGAGCCCCAAGCACTCTGAACCAGGATCCACAAAAGCACCGCTCAATTATAATGCAAAACTCCATCCTTTCTGCTATTATTTGGTTCCTTTTTTTTTTTTCTTCTTCCTTCCTAATTAAACTAGTAATTGAGGCTGTGCTATGAGCTGAACTCAATTAAGAAGTCAGGGTATGGGCAACACATGCTCCCACAACTCTGCCACTCAAAGTCCAGGCTGGAACATCTCATCTGCAAGCATCAGACAGCTGTAAACAGGAAATAAATTGCCATCTGAGCATTGTGCTATTGAACATGTCTAGGAAAAGGCAGCACTCTCCTCAGTATCTAAGTAACAGCTGAAAAATCTAAGTATAGTTCCAAAGGTGAAGAAAAATTCAGTCAAAAAGAAGTCTTTACTGGGGAGAGCGGGACATTTCTTTGGTTTATTGGTTAATTACTCTGCATTAGGAATTTTGGTTGAATGCTTTATCAAGCAGTGATTTCAGCATCACACGAAAATTTCTGTTGAGAGAGCAGCAGAGAGTACCTGATACCCCAAAGCCTGGGATAAATCTGTTGCTGACCAGATGAGTTCTTCAAATCTCCATGCACCTACTTCCACATCAGAGAACCTGTCCCAACATTTCCTTTTGAAACTTTTCTGTTTTCTATTGCTATTTAAAACAGAAGAGAGAACAAACGCAAAAAAACCAGACATGAGCGAGACAAAAAAAATTCTCACCTCTTCTCTAATGAAAATTATTTATTTACACATTGATAAAAAGCTTCAAAAAGATAATATTTGGCGGCTAAACACTTGTCTGGTGTCTTGGAAGAGTGGAGATACTTGAACTTGGAAGTACCAGACATTATGTGAGGATCTCCTGTGGCCCGTGACTTTCCCAAAATGTTTCCTTTCTCATGGTAACTATGAAAGTTTCAAGGTTCACCTCAAAAAAGAACGGAAAATCTTTTGCAGAACAAAAAAAAAAGTTCTCCCTATCATGCCTACTTTTGAGACACTAAGACAGAAAGATTGTAAGCAAACAAACAAACCAAACAAAAAAAAAAAAAAAAAAAAAAAAAAACAAACCCAAATAATTTTGATGCTAGGAATCCCAGGTATCAGGTTATTCCTTATGGAAAACGCTCTCCTCACACTTAGGAGTAGCGTAAACTGAAGGAAGCAGCTCTGAAAGGCCGTACCTGTAGTGTTTATTTTGTGTTTTTCTAATCTGTTAAACATATCCAGAAACAGATAAGCTGCTTCAAACCAAGGCTCACTGTGTTTTAATATTTATGAAACACCAGCTATATAGAAATAAATAATTAGACATAAACCCCTTCCATGCTCATAACAGATCACTGGACATCAGTGAGATGTTCATTAATCTTTGTTTCACTTTGAATGGGAACACATTCTGTCTGAAGCACAGAAATGGAAGCCTAAGAGCAGAATACACATGTGCTTTATTAGGAGTTGTTTTTCAAATGCATTCTCTAATGTCACATAACAAAGTCAGTGATCCAAGAAAGCTAAGAAATTCACAGGGTAAAAGGACTGAAAAGGATGATATTTATTAAGCTTCTTTTCGGGTTTTCCTAGTAGAAATCCCGCCACTAATCAGTCATTCGTAACACATGCTCATTAATTGTCATCCTTCTCAAAGCACTCAGCAACAGGAGGGTATTTTTAGAGGTGGGGAGGTTGAAGTGTAGAGCAGTGAGCTCACAAAATTGACAAGTATAAAAACAGGAAGAAAAATCAGTGTTTTTTTAGCTCTTATACCTGTGCCTTGCCCATCTGTTTAAAGCTGGGTTTTTACTAAACACCGAGCAGGCAGCGTGCCCGGAGCTTAAACACATCGGCGACAGAGATGTATTGGCATCACCTTGTTTGCCAGGTACAGCAAATATTTGCTTTCATTTCCCAAGCCCTGCATTGACATAAAATAATTTATAACTCTATTGAGTACAAAACCTCGAAATAACATCATTTGGCTCATGCAGAATTCAGCTGATGTGCTGCAGAAGACGAGGAGGACTCTGCGTGGCCGTGACACTCCCCAAAAATTTATAAACACAAAAGTAAGCGCTCAGTTCTGCCTTCTGCTGAACACATGTCTAGAAAATTTGGTTAAAACTGAGTTTGGGTAAGGTTTTATGAAAACCTCCTCTACATTTCTGGTCAAGTTTTTAGGCCTCTGCCATGGGCACTACCACAGAGCCACAGCAACAGCTGCTGGAATTAAGGAAAGATGCTTGATTTTATCATCACAGTGATGTAGGTTCATTGATTTCACCTTTTCCCAGACATATTTCTGTACAAAGAATTCTCTCCAAGGCACTTAGATTTTGCAACTGAACAGCCTTGTGCTCATAAGTCCTTGTTTTAATTTTTGGTGAGATCCTGTTGTTTTTTGCATGCAGGATGCACAGCTCAGTTCACTTGCTAAGAGAGAAAGATGAACAGGCTCTCTGTGGGTTCTCCCACAAAGCCACTGCCCCACCACTGATTTCAAGAAATATTCCATTTAAAATACTAATATTCCAATTTAAACACTAATAATAGGTGTACCACAGTTTCCCAAGAGCGTTGAACACTTGTAAGATTAAGCTGAAGTCTGAGATTGTTCTACTTGCACAAAGTTTTGGTTTTTTTAAAATACTGAAATTTCTTGGCATTCTTTCTTTATATCTATGACCAGGGTAAAACAAGACTCTTTTTTTGTTTTTGCTGTTTTGTTTTGCCTAAATTCCCACCGTTTCTCCAAGTCTCTTTATCCATCTATTTTTTCACACTACTACTTAGTTCCTTAATTAGATATTTATGCTCACCTCCCTGTTTCAGAGCACTGCCCCTTGACTGGAAGCCACAAAGGTTGAGCAGTCTCAGCTGTCCCCATTTGGGAAATAAAAGGTTTAATTCATTCAGCTTGTTTTTGAGATCTTGAGTTTGGCATTCAATAAAGAGTAATTGCGTATTCTTGAAAACAGCTCATGTTGCACATAGATAAATTCACTGTATTTTAAACACACAATGAATTTTAAAATGCATATAATGACTTGAAATATTTCTTCATTGCTGTCACAAAACTATTTAATTTTTTTTTTTTTAATCTATCATGACTGTAGCTATAAATCCAATGTTGGAAAATAAGCATTTTCATTTGATTAAGCATTTTGAAGCAGCACTGAGTTTGGGGAACACTCGCTCGAAGCACAAAATGAGAAATAAAATGACACAATGAAAGGTAAATGTCACCAATCTTATGATTAAAAATACAATTAGGGAAGACTTAAAACTAATTCTGTGTGTGGTTTTTTGGGGTTTTTTCTTTTGTTTTTTCATTAAACTGTACCACATGTGCAAATATGCAACACAGACAACTTCACTGACAGAGGCCAGGGCGTGGACAGCCAGCGACCTCTGACAAGTGCCCTGCAGAGCACTCCTGGTGCCAACAGAGCCATGGCATGACCTTTGCTTTATTTACTATGAGGGAGAATGGTGTTAGAAACAGAAGATAGGAGGTAAAAATCACATAAACCAGAACTGGAACAACCTTCTAAGCCTTTTCTAAACCCAGCAGCAACAGAGAGAGGAAGGGTTCTCCACTGGGAGGGAATTCTCCAGGATATTTTTAAGTTTTTGTTTTGGTTTGGTTTTTTTTTTTTTCCAATTAAATGAATGAAGTGATTAACAGTTGGCTAAATTTTCACGAGACCTGAAATTTAAAGAACAGTTTGCCTGACAATCAGAATAGGGAAATGGGGGAAGCAGAAAATCCAGGCCATGGACATCCCCCAAAGCTTGAGGGTGAGCTCAGCATCCCCAGTGTGAGCCTGTTCAGCACTTCAGTGGTTGGACCTGATGGCACTGGGCTTAAATGATCCTATTTACTTTCACAGGGAGGTAAAAAAATATGGGAACCACCAGGCCAAGCTCAGCACTGCACACAAAACACCATTAGGGCTCAACTGAGTGCCAGCACTACCCCGGCTAAAGGGGCTGCTGAGCACCCTGAGAGCCAAATCACCTCCCTTCTCTTCCGTAATTCACAGGGGCTGGCGCTTCCCTGCGTGCAGCTTCCCAGCAAATCTCTGCTCATGCTGCTGCTGGTTTCAGGAGTCAGGTGTACTGATGTAAAAAGGGCTGGAGCAGCTCTCATTTTACTCATTCTGGTTGCAAACAAGCAGTGACTGAAAAGTGTTAAGCACAATTTCCTTCCTCCCCAGCCTCTACCAGCCCAAATCAAAACATCTTTCCCCAGAGGTTTGGCGCTGACAGTGACGGTCATTACTCTTAATACTGAAAAACAGTAGCATCTCCAACACCTGTAAGATCTCTGCTTAGGAAAGAAAGATTCTGCAATCTTCATCTCAGGGCTTTCTTACCATTTGCAGAAATCCATACCACACTGCAGTGGCAAAAGCTTCCTATCAACACCTGTGGATTTCAAACTGCAAATTAGGAGCTCTATTTCTCTGCAGTATCACAACAGCAAAATAAAGCACCAGCAGGACACCAGATGTGAAACGGTAGGGTTTGTCTCATCAAGAAAAATATTGGGTCCCATCTAAGAGTAAGGGAAAATCAAAGCTTCTACAATTTGTGTAATTCTGCTTTATGTGAAGTGGCCCATTCACGGCTCCTATTTTCTCTTTACCTAAACAAAAGTAGGTTGCTTAAATTAAAATGTAATTCAACCATAGACAGTAAACAAATGGAGATTTGTGTCACAGCACTAGAGCAGTTATTTTCCCACCACAGAAATATATTCCTTTCATTTTCCTTTGGGTGTTCAGATAGGTGCACATTTAGGAACATATCATCTGTCTGTGTGACTGTATGTAGGAAGACATTGAGTAAAAATGTCATTTAAGTAGGATCAGAGCTGCTTTCGAGCTGCTTGCAAGACTGAAAATGTTACCTAGGATTATTTAATACATACACATTTTGTAACTGCACACAATTACTTACCTGACAGTAAGACAGAACCTACAACTTCATAAACATAAGAAAGCTACTGTCATAGCTCTTCTATCTCTACTATTTCTCCTTCAGCAGATATAAAAAAGGCTAAATTATCTTTCTCATCCATGGCAAACCTAATGTGAGCTCTCAAACCCACCACATGCTGAGGAGAAAATACAGCCCAGGTGCCCCTGGTTATTATTAGCTGTCATATTTTTTATTCTAAGAGGTCTGTAAGACTTCATTATCTGATTTTACAGTGGTACTTTACTGGTAACGAGTAAAATTCAGGTAAAGAAGCACAAAGAAATGGAATTGTGCACTCAGGGAGGTGCTGACTGGCCATCCTGGAGAGGGTTCTCCAGAGCAGCCAGCCAGGTTCAAACGTCGGCCAGCTCACCCCAACACCTGTAAATCAAAACTAAACCTGTGCCCTGGGAACCATCCACAGACTGCAGGAATTTACAGGAACGCGCAGGATCACAGCTTTTCTTTTGTCTAATACCTCCCCATGTCTGCAACAACCTAATGCTGTTGTGTGATGTGCTTCATGATGAAGCTTTCTTAGTTTTATTCCTCCGTTCCTTTTTCTCTTCTTATTTTTTCCCCAAATAAGTTTGTCCACTCTTCAGATACTTATGTCTCCTCTCACCCAATTTGCTCCTTTTGCACTTTGAATTCTATCTGCTTGTCTGACCCCAGATTCTTTTTACTGCCCTTTCTACAACCTGGCATTTCATATTGTCTTTTCCACGTCTGTCCATACTCATTTTAAGCACTAAATTGCACTTTCCCTTCTACAGCTTTCCAATGTGATTCAAAATTGAAGAGAGAAGCGATGGCCTCGAGACATTAAAACCCATCCATTTAAACTTGATCACAGAGGAGGCTCTGTAACTGTGAAGTTCACATCCTTTTTTATGGTCTCTTTTCCCCTCAAATACCTATGCAGAGAAATATCATGGTAGAATAAAAAACCTATCATTAAGCCCCTCTATGTGTGAACATGGAGGCAAGCCAAAACATAAATAGATATTTGGCTTTTGGCAAGATAGTATTTGGCATTTAATACATCAGGCAGTAATCTGCATTGTATTTATTCAGCTGAGCATTTAAGGTGCATTTGAATGTGAGAATGATAAATAGAAAGGAGTTACACAAACTGCAATCAAACTGTGTTCTATTCTAGGCCTTGGGATTACTGAAATGAAAATACAAAGGGAACCGTGTGGGGGGTGTTTCTAGAAAGGATGCTTTAGGTAATAGCTCTAAGGGTTTATTTGTGGGTGCAATTCTTTTTCTCACAGTGGAAAACTGCACCTCTGAGGCAGCTCTCACAAAATCTCATCTATGTGTGGTACAATAGTCTATGTATGAGATTACTTTTCCCATTCACCTTTTACAAACCCTCAAATGCAATCCAAAAACTTCCACAGGCTGGTAAAAAGCCAGTTCAACAATCACAAAACTCACATATCAGGCACTGACTCTGGCAAAATTCTTGTGATTTTACCTCATCTACATTTTTGGAGTAATTTTTTCAGTGTTACACTGTCATTTATCTGTGGTCCAGCCCCAGTAACCGGATTGCAGCTTTGTGTGTCCCTCCCCGTAACTCCAGGTGTATTAGTTGCCAGATATTTACTTCCCACAAGACCCTTTCATGGTCTCCATGACAATGTTTGCCCCACAACAAGACTGCCCTGATGTCAGTGACTTCAAAACAGCTGTGGTACTGCAGGCTGTGACTTCTTAGACCCTCCTGCAACCCTGTTAGCTGATGAGTTTGTTAGGGCTAGGTTGTAAGTCTTAAAGCAAACACCACAATATGTATCCACTCCATAATAAAAAGGGATGGAAAAACTGAGCAGAGTTTACAAAGAATTGAAGAAAAGCATATTTAAGAGCAGCACATCGTGAGAGATGTCTGGAGCTTGCCTGTGAGCGCCTGCAGTAAGGACATGATCACTTTGCCATTTTTAATTGTATTTTTTCTATCCTGGAATGCAAGCAAAACTCTACATTGAAATACTAACATTTCATCGGCAGCATCACCTGCTGCCTTCATCTGTTGAAGCTGTTTCCTTCAAGGTGATATGACTCACTGGTCTTTGGGCAATAAAAAACCCCAAATCATTCAGCAGTAATGATCTGACAGAAGGCAGAAGCACCATCTGACAGAGCTCAGAAAGCTCTGTGGGGCACGGGAGGCACCGAGGGCCCATCTGGGCAAAGCTGCACTGTCAGCAAGCACAGGGCCCTCACTGGTGGATGTGGAACTGCTCATGCCCTGTAACTGGTCCATGATGTTAATTACAATTAGATGTTCACTGCAGAACTTTATGGCTTGTATGGACAGATGAACAGAGACTTGATTAACAAGCTACAGGCTAAATAGGAATATTTCTGAGGCTGATGTTTCTGAAAGCTATTAATGGAGTTTAGTCAAGTAATATGTCCTGTTAGGAACTGGCAAGAGGAAAGCAGATCATACACAGCCATATCTCTAAGGAGTGCATGAGATGAAAGAGATGGATATCCTTATCCAGCCCTGTGGTCTGTGTGTGGGTATTTACAGTAATAAATCTCTTGTCAGAAAGCTTTTGCATTCGATCTCTCAGCATCTGTACTTCTGCTACAACAGTCTTATCCTGCACGTGGGTTTTTTTGGTTTCTTTTTTCCCTTTTTATAGAAGGGTCAAAAGCCAGCTCACACATTATTGTGCTGAGAGGCAACTGCTGCCAAATTCACCCTCCCCGTGTAACACTGAGGTGATGACAGACAGGAGCTTGCACTTCCCACACTCTGGCAGCTGTGTCCCTCTGTACCTTCCAGTGTCACTGTAAATAATGGAAGTGAAGACACAGTAGAAATCATTTTCTGAAGTTCTGCTGGGCATCAGAAAATTATCTTTTAGAATAATGAACAACGTGCCACAGAATATAGGACACATCTTGCTTTGAAAAATAGCACCAAAAAGTAAGGGGTGACAAGGAATATGGAGAAGGGAATTGGACATGCCACTGTTGCAGCAGAAATAGGATGCAGTTGAGCAGGATGTATAGAAAAAGCTGTCTGTACAGTGTGATTTCAACAGAAGCTGAACCATGCCAATGGCTGCCCCTGTGCAAATTCCCACTTTTAATCCCCCCTTTATAATGATTAGTGAATCATCTGCACAGATACAAGACAGGGAGAACCTGGATCTGCAAGAGAGCTTCAGGAAAGGATCTAAAAGGTGAGGCCATGACAGCTGGAAGGGAGTGACAGCTGGAAGGGCACAGAAAGAACAAGAGCAGAAAAAAATGTAAGAGGAAGAGGAAAATCACAATCATTAAATCACTTCTACCAAGGTAACACCTGACCAGAATTCAGACCTAATTCAGTTCTATCACAGCACCAAGGAGAAACTCCAGAAAAATAGCAAGTATTACACTGAAGTGTTTACAACAGGAAACAAACAAACTTCCCTACTCCCCTCAACCTTCCAGGAAAATGGAGACCAAACAGAGAGTATATAGAGTGCAGCAACTAAATAATCAAAAGTCTGGATGAAGGAGGTGGTGGTGGTGGGGAATATATGAAAAAAATTAAGGTGCAAGAAATGAGTTTTCTTAGTCCAGGTTAAAAGAAGTATCTGTTAATTGTCCTGAAGTAGCTAAAACATCACTGCAAGAAGAGGCAAATAAACTGTTCTCCAGGCCAGCTCATAGCATATTTAGAGATAATAATCTTCTGTTGAACGAGACAAAGAACATACAGTTCATGGAATCTCCTCTCCGAACATTATGGATTATGAAATTTAGACAAAGCCTGCTTGTAGAATGTCGCAGGCTTGTTTATTCTGCCTTCAAAGAATGTGATAAAAAAGGTGACCCTCCCCAACCTCTACCTCTAATCTCTATTCCTTTCCCATACAAACTGGGCAAGGTGGAGCAGGTGTGGATCTACGTAACTTATCTCCAGGCTGTGAGATAAAGAAGAACAAAACAAAAATAAAAATGCACATAAAAATGTTACAAGTGCAAATCCAAGCATTCAAATGCTAGCAAGCATTACAATTCCTGCATTGTCTTAAATTATTCCATGATATGAGCAATCAAAATTCTTTGATTTCATCCACGCTGATTATTATTTCAAAACACCCTCCTCGTGCTCTGAAGAGTGTCTGCTGCTTCCTTACATAATGTGCTGCCTCACACCCTTCGCCAGAGATGCGTTTTGTTCACATCCTGCTTGGAATGCAAAGCTGCTCATTTCTGAACAGACACTTACCAGTGTTCCCACCTCTGTCTCCGACTGCTTCCCAGACATTAACGAATTCTTCTCCACAAAATCCTCCCAAGCTTAAATGAAGTGAATCTCCCCCAGAATTTAAACCAGAATTTCAAGCCTACCCAGTAATTATGACTGCTCAACTTAAGCTTGATGTTGCACAGCCTTAATTCTGCCTGTGACCCTGAGACATTCTATTTTCAAAACCTCATCCCAAATCACAGGCAGTTGAATACAGCCAAAACTTCTGCCTGAGGACATGGGTGGCTCATCAAATATTATTTTATATATATATGTATAATTCTGTTAAAAATACATAAGCAGCAGTGTATTGTACAACCCTGGGCTAAAATAATTCACCAGCAAAAGACAGAAATCCTCTCCTAAAGTCTTGGAAATCATACACAGACACACACATGTATTATAAAAGTAGCCTCACTTCAGCAACTGAACAGTCTCAGCTGAATTTGGTATGACCTGTGGGCATCCAAACCTTTCAAAATAAAGCTGCCAGCATATTGAATGTTTAAACATGCATGCAAATTCCTATATTAAGATTTCAGTTTTGAACACGTTAGAATATACATCAATTTTTTTGAAGTGACAGCTGCATACACCAAAGTATTGTGATCTACTAAAATATTACTACATTCAGAAAACTCTACGTGACAAGCAACAGAACAGCAGTTTAACACGGCGATTCAGACATAAAAACAAACAAATAAACGCTTGAACTTTCAGAAGATGCAACGTTTTCACATCACTAAACCGTGTCAGACACTCAGGAATCCAAACAAGAGCTTGGCTTGGTGTAGTCAACTGCTTTCTGTTCCAATTTAAATATTTTGGTTAGAGGTCTGATTTTCTATTGAAGGCAGTGTAATCCCTGTTGGGAATGCAGTTCGCTTATTCTCCTCTCCTTCTGCTCAGCCAGAGGAGCAGTGCCAGCAGAAAGCACAGTGCATTTCCATTCTGCTGGAGGAGAACAGCCAAGAGGTGGTGCTGTGCAGTCCCTGGCTCTGCAGAAGTCTGTCAGCAAAACTGTGTGTTTGTAAAACTTTCAAAGCTCTCAGACCGCGAGCAGTGGTCTCTCAGCATGTAAAAAAGGCAGTGAATTTCAAATACACTACCATTAATAGGGTATCCTCATTTAAAATCTGTTAAATAAAGTTCCCTGAATATTTTAGTTTGGGGTTTGTTGACTTGCCGTCAAATCCTAATGAACCAAAATGATCTAAACTAAACTGAAGCAGAGTACACGAGATTATTTTTTAACTTGATGGCCTTTTCCTAGACTTCTCTATGGCAAAAGTTTGCATCCTCAGTGAGCTAATTAGCCATTGATTCAAAGCAAACAAGTTTTCAAGTGCCAGGCTGGACACTGCCCAAATTCTAAATTCTGTTCCTTAGAAACACTGAGACTGAGGCCAACTGCAAACTCGGACCAAGTTTTTTGTGTGCACATTAAGGTGTTTGTGTGTGAAAATGAACGAGCTAGCTCAAGCTAGCTGGTAATGAGCAAACTTCAAAAGGTTTAGAAGTTTCTAGCACAGAGAATATTCATTTCAGAAACAAGAGAGAGCCAGTGCTCCCACACACTTTGAGAACTTCTGCTGGAGTTTTCAGGATGGCGAAGCAGAAATTGATTCTCCTTCCACTGTGGGTTAACACAGTTGTGTGTTTCAATAGATAACGTTGGACAGCTTATTTAACAGCTCCGTGGCTGATCAAACACAACAAAGAAATTGTGTCAGCAAGCTGGAAACACTCATCCCTAAAGAAAAGCTGCTCCTCACCCCCAGTGTCCACAACCTCCTACCCAAGGGAGCAATTTG
The DNA here is from genome assembly GCA_013390045.1 of Picathartes gymnocephalus. Classification (NCBI taxonomy): domain Eukaryota; kingdom Metazoa; phylum Chordata; class Aves; order Passeriformes; family Picathartidae; genus Picathartes; species Picathartes gymnocephalus. The sequence continues at coordinate 73,794 of WEKY01032215.1, forward strand.
CCTTCCCAGCCACCACGTGAGAAAGCTGCTCGTGCTGCTTTATGAACACAAACCTAAACATGACTTTTAAACTTACAAAATCAAGGCAATTCCTAAAAAGCGAGGATGCAGCCTGGGGATAGGAACTTTTGCACGTGTTCCGTGGTAAATTTTTGTTATCAAAACCCCTTTAAAACCCAGTTTTCAGTTTCATTTGCAGCAATTTCTATCACCTCTAAAAGAAAAAATTATCACCTCGAATTTATATTTTGACTCATTTTCCTTAAAATATCTCAAAATCCTCTAAGTGGAGAAATAAAACAAAGGGTTACTTTGGTAATGATTCAGCCACACTTTTTAAATGGGAGCATTGAATAGAATTATTGCCATTTATTCTTCTAGCACACCATTCTTTGCATGATGAGTTTCCAGACCTGCACACACATACATCCTCTCTTACTGAGGATGTGAAATGCAAGGCTGAACATCCCCACCAGACAGTCCTAAAAGTCTCTAATGACAGAGAGTCCAACTTTTACATCAGGTATATGCTAAAGTCTCCTCAGACTTGAAAAGTTTTCCTCTACTTACCAGTGTCTGCTAATTAAAATTAGCTCTCCTGTTCTTTCTTTAATAAGAATTATAATCTACCTTGCTATTTTACCAGTCTTTTATAGGAAATAGTATGGATTTTCTCTTCTAGAATGCATTACCACAGTTCCTTCAAGTTTTGCACAGGCCATGGGGATTTTACATCTTCTATTTTTTGTTAATATCTCCAGATTTCCTCCAGCTTTACTTTATCTTCCACCAAAAGGGGTCACATTGCAGCTGAGCTGCAGCAAGGGATGTTCACACTACTGAACGAGGGCACTGACATGCAAGAAACCTCAGGAAAAAAATAAAATTGGAAAATCAATATTAAAAAAAAAAATAACCATCCATGTAATCAGCCCTGAGAAAACGGCAGTTCCATCAGGATGATATCATCACGCTGCTGATGAATTAACTGAATTGACTGAATCCATCATTTTTGTTACTCTGGGTGGTGCTGGTTAATCCAGAGCAAGAGTAATGGACTCAATGATCCTTTTGGGTCCCCTCCAACTCAGCATATTCTATGATTTAGTGTTTTTATGCTTCAAACATGGCATGTACACAGGCTGTTATTTATCTTGTGGGGAGAAGGAAAAGAAGGGCATGACAAGAGCTTATTAGCAAATTCATGGTTTACACAATTTTGCACTACTGCAATACTAAAACTCAGTTAAAAAACCACAAGAAATATGTGGTCTGCACTAAAAAAACAGATTTGGAAAACTTTATAACACCGTAATACACCATCTGTGTTAAACATGAACTTTTTGTTCCTATTTTCATTTTGATCATTTTAGAGGAAAAAATAAAAATCTCTATCAGTATCCCTTTACATACACACAGGTATTTTTAAGTCCAGAATAATACAAGTACATCTAAAAAAAAAAAAAAGGTCCTAAACAGCTGTATTTTCAGTTCTGCTCTTCCACTCATGCAGTGCTCTAATTCATATTAGAACCTGTCTTCAACATAAATGACCTTACAGAAGCTGGCTAGATAATAAGACAATCAGATAATAAAATTAAAAAAAAAATAATAGGAGACTTCAAACTGACATGAACATAATGTCCATGCATTATTGAGCCTTAAACTCCCATTTATACTCTCATTCAGAAACAAAGTGGCCTCAATTCTCTGCAGCTTAATTGCTTTCAACTTGAAGAAAATCACTGATAGGGTGATTTAAATCATGTAGCATTTGCCTGGACATCTCAGTTATTTAAAAAAAAAAAAAAAAGTACTTCAAGACTTCCATTCCAGGGAGAGTAACACATCCATTTCCTGAGTCTCCTTCACTAAAAACAAATTCTAATTCATAGTTCCATGGTCATTTCAGTGCAGGCAGCAGTGTAACTCCTCCAGCCACGCAGGGAGGGGGGAAAGCTCTGTGGGAGGATGTCTTGGATCAGCTGGGGATGCCCCAGGCAAGGCAGCTCGGGGCGTTTGATTGGTGCTGTCGCTGCTCATGTGCTCATTCTGGTTTGCTGGGGCAGTGCTGATGTTCAGGGCCCAGAAGCACCAGGCAAAGCTGCTTTGGGCAATGAAGCTGCTGTGGTTTGAGAGCTGAGCTCTCCAGGAGAACCTAAACCCGCTGAGGGAGGCACGACTCTGCCTTCGTGCTCCTCTGCACCAAACTTTTGATAAGCTTGTAAGTCTGTAAAACTTTTCTTCACTTGCCTTTTTTTTTTTTTTTTAATTTTTCTTTTCACAAACCACAGACATATTGTGATTTCATAAATGTTTTTGTATTCCCACTGATTTTTTTTTTTTCCCCCCCATACTTGCTGTCACTACTCAAATATTGTTCCTCTTAGTAGCAATATTTGAAATCCATTACTGGGCACATGCTGCTTAAGAAAAAAGGTTTTAGTTCATGCTTCATCAGTATTACTCTAGTTAGCTTTTTATTCTCCAGGCAAGATTGCCATAATACCAAGTCTCAGAACATCAGTTCTGAACTATTCTAATAACACTGCCAGTGTTCACTTTGCCAGCTCTTTCACAAAGGATTATTATTAAAAAAAAAAAAAACAAAAACCATCCTTTATCATTGCTATCAGTACCTGTTTTTTCTCTGAATGCAACTTGGTTTGGGAACCAAATACAGCCCACCTTAAATACAGAAGGGTGGATATTAATTATACTCATGCATTTTTAATTTCAGTAATATTTGATTCATGAAAAGGTATGCACAATAGCAAACACATCATTACTTGAGAACATGCACGTAGCAAAACTTGTGTTTTTATTGCCTTGATTACAGTTGTCACTTTGATCCAAACCGATAACCTGACATTGGTAATGAGTTCCTTTTAAATGCAGTTATATCACGGCCTTGGTATTCTGACACCTTCAGTTCTGTCCCTGAGTCCTTGTCAATTGAATTAGCTGATTTTTTCATACAAGCTCATACCTTTGCATGTTCATAAATCAGATTTTATTTATTTAGTTTTTAGTTTGCCGGAGAAAAGAACCATAATTTCTCCTCGTTTCTGTTTGCACATGAATGCACAATTATATCACCTTACTTTGGGAAGGAGAGCAGATGTGACAATACCCCTTGCTCCTTTTTCTTATCAAGGGCAGTAGCCACAAGATTTCCCCGTGAGCAGACCTGTGCTGCTGCACTGGAGTTGAAGTTCCAAGGGAGAAAAGATACAGGAGAAAATGTAGAGGTGACAGAGTTTTATACTTCAGTTCAGTTACAACCATTGAAATTTAAAGATGGAATAGCACAGAACTGGAAGCAGTTTTCAAAAACCTGAGATCAGACAAAAAATCTTTTTTTCATAATTTTCTAACAAGCATTTGAGCTAAAGGGATAATAAAGTGGAAATAATTTTTAAAAGGTTTTTTTTTGGTGTTGTTTTTTCGTCTGATTAAGTATCTTTGCTTCTCTCATCGTATTTTGGCTCCTCTATTATATCATCTCCAACTGTTCACAGCCTGAAAGAGGTTGTGGAGGATGAGCAACAAAATATTAATTCTTAATGGAAACTTTCATATTATGATTAGTTACTACAAAGTTTGTGGTGTTTTTTTGGTTTGAGGGTTTTTTGGGTTTGTTTTTTTTTTTTTTAATGAAGAAAATTCCTTTTCAGGTCATCTTTAAAACTTTTTTGAAGTGAGTGGGTCTTATATGTGTCTTACAGCTCTTTGAAAATCTTTGTGACAAGAAAAGGAACTGAGCTCTTTTAGTAATGGCATGTTATTAAACCACTAATGATTTGGCTGTTTAAAAGTGAGCTTTAATGATTATAACTCTCCTCTTTGATCAGCAGAAAATTGTGACTAATCTGAGAAGGAAAAAACCCCGAAGTTTTAAGACTCAGAGCCTCTCCTAAGCCTAGTGGCTGCTGTAAAAGCTCAGAGACAAGAGAGTAAAAAGAGAATAAAACAGGCAGCAGACAATGAGTGCAGAGGTTTTATTTTTACCCTGAAATACTCCCCTGTCTAAATAACAATGATGCAAATAAAGAAAAATATATGATTTGACCTTCCCCCTACTTTTAAATTTCTACTCTTCCTCCTTGCAAGAATCTTCATCTCCTCATTGATACCTCCAGGCAAATAGGAGGTGAATGCAAACGCTATCCAGTGTGCCTAATAGAAAGTCTTTCATGATTTGATTTTTTTGAAAGACATAGGTACAGAAAGAGGAGAAGAATAAAATCGCTTTCAATAAATTTGATTCAGAAAGGTCTCTCTCCATCCCCTCACCAGCTGACTTGCTCTTTGCTGGCTGTTGTGGATTTAGTAGTGCAGGATTTCAGGGCTGGCCTTGGGTTCTGTCCCATCAAACATTCCAAGAGACTTCACCCATCTTTTGCCCAGGATCTCACCAGGTAGGACAGCCCTTACTGGCTTACATGTCTACTCTCGATGCCAAACTGGTTGGGCTGTCTTTTTATTTATATTTTCAATCATTTTGACTCATTAAGGATCATTTTCCATCCTCTGGCATGGCTTTTCCATACTCCAGGCACCATCTCCTGTGCATGGCTCTCTAATCAGGAAAACTTTTCATTCAATGATGTGTAAAAATTTTCCCATTCCCTCAGATGTGTAGTGCAAAGGGCTCAGTGGACCTTACATTGCATTTTGATCTGACCAAGAAAAGCAAACATGCCATGAGGATGATCACACACAGCTTGAGAAAGAACATTTGCAAAAGCATCTAATCACCCTGGATGACAACAGGGCTCCCATGACCGACCCTCAATTTCCTTCTCTTACCTCTACCAGAGTTCAGAGAACACATTACAAACTAAAAATAAAAATGGCAGAATTAATTCTTTTTTAATGATTTTTTTTGCCTAGATCCCTTAAAGCTGCTGTTCAACTGTTCTTATACAGAAGGCTGAATTTCAAAAAGTCTTCTTACCCCCTTGCTTCCTCCTGTCTTCTGAAATTTTAGACTGAGGCAAATTTCCCTACTGTGTTTCAGAAAATGATGTTATGCATTTTTAATTATCATTATTATTTTCATACTGTGGCTTTGATTTGAGCCACAGAAAAATCTGTGCTTAGAATCCTTAGAATCAAACAGGAAGCCCACAGAAGAATATTTTTGTATTTTTCTCTCAGAACAAATTTCTGAGATGATGAAGTAGACACCTTCAGCGGTTAATTCTTCACGTGTTTCCCTTGTTCCCCTTTGTGAATCCCAGAGGTATCAAGTCACTTCTATTACAGACTTAAAATGCAACAGAGTAAATTTTTTTGCTGTTGTGCATTTGTTTGCTTTTTCCTGACTCGCTAACATTACCAAGAAATAGTACATAACACCATAACACATTAATAGCTGTTGTTCTTCAAACATCATCATAACACAATCTCTTCTTGGATGCATTTACAAATGTTGTGTGAAAGAAATAAGCGGGGCCTGTGGGGTTTTTTTTGTATTTCTACACCACAGCAGAAGGAAAAGCCGATTAAAAGATTTATTCAAATATTTACATGACACACACTGTTGCAGTATTAAAATGTGAGCTTGCTCCTTTTACAAATCTTTTTAGCAGTCTTTTCTCCCCTTTGTTCCTAATGCAACTTGTAAATGGCAATCACAAGTTTCAATGACTCCAGCCTGTAATTGTGCATCCCCTCTGGTTCTTCTCTTCCTTCTCTCCCCTAACTCCTTTTTATACTGACCTGCAATGTGTACTGGCAGCCCAGGAAGTCAGCCAGGTCCTGGCTGCATCACAAGAAGAGTGGACAGGTCAAGGGAGGGGATTCTGCCCCTCTGCTCTGCTCTGATGAGACCCCACCTGCAGTGCTGCCTCCAGCCCTGGGATCTCAGCACAGGAAGGACGTGGAACTTTTGATGCAACAGCAGAGGAGACCACAAAGGCACTCCAAGAGCTGGAGCCCCTCCGGCCAGGAGCCAGGCTGGGAGAGCTGGGGGTGTTCAGTGTGGAAAAGGGAAGGCTCTGGGCAGACCTCAGAGCCCCTTCCAGGGCCTAAAGGGGCTCCAAGGGAGCTGGAGAGAGACCTAGGATGAGGGATGGAGTGACAGGACAAGGGGGAATGGCTTCAGACTGAAGGAGGGCAGGGTTAGATGGGATATTGGGAAGAGATTCTTCTCTGTGAGGAGGTGAGACCCTGACACGGGTTGCCTAGAGAAGCTGTGGATGCCTTGTACCTGGAAGTTTTCAAGGCCAGGCTGGACAGAGCTTGGAGCACACTATTAATTCCTAATGTTCCTGAATGCATTCAAATATCCCACAGCTTGAACAACAGGCATTTTATGCTTCTTATTAAATACAAAGAGATGCAGAGCCATAAAACAATAAAATGCTCTGTGTATGGACATTTAACTGGTTGTGGCAGAGCTGGGAGAGAACCTAAATCTGACCTAGCCTCAGGTGAATTTTAAATGTGTTACCTTCCCTATCATCAGCGTCTGGTGATCAAAGTCGCATGAATATGCCAATGGAATACTGGCTGGAATACTTTGGAAAAGCATTCCCCACGAGTACAGCAGACCTGCACTGAGGATCTCAGCTAGAGATAAACCCATTCTAACACAGCTGCCATTTGTTTCATGTTGACGGTCAGCAGCACCATCATCAATTTTACACCAATTTCATGGACCAGCAAAAGTAATCGCTTCTGTTCCTTGAGCACTGAAGAAAAGAAGTCCCACATTAAAATTTATCAAAGCTACAAACTGCAGACATATGGAGCCAAACATCTTAGTTCAAAGGCATTTGATTGATAATAAATTATTGTAAAAACTATTTATTCTCCCTCTCTGTTGCCCATTGCCACTTTATTTCCTACTACCCTTGTCCCAGCTTTTCCTTCAATCCATGTTTCACTGCCAAGTCTGGGCTCTGAAGTGCTCCCAGTGATCAGTGGAGACACATCCTTTGCCCCTGGAAATGCTCTCCTTAACACAGGTGTGATACTTACACTGTGCCACTCTTAATTGATAATTAGGTGATGGAACAGATGAGTATCAGCATTGGAAAACCCCTAACTGGATAAGTTACCAGTTCACAGGGGGAGGGAAGTATTTTTCTGGTGGATGTGCATTAGACCTAGTCTGAAATAGCCAAAATATCAAACACAGTTCAGATAAAGTGCAGAAATCCTGCCAAAGTAACATGCTTAAAGGAGAAACACAACAAACTTGGCTCTTAAAGAGCTCTATGAATAGCAGAATCTTTCTTCTCTCAATTTCAAGTTCAGTTTTATGAGAATAAACTTTTTATGAAAAGTCCTTTCAGTCCCCGTGTGATATGAAAGAAGCTTAGTAGCTCAAGTTCCATTGTGAGCTCCTAGGAGAATATAACAAGCCATCACCACTAAACACCTAATAGAACTGGCAGGCACAGAGATGTAAAATTCACCACACTCAGAAAAGATATTCTTGAGTGCAGTGAGGGGAACCATTTGGAATGAGCAAATTTTCCACCGTGCCTTGGTTGTTTTATGGATAAAAGCAAAATTTCTGGTTCATGACACAACTAAACTCAACACACACGGATGTGAACATGCAAGAACAGCAGGGCTTGACCCTGTGCTACTACAGGAAGTTTATCACAGACATAAAGGCTTGGGATCACATTCTGAGTTTCTAAGCATAGGAAATGGTCTCCTCTGTGCAAGCAGCAACTCACTCATCCAGTGCTCAACTTGCAATACAGTTTTAGTATGGCCACTGCTGTGACTTTTTAAAATAAAATAAACCCACCAAGTTACCCAGACAGCAATACCACCCTAATACTGACACCAAAACAAGTCTCAACTACGATCAGCATGAAAGAGTAAAAGAAAAAAAAAGATGGACCAAAACCAAAAGATGTAAGGATCAGGATATTTTTTAATAGCCAGAATGCTTTTTCATTATCTCTTTGCATTCTGGACCAAAACAGAGTCAAAAACTAACAGAATTAATATATACGTTGGGGTTGAGCCGGTAAAATATATGCTAGATATCCAATTAACAGCACAACATATGTCAGATAATTAATAAAAATGCCAATAAAAACAGTAATGAAATAACCACTGAACTGCAAAGCGCATATTCTGAGAAAATTTTCCACCCCGTGTTTTCATCACAAAATAAATGGACATTGTTTAATAAGAATCACAGAGTAAAATACCACAATCACGTGTGGCCTCTTCTGGAGGTCAGCACTTCCCTCTCCTCCATCAGCCTCTGCTCACCTCGCACACGGCACTGAGCAGGAATGGTCTGCAGCCAGCAGGGAAAACTGAAGGAAAACAGCCTCTCATTTTTCTGTTCCTCCTCCCAGAACCCAAGGCTTGGGTACAATTCCCACCTCCCTGACAGATAAGATTAGCTAATGACAAGCTTTGGATCCATCCAGTAAATCCAACAAAGAATATATGAGTAAAGGCATAGAAAAAAGGCTGCTGTCAGCAAATTTGAAAGCTTTGAGTTCTTTCAGATCAGAACTTGCAGAAAATCAATTTCTACATGAATTTTTATTTTTCTTTTAGAACGACTCTGCAGTCAGATCGAGTCAAGCTTACCATCTGCTGCAGAGAGAAATACAGCTATACTCAAGATTACATTGTCAAACTTCTTTGTAAACTTTACAAGCAAGCTGTTCCTGTCAGAATTTAAGTCGTTGTGATAATGCTTCTTAATATTCGGTCAGGCTTTAAATAAAGACTGACAAAAGTCCACATATGGATGACAAGCTGTTCTACAGTAAATATTTTTGTATTTATTGAGAAGGGGCTTATGGCAGTTTTAGGACATATTCCATCAGGCATTTTGGTCTGAACTACTTACTGACTAATAAGACCAAGATAAAATCCCTGTTCAAAACTCCTCACCAAATTTAGTTTTTAAGTCAACTTGATCCTACTCCTACTACTATTTCATTATGCTTTTACATCATTATTGCTTTAAACCTTTTCCCAGCTGGTGGATGTTATAGAATGGAAGATATTTAGTACCCTGTATTTTAAGCAAGGCTTAATTCCCAGCTGGCACTCAATGTAGCTATCTATGGAACAGAAAAAGCAAATACAATGTGATTTTACCATTATAGCTGACCCTTTAAAGCACAGTAAAAGTCCTTCCACTTTTTCCTGTAAATAAACTTGTTAAACTCATTTCCAATATTCCTGTAAATTAGGGGATACAGCATAAAAATCCTTCAAAAACTGCCTTCCCACATACTCCAGTTAGAAACACAGCTTACAGAAAAGCAAACACAAAAGCAAATGTTGTGACAAGTAGGGATTAAACTGCTTTTGCAGTTTTGATTCCATTTTGAGAAGTTACAAGGCACACGCTGCAATAATTATTGCAATTAACACAGTTAACTATTTGCTCCAAGTTCATTACACATTACTGCTTTAGTATAGCAACTACACAAGTAACTCAATACAGCAAAGAAAAAATAGTTTTTATAACACCTGCATGAAACAGACCCATTATGAGCAGTCACAGACAAGTATGCCTTGTGTAAAACAAACCAGAATGCAAAGAAAGAACCTTACCCTGATGTTGGATCAACAGCTATGGCCTTGGGGTTGTTCAGGTCCAGCTCGATGAGGGTCACACACACTGACCCGTTCTGGCTGCAAACAAAGATCCTGTCACTGACGTGATCCACAAAGTAAAAATTCCCCGTGATCCAGTCTACTGCTATTTGCTGTACATCTGCCAAAAAAAAAAAAGGAAGAAAAGAAAGAGAAAAGAGCTCAGGAGTGCAGTTTCAATCCAAGTAAGTGACTGCTGGCTGCTCTGCCAGCAGATGCTCCACTCACTTAAAGAGCTCCAGCTGCTTTACATCTATTATAGGGTTTCTAATAAGGAATCCACTGCTCAATACACAAATAATAGTTGGGGAGAATTTTTCCTTTTTGAGAACAGACATCTAATTGCAACCTCAGTGGTGTGAAAGATACACACTTGTTTGTAGCTCTCGTCAATATTTTTAAGTCTGTCACTGTGATTTTTTTATGGTATCCTCAGAAGTAACACCACTGAATGATGGTGCACCTGTGAAACAGCTGAAACACTGATGGTACCAGATTGCTGGGGGAAGGCAGCTCTGAAGCCACTCAAATTCTCAATTTAGTGTTCTAGGATGTCTGTAACATGCTGGGGATGGGACATTTGGCAAAGGTTAAAAGAGTTTTTTGGTTATATTTGAAGGGGACTAAAAGCAGACCAGAAATACTTAACAGAAAAAAAAAGAAAAATAAAATTGATATGCACGTCTAAACCCACTGTATGTATGTATTCATTTTCATTTAAAATACCTTTTTCTTGTAGTTCTGAGGTATCTGGATGCTGCCAGATTTCTGATAATTGCCAGAAGAAGCAGCATTGAAGTAAATGTCTATGTGATATTTATATAGAGACATTTATTAACAGGCAAGTTTTCCTTCCCAGGACACTGTGACAGCATCACAGCCTCCCAACTGCTCAGTCAGTTCTTTTCCTTATGGGATCCTGGAACCACTTTCTGTAAATGCCTTATAAATCCTGCATTTTTCTTATAAATCAACTGACCTGTCCATACATCATCTTAATGTTACAGTAAGCAAAAGTAAAAAGAAGTGCAAAGAACATAACTTTATCATTTTTATTTAACTAAGATTTCTTTTCTTCCTCTTCTTGTTGACAGTACTGTATTGATACCACTCTGTAGGACAGCACTGGTTATTCTTAAATTAAGACTAACTCAATTAATAGCAAAAAGAAAAATCCTGGTAAATGTTTTTAATGTTCACTATTAACTATTTTTTTAATTTAAAAAGGAGGCATCCATTATATTGCAGTATTTTCAAAATAGTGCTAAGATCAGCTGAGATTTTGTTGTGATGAGAGAAGCCAGATGTGATAAAATATCATTACACATAGTAGCTTGTTTTTTTTTTTTAATTTCAGTTTTCTGTATGATTATCACCCTTCAGATGTAGGATTTTTAGGGGTGTTTTCCACAATCCAATAAAAAACCTGTTGCCACCATCACATCCACGCTGGAGAGTAGGAAGTAAACTTGATTGAGCCAAAACTGTATTCATTGAGTTTTTGATGATAACTGAGGACTTACGAGCCTTTTACTTGCTCAAAAACAGAAATGGAGACCCATTTGTTGTCCTTCAAAGTGCAGGTAGCTTAAGTAAGATTTACTCATGGAATACCAGGAACATCAGCTGTATCCCACCTCAGCCAGCCCATGACACAGTTCACTGCTGACTGTTGTCTCTCCCATTCCTGCCCTTCCACTACTCATTTCCCTTTTAATTCAAAGTGAATATTGTGCCTGATAGGTCCTGTTACCAAGACCTGCTGAGCCAGAATCAAGGAATGCTCCATTTAGCCCGATACCCAAACTCCAGAGGAGGCCAATGTCAGAGGCACTGTGAGACGTGTGAGCACTGATATATCTTAGACAACAGGAAGAAAACACTTCTTTGTTTTTTCCTCCCTTTTTTCCAAGTAAAATATAGAGCAATCTTTTAAAAATGCCAGAAGAAAACACTGTGCCTCTGGAAATCAGTAACAGTTAAAGCATTTTCAATGTGCTTGCTTACCATTTGCTGAAGTTGTATTCATGGAATGAAGAATTTATGGTTTACTGATTCAGGGAGACTTTTGAAAATTGCAGATAAGCTTCTATGTAACAGAGGCATTTCAGAAAATATCATTTATACAGGACAAAAGGTACAAAAGGGACCCAATTTCAAACATTTGCAGAAATAAAACTAGTAATTAAATTCCTGAAATGAGAGCTCTAGAAGATTGCTGTGCACTGGGAAGTGGATGAAAAGCAGCAAGGTTAAGTAGCAGCCTGTTGGAGGAGGGTATGTTTTTCTTCTTATTGTGTGAAAAATGTACCTATTTTTAGATAAATGTGATATAGACGTGAAAGGCACATCACACACATGTTATTGGACCTGTTAACGTAACAGTTATAAAATGTTTGCTCTGTTCTTTGCTTAGGTTTTTGGTAACATATCACAAGAAATTGCACCAAACACCTTGGGTTTTTTATGGAAACCAGGAAATATTCATTCAAGGTCACATTAGGGATAACCATTTGCATGAGCTAGTTAAAAGTGAGCTCAGCATTCCAGGAAAAGAGAGACATCCAGAAGCAATACCACACCGTAACCTTTGGGCAAACAGCACTGGCAGCTCTGAACACTGATTTATCCAAGTTCTTCATCCAAGCAGGATGGCTTTGAGAGGGCATGGGGCTCCCAGCAGCACAGGCCATTGCAGAGGTTCAGGCTCAAAACAACTGCATTCCTTGTAAAGCTGCTCCTTCCTTGTTTCAAGACTCTTATCGTAGAGTTTCCAGAAAAAGCAACACGTTAATTCACAGTAATTTTCTTCAGAAGAAGAACAGACTTCCCCAGAGAGGTGTCCTGCTCGGCAAAGAACACTTCCCTGCAAAGCAGAGCATCACTGCCATCAGCAGTTACCCTGCACCCTGCGCACAAGTGCCATTTGTGGGTTGTAGACACCACTGATCTGCTCTGGGTTTTGTCTCTGTTCTGTGCCCCGTGCATTGGACACAACCACCTCCTCACAAGAGAAGTTTATGAAGAATTCCCCAAGTCCACTCCCCCACCAAATGCAATTCAACAAGAGCAATCCCCTCAGCTGGCAGATAATGGGTTTTGTGAATGCCATTTTGATCCCCATGGTTCGGCAGCAGCTCTGCATGAGGCTGCTGTGAGCGGCTCTCCGCTTATCGCACGGGCTGCGTGCACTGGGAACCACTGAGATAAGGCTCTGGTTGAACTGGGCACTTTTAAAATATATATAAATACATAAAACTTCTTATACTCAAGAAGCTACTGAATTCATTTCATGCCTATTTCTGGATTCCTATATAAACCCCGCTATGTGCAGATGTCTGGTCCACTCGCATCTTTAAAGTTATTAATTTTTTTTTTCTTTCTTTCACACAGTTTGAGAAGTCTCTAAAAAGAAATTTTTCTCCTTGAAAACACACATATTTATTCTGAGCAATCTTTTATGTAGTTCTAAGGGCTCTTCCTATATTAATAACAGTTTCCTTGGAGCATTTCTGCCAAATGTGATCATCTTTCCTTTATTACTTTCTTAAAATTAGGATTTTCTCTTAAGGACTTCATAAAGAATAGTTAAGCCAGCATATAGGTTAAATTCTGCTCTATTTAATGACATTATGTACACCATAGGCACAGCGAAAGTGTGTCTGGAAGTGAACTTTTCCTATTTCTTTTAAACACACAGATATTATTAGACCTTTAGAGAAAATAATAATTTCATATGAGGGTGGCTAAATCTTCAAAGGGTCCTGGAAATAAATGTCTTATGGCCAAACCATAGTTTATGGAAATCAGAGAGAAACAGAATGGCTCTCTTCTTTCACTTTGATTTTCCAACATATAACTTGTACTGCAGGAATTATTACATTTATTTCCATTTCAAATCAAGACTTGCACAAGACTTCAGATCTTCAGCAGTAGAGAGGGAAAAGCAGTGACATGTTCTTGTATTTCTGCTAGTGCTGCAATCAAGGATTCTGCTCTTGCACTGTCTATTAAAATCAGTATTAACAGATTTCATTTTTAACAGCTTTTTCCTGTAAAAGCGTCAGTATAAACATCCCTTATTTTTAATGCAAGAACTGATCTGAGCAAACTACTCCGTGGAATTCTTGAGTTGTTGGAGTGGTTTTGAGAAACTTCTGAGTGAACTGGGGAATGATTTTTGGGTGAAATCTAATTAAAATTAAAAATATTCCTTGAACTCTCCATGTGCTTCTTGTCAATAATGAAAGAGAAAGAAAATTTCTCACTCTCTTAAGAGAAAGAACTTAGCTTCTACGGAATTGTAGAGTGATTTTTTCCTTGTTCTGGACATTACTGCAATGAGAACCTTCTCATATATGCATATATAAATCAGTACTGATTTCATATATAGATTTTCTCCACATTATTATATATTTATAAAATATATATTTGAAAGTGCTTAAAACTATCTTTATTTTTTACATTAAAATGCTAGGCTGTTGTTCTTCTTTTCTTTTTTCCTTTTGCAAAAATTGATCTTAAGGGAAGAATTATTTTGATTATTTTAAATTATTAATTTTTCTTCTATAACCCATGTATCTCCCTTCTGAATGCAAAGTCCAAAATGGCAAGACCAGACTTAGTATAATTTATTATCTAGTGAGAAAAAAAAAAAAGAGGTAAATTTATGTATTTATAAAGGAACAAACAAATTTTATTGCAAAGAAAATCAGAAAGACACTTGGCAATAGACTTCTTGCCTCCATTCAGTAAAAAGCCAAGTTTGGAACAAGACAAGAAGCACCAAGCCTTTTTTTTTTTTTTTTTCAGCAGCACTGCCTTTGCTGTGCCTCCATTCTGACATTAATGTTCCTAATTAGCAGTCCAGACAGGCTGGTACTGACACTGTGCCTTGGGAAAGTGAAGCTGAAATGGATTTTCTCTGTGCCCCTTCTACTACCAAGAATTTGCCATAATTCTGTCTGCAATGCCACTTAAAAAATATGATTTTTATTGAAGATGTCACCATTCAATACGTCAGACACACTGGTGTCTCATCTTTTAACAGCCATGTCCAGAGTGATTATTACATAAGTTGAAAAATGAAAAATCAAGTGAAAAATATCCATCCATCTTTTCCCAGTGACTCATCCTCAAATATCTGATTCCTCTCAATTAAATCAGCCTTCACAGATAGTCTTTGTCAGAAGCACAATGCACAACCTAAAATATACTAAATTTAAATAAGCCCTTTAAAGCATCCAGACTTCAAGTTCCTCAAAAGAAGAGAAAGCTTTTCCTTTTCTTTGTGGAGTAAAATCATTTAAATTTCAATCGATTTGGTTACTGACAAAAAATATTGTCGGCTTTCTTTCAACCCTAGAGCACAATATACTGCATTAAAAACCTCTGAGTGTGAATACTGAGACAATAGCAGTTTCCCCAAGCTAAAGAATTCTCACAAATATAAGAATAATCTAAATATTATGAATACTAAATGAAAGCATCCTGATAGCTCAGAAAGAGACGAAGTCTCTCAGAGATGTGGTCGATTCAAGCACTCTGAGATTCAGGCATTCAGCTTCCAAGCAGGTACAGAAGAGAACAACTCTGGGCATTTGGTGAGGAGCAGGTTGTGGCTGCCCCATCCCTGGAAGTGTCCAAGGCCAGGAACAACCTGGGACAGTGGAAGGTGTCCCTGTCCAGGGCAGGGGAATGAGATGATGCTGGAAATTCTCTTTCAACCCCAACCATTCTGTGATTCCATGATTCTGCATTGCCTGAGGTTGAGTATTGAGCAGGTACTGAGAGAGAAATGTGAAAGTGTGGGTTTAATAAACTTCCTCCTCCCACTGGGAATCCAAAAAGCCAATATTAACAACAGTGACAACAACCATCATCAGCAACATCCTTTTCTAACAAATTCCTCTACAGAGCACTCAGAGGAAATGGGATGATGCCACAGATATGCTTGTGTCTTTCCCAGGAATTGTACAGCTGGGCAGCAAAATCTGGTCCTTAATTCTTGAGCATATTTCTTCTTTTGCTTTTGTTATAGAATGATTCTATCAGGAAATGCATCAAGTTTCTGGAATGAGTAAGGTGAATGAAATTTCTGTTCCTGGGTCCTGCCTCACAGAGCTGGCTGTGATGCCAACAGGTTAAACAGGCAAGGAAGAAGTGTGAAACAATTAAATAAGGGCCTAGGGAGTGGCCCTATCTGTTAATCCTGACTGCTAGGATTTTTATACAGAGTGGATTTTCTGACATCAATCTCATGTCAGAAATAAGTAAGAACAGCTGAAAACCATAACATTCCTAATTTCTGCATTACTGAGTCTCAAACACATTGCCCAGTGATTGCAAACCTGTAATGGGGTCCCAGTGGCCCGTGTACATGCTGAACAATAAAGACAGATTTATAGAGGTGCATTGCTGTAACAGCCTTATTTTTTTTCTTTCTAGCTGCACATTCAACAGCTTCTTATAAATCTACTGAGACTGTAAATCAAACCCAGTTATTTACTTCAAAGCAGTTAAGTCACCCACTGTTAAAATTAAAGCATAATTCAGCTGCAACAGGCATCCCATCAAGCACGTGGCCTGGGAGAGCTGCTGTGGGACTGCAGCAGGCTGTGACATTGCCTTCCTTCCACCACCTTCCAGCAAAGCCAGAAATCCACCACCTCCCACCTCCCTAGGACTGCCCCCTGCACGGGTTATGAGCCCCATAAATCATCATCACACAGCAATAAAGCCACTTGTAAACGTCTTCCCACAGACAGGCTAAGCAGCAGATTATTACAATGTAAAGAGATGCCAATAAACACGTGGAGTTACCTTCACAATGTAAAGAGATGCCAATAAACACGTGGAGTTACCTTCACAATGCAAAGCATTCATGGGAAATGACTTCCAGAGAAAGTTTGAACAGTTTAATACCAGGGTAAGCAATGGTGCTTTAAGAAATGCTTTTGGGGAGATAATTTAGAAGTGAATTATCTCTGACAACTCTTAAAGAATGGGTTAGGCAACAAAGGAAGCTCACATTGCACATGTTTTGTAGAAGGAAACATTTGTCAGAGAACACTCATTCACAGGATCCAGGTGTGCTGTCGGTTCTTGCAGGTACAATGCAGGCCATCATTTTGTAGGATAATTTCATTTGGAGCCCATTCTAGTTGCTGTTAGCAATAAATGGTCTAGACAGTATGACATGCAGGACATGCTATGACCCACTGCTGTACTTCAATCCCAAAGGACATGATTACACTCAGTTTTAACCAGAAGGTAATACTGACCATAGAGTATTTAATTTTGTTATACAGACATATCCATATCGGGCACAAAAGTCTTCGTCTTCATCTCAAACATAATAGGGGAAAAGAAAACATATTACACTTTCAAAAAACAAAACAAAACAAACAAAAAAACCCCAACATTGCTAAAAGAAATAGAACATCCTTTTATTATAATTAAAATCTGCATAGCATACGGAGTCCATTTTAAATCCGGCTTGAGAATTACAACTTAGACAATACTAGACAATCTAAAAATATTCTCAATAGTAAAAAATACAACTTGCACAGTTAGCAAACATATACATTATTTCTTCACATAATATTTTGGAAGCAAAACCCTATAATACCCTTTACTAGATGAAATAGCCTCTCTTTTGGGGTTGCTAAGGAAAAAAAAAAGAAATTTCTCTATATATTAAGGACATTAAGTTTTTTTCTTCATCTCTTCCCTCTAACAGAGGGATCATCACACCATGCCATCAGCAGGCTGGCACTTCTGCAAGACTCTGAAACCACTGCTGAGCACCTACAAAAGTCATTTAAGCAAAACAAACAAAACCCCTCCTGTCTCCTAATGCTGCCAGCTGACTATAACAAATGTGTCCCATGTAAACATTACCTCATCCTCCCCTTCTCCCTCTCTGTCCTTCTCTTTTTTTCATCCATTTATTACATTTTTTTCAATATCAAAATAGTAACCTTTGAGAAGAAAACTGTTTTTCATTATATGTGACCTGACCAACAAAGCAGACAACTGACCAGATTTAAAATATGGAAATTGTTACTGCACTTAAAAAATAATTAAAAAATTCCCTGCAAACTTATTCCCAGTAATGCAAGAAATAAAAATAAACCATGGCTTTAGATTTATACATAAATTATTTTTCTATCCATTTTAAACCAGGTATCAGGACACTGATTTTTCATTGTTGTTTATTTATTTCTCTCATCTCCACAACAGTGCTGCTATTGGTCTACCTGAGCAGTACCTTAAAGCAGAATGGCACCATAGATCCCATTAAAGGTCTCATCAGTCACTCAAAGAGCTGGTGCTTCCAGAAATGTGGCTCAAACTCAACGTGCTTGTATGTGCAGAACCTGACCTTTGCTTCCAGAGGGCTTCCAGCCCTTCCCAAACCTGGCCACTCCAGGAAGATGTGAGCCCATAATCCCAGCTCTTCCCACTGAAGTCCCAGGTGTGCCAACCACTCCCACCTCGTGGTTCCCCCAGCATTTCAGGTTTTAAACCTCACGGTGTCTGTTATTCTCTCTTATTCTACATTTAGGGGGGAAAAGACAAAACACTGGTCCCCTGCCAGTATATTGCCCTTCTTCCCAAATCACCTCTCCTTTCATGTAAACAGTAAAAAGAAATTGTCCCGACCCTTGCAAAGAAGTGCAGAGGAGACACAAATACGCACTGCACCCTCCTCCAGGTCCCCTTGTCTTCCTCCTGGAAATAATTTCTGCCTGTAATATTTTTTGCTTACCCTGATGTAAGCTCAGTTCTGTGCTGGGTGATCCCAGAGGCAGCACGGGACATGGTGTGACCCTGAGCGGAGCAGGAGCACAGCCCCAGCTGCTCCTCAGCCCCAGGTCCCTCCAGCCAGCAGCAGCTCTGCTCTGCAGAGCATGGATCACAGCTCATTCACAGGCTGTCATAAAATACATTTTCTCATTACTTCCTCTTACTTGAGTTGTCTCTTCCCAGTGGGTTTGTTTCTGAAGGTAATGCAGTGGTTCTGACTGTTTAAAACAAATCTGAATTGTGCAACCAGTTGTACACACTCAATGACTAAACAGTATCATCTCCACAGAGTCTTAACAGGAAAACACATATTTTTAGTATATGCACAACTAAAAGAGAAAGGAACTAAGAGAAAAGGCACTAATCTTTATAACACATTATACTTACCTCCTTATATATCAATATTTAGAAGTCCCCCAAATTAAAAAATTGGATCATACATTTAGGTAAAACAGCAATAAATTACATTCAAGGCAAGTCCAAAAGTGCCAAAAAGAGTGAGGATGGCCTGAACTGCCAGCTGTGGCACAGATCCCCACACACTCCTCAGTCAGCTCATTATATTTGCTTACACAGTGTGACTGAAATGTTACGGAATTACACATGCACAGAGAATCCAAACTTTGTCCCCAGCTCAGAACTGTCACCACGAATGCCTGGCCCAGCACATCGAGCGGCAGCTGCTGGGTGACAGGCTGGCAACACTCAGGGCAGCAATTCTATGCAAGCAAACTGACCCTTTGCATATCCTGTCCTTCGCATTTAATTGCTTACAACGGTTCCAACACTTTTTTTCCCAGAACAAAGAAAATCAGAAGTCTGACTTTAGCAAAAGTGAACTACTTCACTTAGAATGTTTGTTGCATGTAATTTGTCAGTTTTAGAAAAGTGCTTCACTCAACTATTAAAAAAGTGCAAGAAAAAACAAGATTTTATTATATTCAGCTCAACTGACAAATAGTGAAAAGGGCAAAATTTGTTGTTACATTTTATTTATTTCATGATGCTGGCATGATCCATAAGGTTTTCAGCATTTCTAGTTCTGCTCCAGAGCCGAAGTCAAAAGAAAGTTCTAAACAAAATTTGTTTCATTCTAAGTAGAAATCCACAATTTTGCGTATTGAGAACAAAAACAATATTTCCATTGACTGGAGATATTACTTGTTGAGCCAGTCATCGCTTCCACCAGTCAAAGGAGTTAAAAACTGAAGAAAGCAATCCTATATTAAATCTCCACATCAGATGGTGGTTTTAATTTGTCATGTCCATCACAACCTAAATAATAATCACAACTTTGTAAAATATGCAATTCATCTTTTTGTAAGGGCTTCTTATAAAGGCATAAGAGCAAGCCCTATATTTATTCTGATACAAACAAACTTTTGGTGTGTCTCTGCCACAGACTCCAGTCCAGCACAGAAATACCCAGGCTGCTGTGAATACAGAAAGAAGATTAGGCAAGGGCTTAAGGTGCTACAGGAACTGGTTTTAATTTCATCACATATGTAGCAGCTTCTATTCCAGATTTACTTACATTAATGCAATTGTTCATTATTATTCCTTTCTGAAAAGCATGTTCTCTGTTTACCCTTTTCCCTGCAGTAGAACAAAGCATCAGATCAAAACCTGAGTTTCAAAACACAGAGATTTCCAGAGGCCACAAGTTTGATCAGGAGTGGCAATATTTGTGATTTCAGTCTATGACTCTTCTCATTGCATAAGACATGCAAACAGATCTTTTATTTTTTTTTCTTTTCCTGCTGCTTCCCCAAGATACAGAGCAGGTGGAATGTGTGGTTCAGCTGTGCCATTCCCTGCAGACTGACATCTCATACAGCACAGAGAATTCCTGACACTGCTCAAGCTCATTGCTAACAAAATACTGTTCCCTCATGGCTTTAGCTACTGATAAATCTCTGCCTGGGATGGACTTTGGTCTGCAATTGCTCGAGTGCTTCGGTTTTTATATCTAAACATGGTTCCAGTTAGGATGCTGGATGTAAACAAACCGTATTCTGGAGTTCATGGTTTTTATGTCCCCTTTGCTCCTATAAAGACAAAAATACTTTCAAAGAAGACAGAGACTTTTTAAAGTTTCCTGCAATGTTGATCTGTGCCTCAGGAAAAATCTTCAAGAGGCAGAAGAACTCACTTAATGACACAATCAAAAGTGCCTTATGGAAAAAAGCCCAAATCCTTGACTTCTTCAGTTGACTTTAGTGGAGTGTTTTAGGTTTTTAATGAAGTCTGAATTAAATATTTGCATTAATAAATAAATATCTTGGAAGTGTGTGGCAAATTTGCTGTCAATTAGTCTAAATGAAGCAAACTTGGTCAGCATCGTATGTCAGATGCATTTACAGATATTTTACCACTCCAGAAGACAACCACTGGCTAAATCGTAAGAGATGTGAAATTTATAAACACAATAATAAAATACCAGTAGAAAAAAAAAAAAGAAAAGTTATGCGTCTGTAATTAGCATACTGAAATATACAGAAATATTAATCAGGTATTTTAATGCCTTTAAAGAAAGTTTCCAAGAGTGCATTTGAAGCCTCAATTTCATAAACAGCTTTACTGAAATGGGCAGGTTACAAGAGTTTGTCTCCTATTTATCTCCAATATCTCTCTTACTTGGAAGAAAAGCAGAAGACAAGCTCCTGTGAATACTGAGGAAATGTGGAATAATTCCAAGAATAGTTCCAGTGGCTACCAAATAAACACCAAAGTGAAGCCAACATGGTGCATGTGGATGTCAAAGTTTTATGAAAAAATCCCATAAAATATGCAACACCTAATTCCGCATTTCAGGATGAAAAATGACTTGTGATTTTGGGGCTTTTTTAACCAATATTTTACTATTGTTGTATCTGAGAATATAAATTCCTTTGTAAATTATTCACTGCAAAACTGTGATTTACATTAGCAGAAACCTAGTTATCTATACATTACATCTTTATAGCTCCCACAAACATTTTATTTCATCTCCACAACTTTGTTAAGAAAATCAAAATGTTGCTGTTTTACAAGCAGCATAATAATTCAATCTGACAGAGATGAAGAGCCCCTCAGCATTCTGACTGATAAAGATAAATTTATGTGGTCATTGCTACTATGACAAAAAGTCCCTTTTTCTTTAAAGAAGCCCATCTGCTGCTGTGGGATCTCACTTGCTCTTGGATTTCCTCCCTGGTGCAAGAGCTTTTCTACCCAGGATGGGTTGGGATGTAAAGAAGGCATAAAAAGATCCAGTCATGTCCCACTTTAGGGCAACAATTAAGCTGGAATAAGGATGGAAGTCCAAAAATGGTGAGCTAGGAAGTTGATAAAACAGGGAAAAGGGAATATGACAATTCAACACTGAAAATTTTTGTCTCTTTGCAGAGACAGCATTCAAGAGACTGTTCCAGGCAGTGCCCAGGAGTTTAGAGAATGGGAAAAAAAAAAAAAAAAACCAAAACAAAACAGCACAACTACTAAAAACAAAATAAAAGAAGAACACACATCATGCCAGCTTTGCTAAGAACAGAAAACCGACACAGGGCTTTGACCAAGGTCAATGCAAGATCAGTTGTGGAAGCTGGATGAGTAACAAAGCTTGAAAAATAACATCACATCTTTGAACCACTAAAAAAATCCATTTGTAGCAATTAACAAGCAGTTAATAGGTAGCTCTGGTGTTAAAAAGGATCAAGTGCAGATAACCTAACTTTGGAGGGAAAAGCCACCAATTCAGGCTCTCTGCAGTGGGAGCTTGTGCCTCAAAGTGACACGACACAATGTTGTGGTGACAATAAAACCAGCAGAACAAATCCCAAGCCAGATGGAAAAGTCTGTACCCAAAAGATGCACCAAAAGCAGACAGATCCTTCACAACTTCTATTTAGAAACACCTAACAGAGGCAAAGCCCTTTTAGGGTTTCAGCTACACAGATAATATCTTAACTTTTGCACAAACACCATCGAGAATTGATATTTAGACCTGATTATATGAATATTATTCATTAAAAGAAGATAAGGAATTTTCAGTACATGCCACAGTCACAGGATAAGACCCAAGTGATTGTGGTTATTGGAACAGAAAGGTTGAATGCAGAGATATGAACTACCCTTATCCTCCCAGTAACCCTGATAACCATCAAAAGGGCTGTGCAGAACCAATAATCAGCAAAGACTAGGAGCTCAAGAGAGGAGGACACTGAGAAAAGGAAGTTTCTGTACAGGTCTAAGTCTCCAAAGTAACCTGTCCCCTTATAGGGGACAGAAAAACTCTCTAAAAAAAGGAAAATTATCAGATAGCACCATTTCCTGCACTAAATAGAAGTCCATACTGCAGTAGGAAAGCACTTTAATGAGGGTGCATCAAATCCTGCATCAAGAGTTCTGCAAGTTCGGGGACACCAGAATGAAGAATAAAATATGGACACTTGCAAAGAAAGCATTTCCTAAATCATGGAGTATGAACATCCAACTAAAGATTTGGACTTGGGCCTAAAGTATCTAAAAACAAATGGAAATTTAAACAAAATGTAAACAGGGAAACATGAAAATCCCAACAGACGCTGAGGGAGACATGAGGAAGATTTGGGGAAGATGTAGGCTGACACACAGGACAGTGATGGACCATGGATGACCCAAGTGGATCCAACCTGGTTCCCTCTGGAGCATCACTGAGTTCCACAGCAACAGCCTGTGCTGGCACCTGCGATAGTATTCACAAGCTACTTGGAAGATGACATGAATAACAAGGTGATGAGGTCTAATAAAAAGATTTCCAGAACAGAGGATGGTCTGTTTTGAAGAATTGCAGGACCTCAGGAGACTCAGAGGCTGGACAATGAAAGGAGATGGGACATTCAAGCTGAATAAACTCTTAGTTAATGAGAAAATTATCCTATTTTTGTGTATTTACTGATACTTTTGTCAACAACACTTAAGAATGAGATATTGACACTATTAAAAAAAAAAAAAAAAAAAATTAAAGCCAAAAACCAAGAAAGCCCACCCCTTTGGACAAAGTAAGAAAGTTCATTATCCCAGAAACAGCATTTGTCTAGTCTTCCCAGAAATGCAAGGACAGCAATGCAAGATCAGCCAGGGATTGAGAAGTGCCCAGGAGATGCCACAGACAGGAAAAATATTCTGTAATTCTCTCTTAGGACACACTTCTCAGCTCCCATTGAGGCCCCCATGACTGGTTCAGGTGCTCTGAACACTACTAAAGTACCGTGTGAGGGATGAATGACCTTTGAGATGAAACCTTCTCCTTTCTGTGCATCTTCAAGGCACATGGGCTGTCTCTCACAGGAGAAAAAAGCAAACCCACATTCCACAACTGTGTGACAGCTCTCAGTGCCTGTCTGGAGGCAGGTCTGGGGCAGACAGCATGTAGGAATAAATACTTTCCCCCAGATCTTCACAGTTTTGCTCCTGCAGAGTAAGCCAAACTTTGCTCTGATTTGCCATGAATATTCATGGCAATTCACAGGAATTGCTGACAGGAACACCATCTCCAGTGCTTGGTGTTTCCTGCAGTGACTGAGCCTCCTCAGTGCCAAGGGAAATGACTGCAGCTCCTCTGAACGCAGCACTTGTAGTTGTGGATAATCACTCCTGAGAAGTGGTTTAGGTCAGGAGATGGAGGAGCAATTAGGGGGGCCAAAACCAGAGGAGGAAACTGTAATGTACCCAAACAGACACTCCTGGATCATGGCCAAATCATCTGGGCTCACTGTCTGATGTTGTTCACAGCACTCACACCCAAAAAGTGGGAAATCCAAAAGCCAGCCTGGCTTGTGCCCAGCAGGACAAGTAGAAGGTGCTGGGTCCCACAAAGCAAAAAGACAAATCCCTCTCCCTCTGGATACTCCAGCCCCTCCACGCCCACCCTCTGCTCCCAACCTTGGCAGGTAAGAAATGAATTACTATACAAGAAACAAGATGTTTCTTTTAATCCAGAGCGGTCCTGTCCAAACACAGCTGCCAAGAGAAAAGCCTGTGTGCCTTCCCAGGTGAGGTGTGATCGACTTTGGGCACAAAGCACAGGTGGCAGAGCTCAACACAGGCACTGCAGCACTGGTTGTGGTGTGCTGAGATAACCGAGTGCCAAGAAAACCTGAATCAAACATCAGCCAAGCAGAAAATATCATGCTCTGAAGCATCGGCCCAGAAGAGATTTTGTTCTATTCTGCAGAAGAAAGAAGAGCAGCTAAAACCTGGGCTGTGCTGCCTGGTGCTGGTTTGTAGAGCACAAAAGGTGCTTGATGCTTGTAATGATGAAGACACAAAATGCCTCCTAAAACAAACAAGAAGGAGATCCTTGCATCCAGAGAATGCTGCTCTGGCCATCTCTCAGCTCCCACACACAAAAGCATTAATGTAAGAATGCACAGCATGGCTTTGAAAGGGCAGAAAATGGAGAGATTTCCCACACTGGTGCCATTAGAAAGAATTTTTGTTAGTTTGGGCCTAGAGGTATCAGTTTAAATAAATGATTGTTGCTGAAATCTCACTGTACTCACTGAAGCAGGCTGTGAGCTCCTTGTGAGGTGTCAAGGAGCATCCCTGTTACTGTGGACAGAGGCACAAGCCTCCCTTAGCAGAGAATCATCCCTGAAAGCCTATTTGGCTCCAGTACTGTCTGCATAAATCTCTCCAAAAAGGAAAATTTCCAGCTTCTCTTCCAAAAACTTCTAGGTCTTAAAAAGACGAAGATGAAACAACGTGACCAGGCCCAGTCTTGGCTGAGACCAAAATGCCTGTGCTGATACTGCTGTGCCTGCAGAAAGCTCTCCTTTTATGTAAGGGGATAAAACCAACAAACAAACCATGATAATAATCATTGTAAAAGTGAAATTAGCCTAATTACTGAGCACGAGGGGGCATCTCTGGAGTTGCTCCCTGTTCACCCAAGTGCAGGATCAGCCTGTCCTCAGCCTTTCCCCCTCTGCAGAGTAACAGGCACAGCCCCAGTTACCCTGTGCCTCCAAGGATCCGATCCCACCCATCCAGGACACATCCTCACCAAAGGGAAGTCACATTGGACTCTTCTAAGGGAGAATGACAGAAACTAAAGGACTGTAATTTCCTTTCTTTTCTGAATCCAAAGCCTGTGTTCAGTACCTGGAGCTGGTGCTGTATGACCCATCATGAAAATGAAGTCATTTTCATAGTCCCTGCTTTCCTAGATGTAGGCTTTCATCTTTAAAGATGATCTATATTCTTTGTTCCTAACTACAAGACTTACTTGCCTTCACCGAGGCAAACACTTTGAATAAATCCACTTCAAGCAGTCCCAATCACTTTGTAAAACTGACTTTTCTAGTACTTTTTGTATCAAATGCAGATTTTTTTTTTCCACTAACAAAATGATTAGAAGACTGGAATAAAAAAGATAAATTCCACAAACACTGATAAGAAAACTTTTTAGTATTTTTCCCCCTAGTACTTTCAGGAATAACCAATTTCAAACAAACTCCAAAAAAAAAAGGGTTCTTGTGAAGAACAGAATGTACAATTTTATGTGAATCATCCCAAGGCCGTGACCATTTATTTGGCTTGAGCTGGCAGGGAATGCAATTACACTTGAAAACATTTTCCTTTACAAAGAGTTATAATGAAATAATTTGCCTCATCAGGTGTAGTGCTGTATGACGAAGAGAAACAGCAAAAACTACCTGATAGGTAACAGAAGGTAGAGGGAGGAAAAGGAAGCATTATAAATTAAAACTCAATTTTGCAGCAGCCACAAGATTACCTGGCAAATATACCAGGTACAGCAACATGAGATTCCTGCCATGTCCTGGCAAGAATAACTCTAGGGGTGTCTAGAAGATCCTAATTAGGTATACAAAAGCAAGTTTTATGCTGCCTTTCCCTCTGAGGAGACATGCCCAGACCGTGGGGATTGATGCTGCTCCACTGAGCAACACAACAAAAGTGGCTGTGGGTGTCTGTGCTTGGGAAAAACACTCCCACAGCTAAATCTACAGGATTTTTGTCAGTCAGAGCTCCCAGCAAAGTTGATTTTTTTTAAGTCCCTAAGCACTATTTCCCAAATCAAAATCAAAGAAGTCAAAGCAAGTCTCTACAGACAGTTCGTGTTCATGGGAATTATTATTCTTCATCTAAATAAGATTGAATGATTACCATGATGTTTGAGAAGAATATTAGAGACCACAGGCTTGTGTGTGCTGGCACTATGAAAAATGAGCAGCTCATTAATTCCAGGCACTGTTTTCATTTCAAACCTATCCCAGGGCCTCGATTTTGCAAAGAGAGGCAGGAATGCAGATCTGGACATCACAGGGATCAGCAATTCTCTGCACATGCAGGGGGCAGAGGGAGAGGAATGCAGGAGAGGGGTGGAGGAGCACAAATCACCGTGCTCAGGTCCACTCTGATGGCGAAAACAAGTGACAGAACACACTCACACACACAAAGTTCAATACGAAACACATTTTGCCCAGGACTGTGGTTGATTTAATTGTTTTTGCTAAAAGGAAAACAAGTATCAGTGGCTGGGTGAATTGAAAACACATAATGAACTACTACCACCATGGTCTTTAGGGTCTTTGATATCTATAGTATAAAAAGCCCTCTAAATTACATTTAAAACCCCTCCAAAAACCCCACAAGTGAATAAAGGAAAGAAGAAGAAAGCATTAAAAAAAAACCTGCAAACAAATATATTTATGCCTAGGATAAGAGTGTTCTCCAAAAGTGGAATACTCACAGTGAGTGGTGAATAAAAAGACTCTCAAAATCTGAACCCTATTTTTGGAGAGATTTTTTTTTTTTTTTAAATTCAATTTCCTATTCTAATACATGTAAAAATAGGAAAATAGGTTAAAAAAAACCCTGACTCTGCATCAATGAGCACATCTTGATAGTCCAAAGCACAGTTTCAACGAAGAATTTATGACTTCTGGAACTCTAAGATTTATAATCAAATTTGTGATTTGCATATTCCTGAACTGGATGGTCAGAGCATTTGAGATCCGTTCAGAGATATTCTTTGATGCACATGATGCACATCTCACTTTAAAAGGATTTTTCCAAAGCTTAGATCCAATTTTAAACCATCTCTGTGAAAGATGAAGAAAATCCCTTTTTTTTTTTTTTTCCCCCTTGCACAATATTTTGCAGTCTGTTCACATGCTAATGTGTCTGTGGATGAACACCTTCCTCATAAAGTAACTGTGTCACAAATTGAAAAGCTGACTGAGGAATAATGCTGTAATGCAAAGTCTAATTCAGTGTGATGGCTTTAGGTATTTTAAATTAATTTCCCTAATTTAAACCAAAAAAAAAAAAAAAAAAAAAAAAAAAAAGGCAGCGNAAAAATATGACTTCTGGCCCAAAATAAAAAAAAAAAAAAAAAAAAAAAAAAAAAAAAAAAAAAAGGCAGCGGTTTGTTTCCAATAAGCCAGGAAATATTTTGGTATTTTCAAGAACTAACACACCTATCATAATTGACGTGCTAAATACGATTCCATTTCATTGTTAATGTTGTCCCAGTAGCAAAGAATGGCTCTCCAGCTTTATGTTGTACTATTTTGCCAGAGAAAAAGAAGCCTTTTACATTTCGTCTTCCATTGTACTGCTAGTTTTGTAACTTCCACACATCACAGTTAGTCTACGAAACTGCACATCTTAAAAACCTTTGCATAGGCAAAAGCACCGCAGCTCAGGCTGAATATCTGAGTGAAAAACGGTAAAATTGCTGAAGTGCGAGTTGCAATATTTAATGCCTCAGGACTGTGCTGAGCTGCAAGGCCAAAAGCACTTCTGCAGGCTCCCGTCTGGCAGGACAGGCAGCAGTGTCCTGCTGACACGCTGCCCATACTTACTGTGAAGGTACTGGGCGGTGTTTATTGCCCACTCCTCCGCTCCCTTCCCAGCTCTGGAGATCCTGGAACACTTGAGCTGGCTGGAGAGATCTCTGGCCTCAATCCAGCACAGGCTGTCCTCTCTGTAGCTGTAGTCCAGGGTCACCACTGCAGATCCTTTCACAGGGCTCTGGGCAGACATTTTGCTGCCATTAAGGTGTAAAACCTCAATTGTTTCCGAGCTCGCAATCAGAAGAAGAGGAGGTCTATCAGCAGGCTCTGAAAGCAAAGTGAAGAGAGTTTAAACCATTAACAGGCTGTATATTTCATATTTATCTTTTCGGTTTTATTTTAGTTTTTCATGTTCTTACCTGGTTGTTTTAAGATATGTAATAAATTGGTTTTGTTTTTATTTTCATAACTATCATATATTCCCAATTATTAGTCCGTTTTATCCTGCTGTTCTAATGGTTCACATCATTGAAGAAAATTAATTACCCCAGCCCCACAGCCTCTGTTTAATTCCAAGTATCATTATTGCAACATTTTTCATGCCTAAGTCATAAAATGAAATACAACTTATGCAAATTATCTCTATCCAGATTACTGGCAGCTCAAAAAGAAGGAAGGCCAGGAAAACCTGCAGAACTCAGGAAGACACATGAAATTTTAAGATGCTTTTCATATAAGACTCTATAAAATAAGACAAAATCTGAGGAGTGGGTGCCGCTAAAAGTAGATACAACCAACCTAACAAAAAATCCAGTGCAGTGAAACCCTAAAGCATAGAAACGCTGCAGTTTCAGCTATAGGTGAAAAATATTTGTGTTGCCAGGTCAGGAGCTCTCGCCCCAACGCAATCTGCTTGTTTTCAAAGGAATGCATCAATGTTTGAACACTGCATTCACATGTAGCACTTTCAATCAACACTTCACCTAACGGAGATCTCAAATTGTTACTAAGCAGTTCCAGATATCTAAATGGTGAAAAAAAATTGGCATAAATGAAAGGATTTGACTTTTATGGTACTTCATCAGCAGGTCTGATTAAAGGGAGAAGAATACTTCAGTGAGTACAGTGCTCCTCTGTGATCTTCCTCAAAGCCACAGCAGTAGGCGTTCTGTTCTTTGGTAATATCTGCTTTTATTTAAATACCTTGCTCGCTTCTTTTTTTTTTTTTTTTTAAATTTTGTCATGTAAAAAACTTCATTTCTATAAAGCTTCAGCATGTATTATTTCTAATGTGGATTTCATTTACTCCTTTTTAATTCTTTCTCATTCCATAATGTGTATTTTTTCTTGTTACACATCTTCTCTCTCTCCAGTAAATCCCACGTGAACATCTGTAAATCCACACTTCTGTAGCATTACTTTTGGAACTTACTGCCTGTCCTCATCAACCTGACATTCACTTCCACCCATCCATCACTCAGATCCAAGCATTATTTTTCTCTGATTTTCAGAAGATATCCAGGAACTGCAGGGGTTGGATTTCTTTGTAAAACAATCCCTTGTTGTGTAAGCCATGAGTGAAGCTCTCAAGTCTTGTTTGTTTTTTCCTTTCCAGAAGATAAGGCAGTGGGGGGGTTCGCGCTAAGCAATTTTTGTTTGAAATCTGCCAGGTAGGTCCCTTTGCAGTCACTGTCTGTAAATCTCTCTTTCCCCCTGATCTTAGCAACTTTTGCTACCCTTGAGAAGAAAGCCAGACTTAAGAACTTCTGTCCTATCACCCACTCACCCCAGACTTTCCAGACTGGTACAAAAGGAGTGTTTCCATCTGCATCCTGCTGAGTCTGGGGATTTATTTTTACATCCAAGCTGTGCTCAGCTTCTCTCTCCCCACAAAATAACACCACTGCCTACTCCTGGATTCAATCACTCTTTTCCCAACTACCAGCAGTGCGAAAAAAAGACCTTTATTACGATTTTTGCTCTTCTACTTTGCGTTAAGCTGGGTATTTCCACAGTCTGCAATACCTAAAGCCTCAAAGAGAAGGCAGCTCATAGGAGCTGCTTGCAGCTCCAAAGCCACCAGGTGGTTTAGGGCTGTGATAGAGAACCAAATCTTTTCTTGTTCTGCTTTGAACTGACCTATTGAAAACTGTAACAAGGATTTAATACCTCACTAAACTCCAGGGAAAGGCTGTATTTTGGTATTAGGCTCTAAGATATAAGGGAATTCTCAAAGGGAATTAGCGTCAAACCTCTTGAGCAGCAGTTGTAATCAAACCTGGCTGCAGACAAAGGTATCGGAAGGAGCCGTGGCACTGCCAAGAGGTTCTGCTCAGCAGGCCCCATTGCACATGAAGAATACAGAAACTAGATTACTGGACTTGAAGTGGTATTTTTAAAGCATTAATACATTAAATAATTCAATGGATTAAATCAGTTAATCGTGGTTTTTCACAGTAGGGTGGACTACCTGCTTCCTTCAGAGTTGCTCAGATAAAGGCTGATTTCATGATTTGAAAAAACATAATTTATTAATGACAAAACTATACAAAACCATTCAAATTTAATACAAAAATATAGAAATCAACTTACTGTATAGCATAATGCAGAAGAAAAAAAGGAGATACTAAAAAAAAACCATTTCATCACTCTCACAAAAACTGCTTGTCTGTTCCTCAAGAACAGATACTACAAAGCTTAAAAGTTTAGTGGACAGATTTAGGGTGATTTCCAGTGAGCTGACAGCAGCTTTTCAAACAAGTGGACTTCATGTGTGTTATTTTTTCAAAAGTTTTTCTTTTTTTTTTTTTTATTTTTTTTTCATTTTATAGGAAAGATAAGAAGTGAATAGCTCTTTAATCTGGGAAGTTTTATGATTCATCCTTCTTGACTAAAATGAAAACATCTTCCTTTGAATTATGTTTAAGACTGAGTAGTGGAAAAGATGAAAGACTTGCATTTCCCTCCTACCTGATCTTGTCTAAAATACAGATCAATAAGTGATGCCACAACAAATCAGAAACAAAGGTGTTTTGCACTGCCAACAGACACTTCTCATCTGGAAAAAAACTTCAGAAATACCAGCATTTTCTATTTTTTCCACCACAATGATGTGAAAACATAAACCCCAGAATTCAGTGTTTACAAGCAGCTTAAAACCCCTTTTCCTGGGGTATGCATTGTAAATCATAAGGACTTTGCTGTGACCAATAGATGTATTGTATAAAAATCTGAAAAAAATACTGAGCAGTCCAATTTTGTTGTGACATTATTTTTGATGTTTAACCATAATGTACCTCACAAATGGGTTGTTTTATTTCTAAAGTCTCAAAACTTAATTTGGTGAGATTTTGTAAGAAAATTGTGTTGTCAAATCAGTTCAACAGGGCTGATTTTTTCTCTAAATGTTAGAATTTTCTTTTTCTTTAGTCATTATCAGTTCATCTCACTTTATCTACATGACAAATGTTTCTTACTACACAGCATTTCTCTCTAGATTGGCTTTGGAGATATGAAACATACCAGGAACTTTTGTAAAACAGATGGATTTCTTTTCCTCAGCTAGATATTCCCAATTCTGTAATTTTCTCTCCTTAAATA
Source organism: Picathartes gymnocephalus (assembly GCA_013390045.1). Lineage (NCBI taxonomy): Eukaryota > Metazoa > Chordata > Aves > Passeriformes > Picathartidae > Picathartes > Picathartes gymnocephalus. The sequence goes on from WEKY01032215.1 coordinate 105,593, forward strand.
CTCTTCTCAACATATGCAGATCTTGCAATTTAGGCATAAAAACTTAGTAAACAAAGAAGTTCTAAAACTCTGTTCAGCAAAGCTGTGTTTTGTTTCATTTTCACCTCAGAAGAAACCATTAACTGCTTCTTTATTCATAAAAGAAAATATGCTTAAAAAGTCTGGAAAAAACCCCACGGTGAGCCCCCAGCTGTTTTGATACCTATTTTAACATCCTTCCCAAAGGGAATGTGCAGCTAAAAGCTTTCAGCTCCAGAGTTATTTAATTGTGCAGAGGAAGAAAATGCAGAATTTAATGAGGGAGAGACCTCCCCACCTTCCCAGCCGAGCGTTTGGCCGCCTAAGGGCAGCAAAGAGCAGCTCTGCGGGGTTCTCTGCGCGTTGTGCCACACCACACGGGCACAGCTGGCGGAGTGGCGACGGGTTCTGAGGAGCTGATGGAGCTGCAGGGTCACCACGCTGTCCCCAGCACCGGGCAGGGCTCCTGCAGACAGCGAGTGTCACCTGCTCAGCACCTCCTGGGTGCCACAGCACCTCCTGCCCCTCGCTGCTCCTCAATACTCAGAAACCTCCCAGTTCATTTACAAAACCAGCTGGGATGTGCTGCACTTTGGCCACAAAAACGCCCTGCAGTGTTACAGGCTGGGGACGGTGTGGCTGGAGAGCGCCCAGGCAGGAAGGGACCTGGGGGTGCTGGCTGACAGCCGAGTGACCATGAGCCAGCAGGGTGCCCAGGTGGCCAAGGAGGCCAATGGCCCCTGGCCTGGATCAGGAGCAGGGTGGCCAGCAGGAGCAGGGAGGTCATTCTCCCCCTGTACTCGGCACTGGTGAGGCCGCACCTCGAGTGCTGTGTCCAGTTCTGGGCCCCTCAGTTCAGGAAGGACCTTGAGGGGCTGGAGCGCGTCCAGAGGAGGCAACAAGGCTGGGGAGGGGCTGGGAGCACGAGCCCTGTGAGGAACCACTGAGGGAGCTGGGGATGTTCAGCCTGGAGAAAAGGAGACTCAGAGGTGACCTTGTCACTCTCCACAACTCCCTGAAAGGTGCCTGTGCTCAGCTGGGGCTTGGTCTCTTTCTCCAGGCAGCAGCTGACAGAACCAGAGGACACAGTCTCAAGCTGCGCCAAGGGAAATTTAGGTTGGATATTAGGGAAAAGTTTTTTACAGAAAGGGGGATAAAGTATTGGAATGCTCTGCCTGGGGAGGCGGTGGATTCACCATCTCTGGATGTGTTTGAAACAAGGCTGGATGTGGCACTCAGTGCCAGGGTTGAGTTGAGGTGTTAGGGTTGGGTTGGACTCAATGATCTTAGAGGTCTCTTCCAACGTGGTGATTCTGTGATTCTGTTTGGTGTTTTGGGCTGTGTTGTATCCAGGATCCCAGCATGGATGGCAATTCATATTCGTAGCAGCTCAGCTGTTACTAACATTGAAAGCTCCACAGAAAGCCCAACCTGCTCCTCTAGTGCTGCTATTTCTCTCTCACAGCTTTTACACACAGAGATGAATATTCCTCGGCTCATTTTCTTCATCTGTTTGACAACTACTTTTGCCAAATGTAGACAAAGCAGAGAGGTTGCTCTTTTTCCATCCTTATTTGCTTTAGGTTCTTTAAGGACAAAAACTGATAACTTTTCTAAGTGCTGGGTTTCTTTTTTCCTTAGACACTTTCTTTTTTCTTGGATTCTGGTCTTCTGATCCAAAGATACCTTGTGTTTACACAAAAAACCTAAAGCAATGGGTAACCCTCATTTCTGTGCAGCACAACACTGGTTTGTATCATCCTACAGGGCTTTCTCTGATTAATGAGTAGTGATTTCTTTCTGAAATTAACAAAAAATGTGAAAACTTCTGTCAAGGAAATGTGATAAAGTAGTAAAAAAATACAGAGAACTTCCTCATTAATGTGATTTATTTCATTTTGACACCAACAGTTCACTACAATGCTCAGTTGTTACCCAGTTTTCTGTGTGTAAAAAGGGAAACTAAAAGGGTCATCTTAAGTCTGGTACTGGCACCATGAGGATTTCCTGATCTAGAATTGAATTATTGATTTTCAGGTAGTGGAGAAAGAAGAATAATAAATTATTTTTACTTCGCATGGGCTTTCTTATCTCACAAGACTCCACTGTGGATTTTTTTTTTTTTTTTAAATGTCCGTGTATGGATCAAGAAAAAACAGTATAAGCAGAAAAATACTCTTACAACTCCTAGTGGTCATCAAGTAAGAATATATTTAGTAATGCTCTTTAGGTGAGGAAGCCTCAAAACCATTACTAGACCTTCCTATTTCCTGATGGAAAAATAGTTACAAAAAGGAAGACTTAAAAATATATGCAACAAACATGACTTCATACCTGGCTGCATATGCTTCAGCATTATGGATGTTGAAGAATTCCTTAAGGAACTTTTTTTGGGTTTTTATTTTAAAAAGCATTATTAATTCATTATGCTGAATAAGAAAACACTGTGTACTCTATTGCCTCATTAAGCACAATTGACTAATTTCCTCAAATACCCAATCCACTATAAGTAATGAAAACATGCACTAAGCAACAAAAAGCCTCGTGTGAATATGTATATCAGGAAATTCACCTCTTGGGATAATGCAAGGACAAAGCAATCTCATGTCTTTTTTCATCCTAAGGGTACAATTACCTCATGATCATTTCCCCTGTCTCCACTGTCTTCCCAGAGTAAACAGCCTTTTTTGTTTGTGTGAGGAAAGATCTTTGATTTATTTATGAACAGGGAAACTGGGAACTCTTCTAGTCTTGGCTGAATTGAGTATTTTGCTTTAATTCATAATATCTAGATAATAACTTTTAATATTTCCCTTGGAGTATTGTCTTAATAAGTGAAAAGTTTTTTCTAAGCTTGTTGTGTGGCTCTCTGTAGTAGGGTGAAGGAAAGTTCACCTCACCTGTGTTCATCTCTGTGAGTCCTCCAGGACCAAACCACAAAATATTTTCAGGAAGGTAAAAAGAAGTTAAAACTTACTATTTTTGGCCTTGCAGGACTTGTTATCAGGCTGAAGCACGTAACCCTCCACACAGCTGCAGGTGTAGGATCCTTCTGTATTTACACACATCTGGCTACAGCTTCCATACGTGTCGCATTCATTCAGATCTAAAGGACATTAACAATATCTACTTTAAGGATTAGGAAAAAAAAATAAATGCAATGAAATTGAGAATTCTAAGAGAGATGCTTAAGTCATGAAGTCATTTTGGTGTGAGGCTTAATGTTTTCCCATTGTCAAACCATGAATTTATCAGGGATGTTGGCTGTTGAAATCACGCGAGTAGCCAAAAAGAAGAGTAGGAGTTTTCAAGTTCAATAGCTCTTAATTTTGAAAGATAAAACCTTCATTATTTCAAGTAGTCTCCAATTCCTACATCATGTAAGGGAAATGTTTGGGTCCTTGTTAGTACTAGAGATCACTATTATCAGGGTTGATGAATGGAGCAACATTTCAGGAGAGGGAGTAATTGATTATCCTTCTCAACCTATTTATGCTGGCAAAGTCTTACAGTTCCTTAACTGAGCTGTCACCACTTCTCCATTAAACCCCCATCCAACATCAAAAACTATATACACCTCTTATAAAGATAAAGAACATTTTTCTCAACTAGGGTGTATAAGGATGATACTATTAAATCAAGATATGCTATTTAACAGTGGTTGAGGGTTATGGTAATAAATTGACAATCTAAAAAACCCACTGTTAAAATTATTTCCTGAGATATATTTTTAATCATGAAACGTGACAACGACAGAGTGAAAGAACTTATAATAAATTACATTTATGAAGAATCTGGCTCAGTACTTTTAGCTGGAGAGAGGAGTGATTGGTAGTGAGCACATCCACAGGGCCACAGAACTCCAAAATTATTATTAATAGGGAAAAAATAAAGCAAGAAACAAATACCTGGATAGAGAATGAAGAAGTTATATAATTCAAAAGTGGGAGGGAACAGTCTACAATTTAAGGCTACAGTTTTAGTCTACAATTAATTACTCTAAGGTAACGTTCCCAGCTAAGTTGTCTGACCTTGGGAGGGTTCATTCATCAAATTCTAATCTAGGTGTGACTTTACGGCCCTGAGGTGAAACGCTACAAGTTTTACAGGCTCTCCTGGTGGGGAGGTGTGGAGGGAGAACAGCTCACACAGCTCAGCTGTAGCCCCAGAACTCTTCCAGTAACTTCAGGAGAGCTCTCCGGGGGCACAGGAGCATCAGAGAGCCAGGAGGGAGCTCCTGACTCTCATTTTAGGGGCACTCCTTCCCATTCCCTGCCCCAAAAGCCCACGCTGGTCCCTGACCAACGCCTTTGGAGAAGGGTGAGGAAGCTGCGGTGCTGTCCTGGTTGTCCCCCAGCTCCCTGCCCCTGACAGCCAACAGGGAGCCATCAGGACCCCCGGGTGTTATTGTTACACCGAATTTCCTGTTTACCTGTGCAGCTCCTCCCGTCACCGCTCGTTTCGTAGCCATCCCTGCAGTAACACCGGGTGCTGTTCCTGGTGATGGCACACTTGTACTGGCAATTCCTCTGCTGGCACTTGGGGAGCAGTTCTGTCAACGGTAACAGAGCAAGATGTCACTAAATATCTCTGTTATTGCTAAATCACACACTTTAGAAACATTTAAATGTATTTAAGTGCATGTCTCAGGAAGGAAACACTACCACCTTTACATTAGCTGGAAATATATCACACATACCCTGTAAAAAGCTTGTTATGAAAACTGCATGTTAGCGAGTTAACATGAGAAATCAACATTTTACTTCTATCAAGAGTTGCTCACAAGTTTATTATTGAGGTGTACTGTTGCTCTGCCTAAACATCCATTTTTTGCACATTAGTCATAACAATTATTTAGGGAAAAAAACAAAACAAAGCATAACAAAAACAAACCTGAAGTGATTACAGTTATAAAAAACAACCAAGATTATGAGAAATGTTTCAACATCTGTGTCTTTATTATTCGTCATACCAATTGATTTTCCAACTTTTTTAAACTTGTTTTGATTTACTGATACACACATAACCACACCCAACCACGGGAATACATTCTGCCTCAATAATTTAAGCTTGGACATGTAATGCTGGATATCATATATGTCATTACTGCTGACATCCTTCACAGAACCTACTTAAAGAGACACCATCAGCACAAGGCATGATGCAAACAAACTGAAGAAATCCTGTAGAACTACAGACTGCAATGTCTTCCAGCATGAAACAACACAAAACCAAACAAAAACTGCTCCAACACTTCCCAGCCTCAAGCTGTGTGCTGTGTTTCAATAATTTTGCTGATCAAAAAAAAAAAAAAAAAGGCGCCAGTATTTTAATGAACAACATTTTTTTTCCCTTCAGGAAAAGGAAAAAAGGATTGAAAAATCCAGCTTAAGGAATTGCTCTGAGGGTGTTTTTCAAAGCTATGCAGATGGGTCAGAAAAACACCTGCAAATGGACAGAGAAATTTCTGCTACGAGGCTGGCTTTAAGTAACTGGCTATGACCTAAGGAAAAAGAGAAATCTCTATTTTAATATGTGAACAGTTTTAATCCATCTGATCATTATTCATCAAGTTCTACTTGGGAGTAGAATGAACATGAATATGAAGAAGAGTCTCTATCAGCATCTGAGCCCTGGAGCTTCCATTCTGGAACGACTGCCGCTGTCAAAATAAAGCTGAAATTTTGGGAGAAACGTGGATGTGGCAGGCACACAAAGTTACTACTTATTCTAATGCAACTAGTCTAAAAAGAAAGTGGTTTCACACAATTATCTCAGGGCATTCCCTGGAATTCTGTGTCACACAATCTACAGACTACCTAGAGGTCGATAAACCACACACTGTGCAAATCTGCCCACTTTCCCAGTGGTTTCTGGTGTATTTCTCTGCCTTTTGGGCCCCTGTGCATAGGAAGATAATATATTTTTCAGCTGTAGGTGGCTTTGTTGGTTTCCTGTCCCTAGTCCAGTCCTTAAATCTGCCACACCTTTACAAGAAGAAGTTCCACACAGAGGGTAAACTGGAGAGCTTCCCTGAAGGTATCCTGAAATGGTTCTGCATGCCAAGGTGTGGAGCTGCAACCACACGAGGTGGCACCTGTTTATTTAAAATATCTATCTGAACAAAATCAACACACACATCTCATTTGCTAAGCAAACACGGATCAGCCATTCTTTACCACCTATAATTTTCTTCCTCCAATATTTGTCTGATGCTACACAGCCAGGAGCTCCTACTCAGTGAGAACTATTTGACTCAAAAACAGAACTTGGTTTGTTTGCACTCTTTCCTTAATGGATGCAGACAGGTAGCAGCTTGAACCAGAACAGTGGGATCTGCACACAGCCAGGAAAGTTGGAGAACAGCAACAATAAATGCACAAGTGAGGTCCATTATGGGAAAATTAATAAAAAGCAGTCCATCTGCTCAATTTATTATTTTTTTCCACAAAAACTGTTATATTTCATTGATTTTAGGTCATTACTGTATCATATTAGTGGCTTTTAATAGCAAAATGGTTGCATTTTCCTGACAATAAGTATTAAAAGATACTTTTATAAGGGTATGTCCTGAGGGAAGAAGGGAGAATGGCTTTAAACTGAAAGGGGATAGGTTTGGATTAGATGTTGGGAAGAAAATCTTCCCTGTGAGGGTGGGGAGGCCCGGGCACAGGGTGCTCAGAGCAGCTGTGACTGCCCCTGCGTCCCTGGAAGTGTCCAAGGCCAGGCTGGATGGGGCTTGGAGCAGCCTGGGATAGTGCCTGATAGTGCTTGAAGGTGTCCCTGCCCACGGCAGGGGGGGGAACTGGATGATTTTTAAGGGATTCTGGGACAGCTGAAGTGCTATGGGTGGAACAGGGATTCTCTGGGATTTCTTACACTCCCTTCTCTTACACAGGTCCTTACATTCACTTTCTGGTGAACACTGTCTGAGCCTATTGATCAGCGAATGAAATCATTACAAATTTGTTTTCTCAAAAGACATGTTTCACAACCCACTGTCAAGTCCATGGAAAACCAAAATATCTTCTGTCATTTTAGCCAGCTAGGAAAAGGAGCAAACAATCACTTGCCTCAAGTTTCACACTAAAACTGCTTCTAACTGGAGGGCAACAGCAGCCAGACAGGAATTGTTCAAATCCACCAGACATCCTCACAAAACCATTAAAGAACCACTGTTGGCTGCCATCTGTTTCTGACTTCAAACTAATATTTCCCCTCCTCCCCTAAATTATTCATCAGATAATTTCAAAGGTACTTTGCTTTCTTATTGTAACAGACACTTTCTGGCCCCAGAAATTTTTGCTCTGTTGCTAATCTGCTAACCCTGCCATGGGAATCTGTAAGTGAAAAAGCAAAAAATACAGTAACAACTGAGGGTAAGAATATATAGAATATAACAAAATAGAGTGAAATAGAATAGATTAGGAAAGAATATTTCATTTGAAAGGGACCTACAATGATCATTTAGGCCAACTACCTGAGCCCTTCAGGACTGACCAAGGGTTAGGGCACATTATCAAGGCCATTGACAGATGCCTTTAATAAATAAAACATTAAACAGTAAAAAAGCAAATGTATTTTCTACTTTACTAGCTACTTTGTAATAGCTGTAATACTGATCCTGAAAACCTTTGGAAGAAAACAGAGCTCGACTGCCTCTGGCAATGTTTGAAATATTGAAGGACAAGCTATGGAAGACAGTGCATACATTTAAGGCTTGGTTAGATTTGTAACAGGTTTCTTGGGAAGTGAAGAGGCAAAGAAAAATCGTGAAGCAGAACACTGATATTTTTAATGCTCCAGATAGGACATTTAAAGAGATAAAAGCCAGGGACTGTCATTTCTTGTCTTTTCTAAAATTCTGCACCCACTTTGATCTCCCTTTCTGAGCCAGAACTGGTTTACAAAGTACACAGGCAGTGAAGAATGAGCATCACTGAGCTTTCCACTTTCATCACAGCTACAGAAACCTCTGAATTTGTCAAAGCCTGGTATTTCTGCTGCGAGATTTAAAGGAAAGAGCTGCACTGAAGGAAACAACAGGAGCTTTGCAGCTCTCTGGCAGACCCACAGTTCAAGACAGGAAGCTGCAGAGCAAGCCGTGAGATTTGCAGAAATACGGGGTAGCAGAAGCAGCTGTGTCTTTAGGATGATCTATTTCCCCCAAGCCCAGGGAGTAGTGACAATTCATCCAACTCTGATTTAGGTCATTTTGTTCAGTGTTTTCTTTCTTCCACAGGAGATACGAAGGGCAGCCTTTTTTACTTCCCTACATCTCCATGAACTCTCTGAAGCTGTGAACCAGCTCTGTCACAAAAGCCACCCTGCTTTCTCAAAGACACCCATGCCAATCTTATGCTTCCTGACTTCCATGTTGCTCTAACTCCCAGGCATCTGGTCCCACAGGAGAGCAGTCAGTCAGGCAAAGGTGCTGCTCATCTCATTCTCCTAAAGTGATACACCTTTGACAATGACTCAGAGGAGCTGTAAGCTTCCCGGACAAACTGCTCCCACAGGAATTCACCATAATAAAATCCTGCCTTCACTTATTCCTTCTGTGTTCAATGAAACACACTGCTCATCATAGTTCATTCAAGATGAATGATACAAGGAACTAACTTCACCTGAATGGCTTTTTAATGAAAGGTTTAAGCAATTGATCTGACTATCGTTTTTGTCAGTTCCTCCTGAGCCGACATGAAGTTCACAAAAGGTTCGCACCAGGTTCTCATGCTCAGATGTTTTGGCTGTTTCTATGAACAGGAAAAGCAGTTCAGCTTGCAGTTTCTTAACACTGAATTTATTTATTTGGGGGCTATTGGAGATTGTCAAAAAAAGTAGAACAGATCTACCAATATATCTGTTAGCTTTGTCTAACCAAGGCCAGGCTGGATGGGGCCCTGAGCAACCTCATCCAGTGGAAGATGTCCCAGAGCAGATTGGGTTGGAATGAGAGGATCTTTAAGGTCTCTTCCAACCCAAACCTTTCTGTGATTCTGTATTGACCATATGAAAGCAGACTTGAGGCACACACAGCAAAATACATTTAAGCTTTCATTATTTCTGAACCTCTTGCAGGACAATAACACCTTTTGGCTGCAGTGGGTTCCCAGCTATGTTTCCTAAGTACATCTGTAATATATAAATCCTGTCCTGCTCTTTTTCAATTGACAATATATACTGGAGAGTACTGACAACCTTTCAGTACTGTGTGAATTAAACTTTACTGATTATGTAATGTTGATAAACATCAAAAACACAGAGCTGGTGCAAATTACAAGAAATTGACTGAAGTTCACATGTTGAAAGTGCCAGATAATACACCAGGGGAATAAAAGCAGAGCTGCTGTTGTCAGTTCAGGACTTCCCAATTTGAAACAACAAAGGATCCTTGTCACACCGTTCATCAGAGAGGGACCACGAGCTACCAGTGCAATGTTGCCTGGGAAAAGGGGCAACGCATCACTGAGAGCATTGGGAGAAGTGTTTCCCACAGAGAAATTGTTGATGTCAAGCCCCAGGATGCTCCTGAGTGCTTTCCTTCCAGAGGCAGCTGCTGGCAGCTGTGCACAGCCCGATGGATATGTGGAGAATAAACTCAGCTTTCAGCAGAATCACAGCCTGAGGGATTAGCAGGGGAATGCAGAGCTGCAATCTGAGGGGAGACTGCAAGTTTTCGTCTTGATTGGTGCCAGGGGATGAAAATGAAGAGGAATTATGACTGCTGTCTATGAATATATCAGAGGATCAACAGCAGGGAAAGAGACAATTTAAACTAAAGGGCTATTGGCAGAAGTACAAATGAGTATAAATTGCCCATTAATAAATTCTGGCTGAAAATGAGAAGGTTCTTAGCTATTACCATAATCAGGTTCTGGAACTCCTCTTTGAGTGGGAACAGCAGGGACAGAAAATAAGTGCTTGCTTTTGACATGGATCATGATAGACCAACTAAAAACAACATATGGGATGGGCCTTGAAATACCAGAAACCATTTACATGACCCAGGAGGTTCCTTCACTGTGTTCCTCAAGCCACACACTACCTGATGCTAAAACACAATTTTTCATTATGAAACTAAGATTAATCCCCTTTTTTTCCTTGTCTCTGTAACACACCCAAAGGAAAACTTATGGGAGCTTGTTACTGGACTATTTTTCTAATTGAACTCCGTGTATCCTCTTTTTTTTCTCTTAAATATTCGTATTCTTTGTGGCACCTTTGTGTTTCATAAATTTACTTGATTTTATCTCTGTGTTATTCAGTTTTTGTGATTCAATATTCATACACTGATGTCTAGACTATTCTTATCACACATATGCTGTAAGCCTTATTTTTCTTTTCTGCGTTATGTTTTGAGTTTTTGAAGTACAACCCTTTCACAAATTAGACTTTGTTGTAATCTACCCTAAGTTTTTGTTTGTTATTGTTGATGTTAAAGACACAATACAAAGCTCCACAGATTGCTTCTGTGGCAGAAAAGAGTGGCTTGATTGATGGACCTCAGTTGCTGAATTGAAATAATGCAGCATGTTTTTATCTTACATTTGTTGGTCATTTTGTTAGTTCTATCTTACCATATAAAAAAAAATGACACAACTGTAATGAACTTTGTCAGACACCTCAGCCCATAACTGAGTTAGGGTAGATGCATCACTGAAAAAGAGACATGGAAATCAGAGCAGGTTCGTGACCTTGTAGCCCTGCTGGGGGTGACCTCCCTGGAATTCAGCAGAGAAGCACAAGGAGTCAGATTGAACTATGGTGACTTTTATTAGCTCCTAGAATAAACCATCCATTCAGAAAAATAAACTAAACTAGGACATGTTAAAGACTCAGCCATTTACAGTTCAAGTCTGCAGCCAGCCCCAGGATCCGTCAGGCAGTGCAGGATTTCTGTACAATTCACAGACAGGGTCATCAGACCCCAGAATGACAACTTAGAACTCTGCATCCTGAACTCTGACAGCAAGCTAAAGCAAATTTTATGTCCTTGGTATAACTGCAAGGTTTTCCTTCACACAGCTGAGATGTCTAAGTTAGGACTGCTGTTAGGTAACTCCATGTGCTCAAACTCCTGAGGGCAGAATCTCTTCCTAAGGCTGCAGTGTTAAAATAATATCTCTAAGACTGAGAAAGAGAAATGATGCATGAGGATGGTGCTTTGTCCTGGGTACTGGGCTGCTCCTGAATTTTCCATAAAATAGCTACTGCATAAAATGTATTAACAGATTGCTGTATTTCCACCCTTTTTCTTTACTATAATCACCAGGCACCTGAGCCTTTTTCCCAGCAGTATTAATTCAACCTGAGAACACCTGATGCAGCAACTGGTGCATCTTGTGGAGGAAAGGTTGATGGGCTGTGATGTGTGAACACCCCTGAGGCTCAAGAAACACCTGGTTCCCTTCTCCTAAACGACTGCTGTGAGGACAACACTGTCATGTAAAGGCTAAGCACCAGATTTTTGCCACGTTAGTTATAATTTATTTTTTTAAAATGGCCTTAATACCCTGTGTCAGAGCTCAGCCTCATCAGTAGGAGAACCTTGGCTTGTAGCACCAAGTGATGCAGGAAGCTTTACTTGGAAAAGAGCAGCTCAAGGTGAGCATGGTGCCACACGGATTGTGCTTCACAAATTCACCTGATGTATCTCAACCCTCCATTGTATCTTTCCACACATCGCTGTCTATGTGTTGGCAATCAGTCACTGAACAACTTAATTTGTTATTTTAAATAGACATTACAACGTGTTTGTCTGTTTTATGATTACAGGAAAATTGCATATCTTGTTTAGTCTGCTTGTCAGTCTGCACACAACCAGAAGTGTCTCACTGTGATTATTCAGTGAAAATGGGCACATCTTGCTGAGTAAGTTCAGGCTGCTTCTGAGTAACAAGATATTGCTTAGAAAAGACAGATTCCCCCCCCCCACCCCATCATTTCTAACATATTGAAGTCACAGAGAAGAAGGAATGTTGCAGGAAAAAAACAAAGGTCAAATAAGCAAAAAAAAATCTTCCATAACATTCAGCACTTCCTTTCAGACATGAGTATAACCATCTTCAAATATTCCTTAACAGCATCTCTCTACCCAGTTCATGGATAAATTTATTTTTCAAGGATGTACTATTGAAATTTCTGCCTGCCTAAATCTTGACCTACAATATTTGGCTCAGCTTCAAAACAATTTGTTTCATGTGGTGTTCTTCAACGATAGCATCACACAACATTTTAAAAGATGAGATCAGCAGGTAGGAGGCATGTAGAGAAATATTGGCTTCACCCATGGAAATGGCTCATTATCCTGACCTTTTGCTGTTTTAGTTATACCTTGGCTGCCATACACAAGCATAGAATAAAGAAAAGTTCACATGGGAAATAACAAACTGGGTAAATGATTTCACGACTGAAGAGAGTAATTTATCTGGTTTTTTTAACCTGGATACAAGATATAAGTTTAAAAGAATAGCTATGAGAGGAATACACTTTTTTTTTTTTTTTAAGTTTATATAAACCAGTTTATAGTTTTAGGCATTTTCATAGTATTGAATACATGTTCACTGAGGTACAGATAATAACCTTTAAATTGTGTCTAATGAGATATGAAGCCTGACAATACTGCACATGTTAATAGGCCAAAGATGAAAGGAGGGAGTGATAAAGTTTGTGAATGGTGATAAAGACTGGCAGAATGGATAAATTACAGAGAGGTCCAGAGAGGCCCAGAAGTCAGCAGGAACAGATCACCTGGGCTTCTAAGTAGCCTGGACTAAAGTTGTATAAAATGCATTCCCAGAATCAGCTCACAATTTCTCAGCCTTGGAAGTAAATTGCAGTTCAGTGCCTGAGGAATGCTTGGACACCAAAGCAGCAATTTGCTGGCAGGAGCAGAGCAGGCTCTGGTGGGGAAAATGCTCAGGAATATGTTGTGGTGGTAAAGGATGTTAGGAAGCCTCTCAAGGGAGCTCTGGAAATCTAAGTAATGTTGAGGAGTGTGTCCCTGATGAGGCAGGTCCCCTCTCCTGGGTTGTTTCTTCATCCAGGCACACAATTCCACCCAGCTCATCTGCTCACCAGATAATAAGGATTTCTAAGTGGAAAAAGTGTGCCTTGCTGTGGTTTAATACATGTTTGCCAGCTTTATTTATGGGAAGCCAGCTCACAGTGCACCATCACCAGTGTTCAGTGTCTCTCTTAAAACAGTCTCTTGTGGAGGACTGAACCATCTCACTCCCCCACGAGGATCATCTCACTCAAAACCAACGGTGTGTTTTCATACATGGATTTATGGGAATGGCCCAGTTCAAAGGCCCAGGAAGATCAGCTGAAAATCTTTATTGTGCCTCAAGCAGATACACCCCAGCATGGCAATGCCATGTTCCCTTCACGTGGCACACCAAGATGTCTTCGTCCTCCCCTGGAATAACAATTTTCAGAGATAGATAACAAGTTTAGACTCTCTTTGTTCTGTTGCCTCATCTTGTGCTGTAGATAAAATGGTGCAACAGAGCTGGGAAAGGTGTGGAACTTTTAAAAAAAATTGCAGAGAGGCCAAAAGATTACTAATTTTCTTCTACTGATATGGGGCGGGGGGGGGGGTGAAGAAAAACAAAAAAAGCTGGCATCTTTATTTACTTTGCTCACTTCACAGTTATGTGGAAAACCATAATTAAATCATTCGGAAATCACAGAAGACACCTGTAATAGCTTTTCCCAATGCCCAATTTCATGCCTCTTCATGGAAGTAGTACCTCAGAAATTGCTTCTCTTCGTGAACACAACTACACTTGACAGATAAAATCCTCAAAAAATTGCCAAGCAGAAACCTCAGGCTTTATGAGGCAGAGCCTTCCTGGAAACTCAGTCAAGGACTTGGAATCATTTACAAAAATAGCAGCAGGTTCCAGAGAACCAAACATGCGATGCAGGAAGTGAACATTGTTTATGTGCAAACTAAACCCAGTGAAGGATAACAGAAAGGACTTTAAGTTGGAAGCAAATTAAAAACTGGTAGCAAGGAAAAAATATACTGGAGAAATAAAATTCTTATTCAGTTGTTGACTGGTTTTGGTTTTTGTTTTTGATTTTTTTTTCCAGGGAGACAGACATATGTACTCCTGGACTGTGGCAGGGGCTACAATAAGTGATACACTCTCTCACAAGTTCAGTCAGCTAAAGAGGCTGAACATTTAAATTTTTCCCTGCAGCAAGCAGGGTAGGATTCAAGTTGACTTCTGGAGCGTGTTTGTCCCGTTGGAAGCGAACAATTCATGACAAATTCTACTTGAAGTTGTATATTGCTGCTGGTGCCTGGAACAACTCACAACTGCCAATCTCAAGGTACTGCTGGCAGTGCTCTCCTGAGCATTTCTCACTCATGGGGTGTCAGCACCTCACACGTGTGACAGTGTGCACAAATGCAGGTGTCCAGAGGAGCCAGGAAATGGGAACCATCAAATCCCAAAGCCTAGGAAGTCACTGTGACTCAAACCTGCTGTCCCAGTGTCTGGGAGGACACACACACAATTTCATGTTTGGTGATTTGATGTCATCTCCCCTGGCATCCAGATGGGATTGCTCAGCAACAACTTTTCTGGAAGCACCAAATTTAGAGCACCAGCTGAAAACATGATCAGCAGCAACACTGCAAACTGTGGCAACATTTGCTGCCATTTCACCATGACTCATCTTCCTTTGTTGCATTTCTTATATTTTAACCAGTTAATGAACCCTTAGCCTTTGACAATGTGTGATTGATTCAGTGGCACTGAGTTTGAAGGCAACAGAAGGCCAAGAATTGCTTTTCATTCATTTCTTCATTCAGCTGAGAGTCAGAGACCCACCCAGGGCACCCTTATTGCCCATGAATGTTATTGCCATTGCCATAGCCACACACAATATATGCAGGAAATCTTAATTTTACTGAATATTTTACATAGGAAGACATCATTTGGTATTTTTTTCTTTGTAAGTTCCCCAGCTGTTGTTTCAGGATTTTTTTTTTTTTTTTTTGCAAAGCACTTCAAGTGTCTAGAGCCCAAAATAAAACCCTTCCTTTCTCCCACCCTATAAATCAAAGAACTGGTGAGCAGAAAACTCCAGTGATTAATCATTTTACCCACCTGTAGCTTTTATAATCAAGTACAGATATATTTTTATGTCGCTGCATGCACCTTTGTATGTGAAGGAAAAGAAAAATGCAGCTTTTCACAGGAGATGTCATTTACACATTTTATTAGTGGCCATAATGTAAATAAATTCCATTCCTGTATCCTGCCCCTCGCTGCATTCTGCAGGCCACAAGCAGAAAAAGCTGAGAGATAAGTTAATAAAACATGATGATTTTCAGTGCCAATTTCAGCATTCCAGAGCCTGAGATTATTGGAGACACAGCTGCAAAGGGTAACACTGAGAGACTCAGGTGATGTGCTTTGGAGGCTGAAGGGCACCACAAAGATCAGCCCTATTTCCATCTCCTGAGAATAAATATGGAATTGCCATGGTATCTGCACAAGGGCTTCACACATTGCCTCTACATTCAGCTACTACATTGTGGCACACTGAAAGTTAACCTGGCTCTTCCCTGGCTTCTCAAGGGAGAGAAAAGCAAAAGGAAAGGGAAAAAAAAAGCAAGGACAAAAAAGCATCTGTTTCTATTTTTTTCCAGAATCTTTTACTAAATCTTCTGATTATTTCAGAGAACAGCCCAACCGTGCCAAGGGCTTGGTTAAGACAACGAATACGGTTTTGGTGTGGATCACTGCTCCTCTCAAACGCTATTTGGAGATAGTCTCTTCACAAAATACAGCAAACTTCTAGCACAGTGTAGCACTTCACAATTTCTTCAACTGGAAACTCAGGAGATGGATGTAACTCCAGTGCTGTTGGCTCACTGCGAGTTTGGCAGAGAACCTCATTATTTCCTCCTTAAAGAACTGTTAAGCTCCACCCATGTAGGGCTCAGTAGGCAAAGCCACCTACATCCAAATTATGAAGCTAATTAACAAATGCTATTTTTCACATCTCAGTATTAATTTTTGCAAGACTAGGACTACTTGGAAACAAAATTATTCAGTATAACGCTGTACCATTACGATTACTCCAACACTGTTATCTCTGTATTTTGTATAAGTAAAATCTAGATGTGCGGTTAAGAGTTCTAAATAACTATTTGCAACAAAATTTTCCAGCAAAAACATTGTTAAATACCTTTAATTAGGTATATATCTTAATTATATTCTATTTGTTAAATACAGTATAAATATTGTGCAATATATATAGTTGAAAGGATTTTTAAAAGTCCTAAGCTACAGGGTTCTCCTAAGTAGTATTAACATCAGAAGTTACTCCTCAGATGGTAAAGATCTTACCGCCCACAAAAAATGAAGAAAATCTGCATTTACTCCTGTGTAAAGGCTTCTTACAGGAGACTGCTTTCAGAACGCTGTAAACTTTGTGTGCCATTTGAAGAACTTTCCGTGTTTTACCCTCATGAAACACAGTTTTGAAATTGGACAAGATGCTCATTATCATTTTCTCTTGTGTAGTCTTGACCAGATCAAAGAACAGGAAGCAAACCTTCCTCCTGAATCATGGCTGTGTGTTGGTGAGTTCCTGGTTATGCAGGCAGAGAATCCCAGAGCAGCTTTTATCACTAAATAACACAAAACCTTCCCTGGAAGAGCTCCCGGAATGTAGGAAGCCTTTTCCAGCTGTGGAACATCTTTAGTCGGGATTAGATGTTCTCTTTTTCTTGACTTGAGCAGAACTTCTCAGAGGATGCTCAGACTTCAAACAGACTTTTTCTCCACAAAGAGAAGTACTCTCACCATTTCTAGAAAATTCGACCACACTGGGAATTGGAACAGCATTTACAAGAAATGCACAGTTAGAAAATCAACATCTTTCCTTGGAAAGTGATACTAAAATAAAAACAGGGTGCAAACATCTTGCCTACAATATTTGGTATTACTGCTACTGGACTTGGTGCGTGGAAAATGGTACTGTTTACACGGCTTTGATAGCTACATCCTCATGGGTGAAGAGACACTCAAATACGTTTATGAAACATCACTGAAACAAACTTAGGGCTTAATTATCTTCTTGCCATTCCCTGTAACCAGTAAAAGCTTAAGCATACCCAAAGTTAAAGATGAAATTGGAGTAGCCAAGAAGAAAAGGAAACAAACGAACAAACAAAAAAAAAGTAAAAATGTCATTTATTAATTACTGACTTTTAATACAAGTCATTAAGTACCTGAATATCAGAATGATCTGTAAAGGAAAACATCTGAATAGATGATTACTTTGCAAATAAAGAAGCAGTTAAAGAGGGAACAAGGTAGACTGGTTGCAGGATAATTAAATTCTTCATGAAGAAAACAGCGTTGAAAATTAAACTGGGAGAACATTTGTAGCAACAGCTGAATTTAAATGTGTACACTTCACCTTCACTTTTTCTAACAATCAAAATATAGTAACTCTACTCAAACTTAGGGGAAAAAAAAAGAAACAAAAACTTTGCTTTATTCTGCAAAAAATAGTGAAAAAAAAATTATTTATTTTTTGCCCTTTATGGACACATCTTTTTGATATCTCCCAGGTTTTAAATCTTGGTCTGTGCTCCTCATTGTCCCTCCCTCTGCCACACTACCAAAAGTTCTCCATTCTGAACACATTCAATTATCCTCCAAAATGCACCATTTTCTACTTCTCCCAAACTTTCTTACTGCTCTCAGGCCAGCATACAGAACAAAGGACACCAGAAACAAAAGGCTTTTCTTTCAACTGCCTCTAAAAGGCAGGGCATGTCCAACTAAAAGAAAAGTACACAATACTTGCATAACTGTGAAAACTCACACTACCACATTTAAAAGAGGTTTCAGAAGGCAAAACAGTTATTTTGCAGCATTTTTCCTTTTTTTTTTTTCTGTTGATGAGGTTGTAGGACAAGTCAGATTAGAAAAATTCATTATTCAAATGTCTCACTGTTACCTGACTGCACGTTTACAATTAATTGAAACTATTCAATATGCATTAAAACGATGATGTATTTTTTTGTTTCACACTTCAATGACTACTGTGAGTGAACTGCAGCCTCACCTGCTGCTGGCCTCCCTCTGGTAGCTGTGGGACCACATCCCCTCAGGGCAGGTTACCACCAAATGGTTCCATCCTAAAGCTTTGCAAAAAACAGTTTTCATGAATTTAATCAGGTTTGTTTTTGTTTTCTTTTTTTTGGGTTTTGTTTTGTTTTTTCAGTGTGTATGTGCCAGTGGCATTTCAGAGTGATGAGGAGACAGCAACTCCCATTTCCTGCCACAGGTTTTTCAGAGTCCTTCCACACATCTCTCCCCAGACTCAGAAGGGAAAGGACAAATCCAGCGGCATTCAGTGGTTAAACTTCAGTTCACAAGCAGCTTTGGTTATTTTTTCAGTGTAGTGTTAGTAGTTGTTGTACATACGTTTTTTTAACACAAGAAAGAAAATTCGTTCTGTGGATGGCAAGAAAAAGCTCCCGGTTTCCTACTCCAGTTTTGCTGCTAAATTGCTTTTTCAGCTCAGTCATGTTTCCCTTTCCTAAACTGATTCATTTTCAATAGTAATCACCCGATAAGAGACCCACATTTTAAGAGAATACAGGAGATCACAAGAGCAATCTGCATTAGACACACATCCACAGAGGGCTGTTTTCTTCATGCCAGAATTAACTTCATTGTGGCACAGCATAGCTTTTGTATTTGTAAAAGTACAACTTAAAGTAATACTTAAAATATCTGGAGAAAATCCTCCCTCTCTGTCCCACAAAGCCATCCTCCAAGGACCTGTTCCAAAGCGATGCCATTACTTAGCCCTCCTCTGTAGCCCACAGGGAAACTCCAGATCTGTGGTACAACATATGGTGTGGTTGTACCCTGTGAAAGCAGCAGTTTCAACTTTAATGAGATGAATTTTGAATTTACATAAATTCAGTCTCATGCAGAGTCAGCCTTACACTTGCCTGCTGTAGCCTGCAACCTCCAAGGAATCCTAAGCTAGAACACAACCCAGAAAATAATCTGTATCCCACAGCCACATCCAGTTTCAAGTGATGTCCTTTAAGTGGCTGATGAATGGACATTATTATAAAGATGTCTACAAGACAAGTCTATTGGAGGATCCTGAATAAAATAAAGACTTCAAATACCATTAAAGTTAATGAATTAGGTCAAGGCAGGTAATTTATCACCTGTCTGAACTGGAATCCAATCTGCAGCATCCTTTAAAAAAAGACACATTCAGATGAGGTAGTGCTCTCAGGGAAGTTCATGGTGAAGATAATCATAATTTAAATGAGAAAGTGCCTGCATAGTTTTTTGCAAAGTCTGACAAGGGATTCTGCGCAAAAGCAGCATGGTAAGCAAAAGCAAATTTCCTCAAATTAATTTGACCTTGATGAAAGGCACATATTTTTATCAATCAGACTTAACAAATATTGACTTTAGGCATTAACCAAAGGCATACATAAACATTCAGGTTGTTGAAACAGTTGTCAAGTTCATTTTCCTTCTGAAATCACAGTTTGCTGATGAAGATCAAACTGAACTTAACCTTTTAAAAAAACCTGCGGTGCCTCATAAAGCAAGAGTTGGATGGATTGGTCTTCTCTGTCTATCAACTGCTAAAAAAAGATGTGTCACACAGGCAGACTGAAACCTGGAGCCAGAGTGCTGACTAGGACACACAGAGAAATGACACTTGGTATAGCTGTAACCACACTGGGCCCCGTGCCATGGCCCATCCTCCTTCAGCAGCACCAGCTGGAGGCTCTGAGAGCACTTCTGCTTGTGAGTCCCCTTCACCACGGAGGTTTCACTTCCACGGGAAGGCCAGCAAAGCAGCTTGCTCGAAGGAGCATCTTACGGGTCACCAAGCAGAGGACTTGCCTAAGAAAAGACTAGCAGTCACTGTTTAATTTTCAAAAATCTGAAAGATGAAAAGACATTTTAATGGTACTTTGTATTCTCCACTCTTAGTGGAGGAGGGAGGGGAGGAGCTCGTGTGCAACGGGGCTGTCTTGTTTCAAGTCACTCTAACAGAATTTGAATGAAGAATCAACCTCACCCTGGGAGAAACAAGATTCCCAACACATCTCCGCAGTGCCCAGGCACTCACTGAGCAGGTACAAGGCCTGTCCTGCCAAGTGGGGCACGAGATCCAGGCTAAGGCTGGGAGTCCCTGCAGGAAACACTCCCCACCTGAGAGCAAAAGCAGCTCTTCCCTCCTCTGAGCCCAAAACCTTCTCTGAACTGTCCGGTTCCCTGGGAGAAGGCAAGAGCAGGGACCACAGTGCAGCCAAGCATTTGCAAACATTCCTTAAGGTGAGCACGAGACTGGACTTGAGTACAAAAAGGCTTTTTCTGCACCACAGTATTCAGGCATCTACTTCGTGTCATATCCAGCCTTCACCAAAGAAACACCTTGAGGCGTTTCATGGCTATGTTGACATTTCAATTAAGTTGCATTTAAATAGGTTTTGCTGTGCCGAGTCTTATGTCTTGCTAAAACACTTCCCCTTCTAAAAAAACAGCTACAGAGTTATTTACTAAGGTAAATTCTGACGGGGAATGTACCAAAGAAGCAGCAAAGCAGAAAGTCACAGTATTTGCCTCCCCTTTTTAAAAATTCTCTTTGTCTCTCCATTTTTCATCTGCTCCATGACTGGAGGCTGTGCACAGAGAGCACTGCAAAGACAGAAGCAGAGCTCCATAAGGAATCTTCAGAATGGATTTTGTGTGAGAAACGGCAAAAGAAGGTTTCTTTTCTCCTAGAACTGGCTGTAAAATGAGCTGGAGATCAGCCTACCTGCTGGAGTGGCCAAAAAGGGTCCAGGCCAACATAAGAAATCGGTGAACAGCCTGGGAATGAAAGGCTGTAAGTAACTCAGGGAGCCACTCAGCCAACCAAGTACACCAATACTCCTCCCTCAAATATTCTTGAAGCTTACAGGAAGCAATAGGAGCAAAGAACTGGCAGATAAAAATTGCCTCCATAATTTAGCAGCCTGTCTGTAATGACTGACTTTTCCACAAGCCATGGAAACGTCAAAGCCTCTGCTCGCAGAGTCTGCTGAGCTCCCTTAAACAGCTCGTGCTCAGCGAGCCCCCAGGAACCTGCGGGCTCCTGAAACACCGAACAGCTTCACACTCTTTGAAGAAAGAAGAAAAACTAAGAGTCAGTTAAGTTTTATCACTGTCTCCTCTTCCACCTATTCCTGGCTCAGGAAAGTGACAGTTGGATAATGCCAGACTCTCTAGGTATAAAGGATTTTTTCCTAGCACAGCCTGTGCCTCTCTGCTGCTTTAGCTGTTCTGCAAGTGACAAATGCTACAGAGCCTGAATATTCCCCTCCATGTATATTTAAGATTTGTACTAACTGCTGTTTATCCAGAGAAAGTAATGGCTTTGAATCCTGATGAAAATTATAGCATGATACAGGCCAAGTTTTTACTGAATCTGGTTTTATGAGAAAGAATAAAACAAGTGTGCAGAGCTCTTCAGCAAGTTATACTGCTCACTTTTTTCATACGCCTAGAAATATTTGAGGCAGTGTGAAGGTGATCTCTGGAGGATATATGCAATACCCACTGTTACCCTTACAATCCCATGCTGAAACATCATTGCCAAAAATAGCCTCCTAAAGGTGACACTTCTGTAAAAGATGTCACAAGTTGCAGCAAGAGCCTCAGGAGTATATAAGCCATCTTTACAGTGCTACTGCACATATATTTCATGAGTTTTCCTTTTCCTATTTGATATTCCTTTTCCTATTTTACAGAAAGCTTTTAGGTTTGGAGCCTATTTTCGACACATACAGTTGAAAAACCTCATTATTATATGAATGTGAATATATCTACAGAACAGTGGGTTTGAGCAAAAAAAAGGGAATCTGGAAGCCAAAGAGAAAGTGACCACTTTGTACCTTTCCAAGGCAAAGAAAGCAGCTACTGCAACAACAAAAAAACCCAAGAAACCAAAAACATCATTTAATAAAAGAAGACGAAATACAACCAATTCCCCACACAGCTTCATATGAAACAAGTAATGAACAGATGTTAGCACGGGTACTTGTGCAAAGATTCTCATCTGTGTGTTCACTTTTTCAAAGTATCAATACCATCATATGATTTCTATTGCAGCATCTCCCAGAAACTGGCTTTTCACTACAGTGACCACTCATTTCAGCACTGACCCGTCCTTCTCAGCACAGCTGAGGCTCCAGACCTGATTCAGATTTTGAGGAATATTATCCAGTAAAATCCTATAGAATATTTATATAGAAAATGCTTATTATTATTCAGGTGACATAAAAGCTGTTGTGGGACCTAGAAGTGATGCTAATTTTAGATCATATTTCCAACTGAAGCGAGCAGCTTCTTTTATTTTATATTTTATTTCACTTTCACTTGCTCTACTTGTCACTGCAGTAGGTGATTCAGGTACAGGATGCAGATGAGCTGTAGGATATTAGCTGCTGGTGTAAGAAACATTTCCACAGTTTTACTACAATGCTTCAGACTCATTTTGCATACACAACCATTACGATAAATTATGAGGGGAAAAGCAACCTTGAATGGTTAAACTAATAAAAAAGGAATTGTGTAAATTAGGAAGTATCAGCATATCCCACCTTATACCCTTTTTGCAAGGAGAGAGATACAATTTTTTAATAGCTTTTAGTACAACTAAGGAAAACTAACATTTTTTTAAACCTTGAAGAAAATAGTCAAGAAACAGAAATTTTAGCTTTCCTTCAAACACAATTGCCTCCATTATCAAACAAAACTATTATCCTACTAGAAGTCCCTGCCAATCAAGTTGCTGTAGGCTTTTTTGAGACAACGGAAAAAATTATTAAAAACAAACAAACTAACAGACAACATCAAAAAAAAAAAAAAACCCATAACACCTAGGAAGTGTTTTGTTCTGCACTGATTTAAGTATAGGGCATTTAATAGTGGCTACCTTTGGGGAAAAAAAAACAAATTCACAACATAAGACTCAAGTAGGATTCATACACATCCTCTTATACTGATGCTAAGGATGAATAATATTAACGATGATCAAGTTCTCTGTTTCCGACATGGCTGGTTTGCAAACAAAACGTACAGGTTATTCTGAGGAGATGAAAGCACTGCAGTGATGAAGGGAAAACACCCCGCTGGTTGTGCAAGTGGATGCATCTTTATACTCTGCTGAAATGCTGTGGAATTCAAATCATGCCTGTTCTCTCGGAGGTCAGATTGCCACGGCTCATGTGCTCTACAGACCTGGGGGTGTGATGTGATTATTCATCCTCTGTCCCAACATGAACACAGGAGAAGTCTACCCCTTCCCCTTCACCAGGTTACTGGGAGGACATACAAGGTTTGGCTCCCACAATATTTTATTGAAAAGACACATAATCCTACAGTTCTTTCCTCTTGGCAGAGCAATTCTTGTCTTTAATAAGCACAGCAAGTCTCATGATAGCCACACGGACATGGAAAAAGGTTGCAAAGAATTACATTTACTTTACTACTCCATCTACTCCTCCTAATACACCTACAGTACATTGCTACTACCACCTGTGACTGCACTGTTATGATCCACCCAGTTGTAAGGAAGAAGATGTTGGTTGACCTCTGGGATTTACCCAAAAATATTTAAACCAATTGCTAATCATCATAGTAATTTCAGCTCCTAGGAGTAAGGATAAAATGAAAAGGAAAGTCAATTTCCTTGTAAGAATGAGGTAGAGTATCAAGCAGAGATGTGCCAAAATTCAGGCTTCACCTTTTAAAAGCAAAACCAGGTCTTTATTGCAATATAAATGAGAACAAAACTGGGATTATACTTGGATGAAAGGACTGGTAAAAAGACTCCCAATTAAAATTATACCAGCAATGTGTCAACCAGTAAGAAATCCAATTGTTCTGCAGCCCCCAGCTGCCTACCAGGCTCAGCTATCAGAAAAATACAACTACATCCAAAACTATTTCCAGAAATTCGTATGGAGAACTTCTAAGGGACCCGTATTACTTTTCCTAACTTTTTACAATGTATCATGTTCTCTGAAGTGCCTTTATTAGTGCATTCAGAGTTTTAATAAATTGAGAGATCATCCAAGATCAGAGATTTACTTTCTTTCAAGCAGCACCTCCAAAAACCCTTCCTACATTCAGAAGTTCAAACCGAATACTGACTATCACAGTGTGCTCTTCCTGACCTGAATATTTCAAATTCAGTTTTCTAATGAAAATCTCCCATCAAACACTTTTTTTATTTTTTATTGACAGTGGCGCTCTCCTCAGAACAAAGCGAACGACACCTCGAGAATAAGAAAGTGTATCTGCAACCCTTCCATATTTTACTGGTGACAAAAGTTCTCTGACTTCATGCTTCTTCCATACAAAAAAAACCTACAGGGAAAGCTGTGCCATTAAAGTCATAGGAGAATCAAGAGTGCAGTAAGAGCCCATTATTGCTGCTAATGAGGCTGATACCGCTGCGTTGAGTTGCTCTTTGGCGGCTGCTGCTCCACAATTGAGGCAGCCTGATGGACTCAGAGCCGATTGTCAGACACCCAGAAGGCAGCACAGGCAGGTCACAGGTCTGGGCAGCACCAGGCACGTGGGGAAAGCCAGCAGAAGAAAGATTGTTTGGAAAATAGGAAGTATGCAAATGCCTTGCCTTTATCTTAGCAGAGTTAAGTGTCTGACGGAGGAAAGCTCTGCTGTTAAACCCCAGGACGGCTCCTGTGCTCCACCCAGGTCTCTGCAGCCTATTCCAACCTCCCTCAGCCACTGCAATGGAGCAGGGGGATGACTTAAAGGAGCTTTCAGAGCCAAGAGTCACCTCTTCCCATGAGCACCCTGAGATACAGCTCACGCACACATCCACATCCACCCAACCTGTGCAGCTCCCAGCTCGGCCTAAAACTCTGCGGTTTAAAATACAACAATCGTAACTTCACATTTTCAGACGGCACCATTTGTTACAGGACGGGTGTCTGCTGCGTGTTTTATCTTCTGCAGATGGAAAATTTACAGCAGCTCTTGAAAACGTTTCTGAGAAATTCAAGGAACTCCCTACCGACTTCCAGGGTAAAGCAGCTCCCATAAATTGTTGCCCGGTGACACCAGCACACCGGTACTCGGTGAGGGGAGGCAGGGTTCTCACAAGCAGCAGGTGACTGACTGTGCTCATAAACAGCTCTCACAAAGTAAATTAACCAACGGAGGCACAGTCATGTGGGGAAGGCCACACTGAACTCAGTATTCTTGTTTTCACTGGAGGAGTAAGACAGGGTAAGCACTGCCATGTCATGCAGGTCAGTGAACTAATATAAAGAATTATTGGAACATACATACTACAAAAATAGTGCTATTCATACCCAAAGCATGACTCAAAACTGGAAAAAAAGAATCCATAAATGTCTAAGTGTGTATTAAAGATAATGATGTCTCCCATGATTCCAGAAATCACTTCACCTGTGGTTTTATTTTCCACAACTGATGGACATAGGTATATTGATAAAGAAGTATTTATTAGCTAAACTTACAATTTAATTCCATATTTTAACAAATTAACTTCAGATTAAATTATTTAATTTCATTCTTTAAAGATAGAGGCAGCAAATATAAGAGGTCAGTATTGATAAAAATCTGTGGAAAAGCAACTGAAAACTGGGGAAAAAACAACTAGTAGAACACCAAAAATCCCAAGTTAAGAGACTGGTAAAGTGACAATTACAGCTGAAAAATAAAAAAGCTAATGTATTTCCATGATCTCCCATCTCTTTCAAGAATTACTGTATCCCTCGATACAATCTCTTTTTTCCTTCCTTTAATGAAATGCCATTCAAAAGCCCTTCAAGATGAACAACTGGTAGCAGCTGCAATATTCTTTATATTTTTAAAAAGAGATGAGATGACCTGATTGAAAAATGCTGGTCATAACAATAGCTTTGTCCCATCTTTTTCTTTTTTTTTATTCCCCCCAAAGGAGAAAAGTGCTCCCTGACTGAGAAAAGAGTGGGCACAAAGCGGGTTCTCCTAATCACTCAGAGGTAACAAGTCCCAGCTGAGCTCTACCAGGCAACAAGCTTTCTATTTTCCTTCAAAGAAAGGGAGGTAGACCTCATTCAGAGAATTTAGAAGTTGGATGATTTTTTTATTCCCCCTTGTGAATAGAAATGGCTGCACAATAGGCTGACTGATGCTGCAGCAGCTCTTCAGAGCCATATTGGGTTCCCTGTGCAAGAGAAGAAGAACTTGGTACGTCTTCTGCAGGAAACAGACACCTGTGGACACCCAGGGGCTCTTCTCAAACTGGTCAGTACTCCCAGTCCTACAGTCAGTATTAATAAACCTGAATTTTGATCTGTTTAAAGTTTTTTTCAGAACAGATGAGAGCTATAGTTCTATAGTTTCAAGTACTATAATCTGCAAGGGGAAAAAAAAGAAAAGCCAATGGATAATTTGGGCTGATTTCCCTTGACCCTGACACGGAATGACACCGAACACAAAGCCTGGGGTTAATTTGGATTTCATAATTTAATGACTGGAGCCTGTCAGTCAGAGAGGAAATGTGTTAATAAAATCAGCTCAGGTGCAAGAGGGGATTAGGACTCCTTTCTCTGTTTGGGACTGCAGTGGGCAAAGGTTATCATTGAGAATATTCAAACTAAAAGATGCTGATAAAACAGCTTAGCATGTTTAGCAGCTGCTGCACAAACACAGTAATCATTGCCACACTGAGCACAGAATCAATCCATAGAATTACTTCCAAATGCCTGCCAGGGTGTTCTCAATGTCAGCAGGGAAGCTTTGTCTGAAACGCCAGAGTTGTCATCCCAGCAGCTCTCGCGCTCACTGCCCTCCCCGACACTTTCTTCTCTCTCTGAAAACTCTGTTTGGCCTCCTGCTTTTCTTCAACTGCACTTCTTCATCTGCCCTGTTCCATCCTCTCCATCACATAGTTTGAACACAAGGGGGACCAGCAGAATTAATTATATCTTAGGCTGCTCCCTTAAAAAAAACCTAAAAACAAACAAACAAAAAAAAAAAAAAAAAAACCCACCAAAAAACAGTGGGCAAAAAAAGAAAGACAAATTTTATGCAGAAGACTTTTTTTTTTCCCTCCACCTTCAGTTTCATAAACAAAATCTGTGGCTACTTTCTACTCCGCTCTTCACCTTTGCAATTCAGTAATTTTCTTCTTTCAACATTTTTTTCCCCAGTAAGTAATTTGAATTTTTTATTAGTTTTGTAAGCTTGCAGTTACTAATATAACTTCTAGGTCCTCTTGTTATTTTGAATTTCTCTCAGTCTTATTTTTGAGTCTCTGTGGCTACTGTATCTTCTCAGCATTCAAAAAAAATGTCTTTTATGTGTCTTCATAAAACTTTTTTCAAAGAATACGCTGCACTTAATAAATTTACAATTCAGTGCATCCCAAAGCAAAGCACCAAGAGTCAACAAGTCAATCAAATAAGAACTTTAAATTACAGAATTAATCAACTTTTACTTTTGATTTGAAGTAAACTAAAGCAAAATTAATGTGGTAAAAAATTCCACGGAAGTCTTTCATCAGCAAATTCCACTTAAAGAAGCTGAAGAAATAAGAAAATGAGATATTAAAACAGAATGAGTAATTGAGTGGAAAACCTACAATTGAGTGGGTACCTACAAAAAGAAAAGCAAATGGAGAGGGTTATCGTACCTGGGCGGGGATAATGTGCACACACCTGTTACTTATATCTAACACTTTGGTAGCAGAACTATTATAATCCATATTTCATCCTTGAGGAAAAAATAAAACAAACCCCCTCACCCTTTCCATGCTATGCTGCAATATTTAATTGCCAACTCTAAACTGTTTGCAACAACTCATTCCTTAAGATCAGAGGTAAAAAAGAAAGTAAATTATTAAACCCCCAAATCTATTATGTCAGGTGGCATGATGAAAAAAAATTCTTTTTAAAAAATAGTTACAAGCTCTGGTAAAAATCTTTAAGACTACTGAATAACTTTAAGTAAATGTCTTCATATAACCATGTCTTTTAGCTTTTTATATAGATTTTTCCTCTCCTACATCTGAATCATGCTGGAAACAATGCACACGCAGTAAAGAAAATCGGGAAAATATTAAACAGAAATCCAACGTGAAGAACAACACCAGCTGCAGAAATAATCTAAGTTCTTATGTTTAGGTTTCAATATCCTTTTAAAAGATAGAGAACATGTTCACTTACTTGAACATACTTTATTGAACTCTGAGATCACATTATAGGAGCTACACAAGATAATAACTATAGTTGAAGACACAATAGTGGTCCTGAAATAGGAATAGAGATAGGGAGACAGAGAGACGGCTCAATCTGGGAAGATCTAGTACACAATTGGAGTTGTAGTGTGAAAACTTCCATTTTGGTGACTCTTCAGCCAGTCCCATGCAAAATTACTGCTAAAACAATGTTTATTGTTGGTATAACTCTGCTTTTCTACACCT
Organism: Picathartes gymnocephalus; assembly: GCA_013390045.1. Classification (NCBI taxonomy): domain Eukaryota; kingdom Metazoa; phylum Chordata; class Aves; order Passeriformes; family Picathartidae; genus Picathartes; species Picathartes gymnocephalus. The sequence goes on from WEKY01032215.1 coordinate 134,150, forward strand.
CTGTACAACTGAGTTTCTAAATCAGAAGTATAAAAAGCACAGTTTCTCAGCCAGCAGCTTCCCCCTGTTAGCAAGTGTGCAGGCTCCTGAACTTCTACTGTCACAGAGACTTGGAAAGCTCTGCATGGTGCAGGCTCACAAGTCAAGGCAGACTGCCTGGATTTTCCAAAACAGCTGTATTTGAATATTACTTTAGGAGATCAAGGTTTAGAATGGAGTGTGGTATTTTTTTTTTCTTTAACAGAACACCCTGTCCTTCATGGCTGGAATGGAAAAAATTGACTCGATCATCCAGCAGCATCAACTGGAATATTCTTACAACCCTAAAAAAATCAGAAGCTGGACAAGCCTATGGGAAGACGTTGAGATAGAGGTGGATTATGACTAGAAGGAAAGGAGATTTAGAGGATAAAAAGGACAACTTGAATGGTCAGAATAAAATGCAGCTGGCAGAGGAGGCAGTTTATACACGTATGTGCAATCAGAACTCTGTGGTGGGCTGGTACCTGCCCACTGCCTCCTGATAACACGAGCCTCAAGAATCCTCCCAGGAATCTCCATCTCCAGGATTCTGAGGTTTGGGACAGCGGCAGCTCTGATCCTCTGGGAGGGTCACAAAAGGCAGCCCTTGAGCAGGAGCAGACTGGCAGGGCCAGGGGCTGGTGCTGAGCTCACCTGCAAAGCCACAGGAGCTGCACGGAGCAAACGGCACCAGAGCCAGCAATCCTGCAGAGCGGCTCCTTTCTGCATCTCCCTGAGGACTGTCACTCATCCTGATGAGAACCCTAATGACCCTCATTCCAAGCTGCTCTTGTTCGTTCCCTGTGTATTTCAGGAATACCAAATGCCAGTTTTTTTGCCTCTAAGCATCTTACCCTTAATGTCACATTTTTCTGCACATTTCTTTGTTTATTCATTTGGCTCATGGTGCAACTGACTCTAGCCTAGACTCATGCCCTGCTCTTCTAACAACTTCTTTAGTTTTCATTTCTTTTATTGCAGAATAACATTTCCTTAAATATGAACATCCATATTTCACACTTGACATGAAATCCTGGAAAAAACATAAAATACCCATCCTACCCAAGAGGACAAGATGAGATGGGTGCTGAGACCGAGCTTTTACCAGGAAAAGCTGCTGCCTCTACAAGTTCCTCTTTGTCATTGGATTCCAAACCAAGAAGCCTAAGTCACTAAATACTATAATAGATGATTTTATTTTTATTAGTTTGATTTCATTTTTTTGTAAAGGTTTGTGTTGAATTGGTATTTAAGCTTAAAAAAACACTCAGAAATATCCTTTATAACACTGCTAAATACTTACAAAGGTTGGACTCGATAGTCTTAGAGGTCTTTTCCAACCTTAGTGATTCTATGATTGTATACCACATCACATTAGAATTATTTTGACAATATAATATTTTGCTTGTATTTTTCCTTGTGGTAAAATACTTTCCCAGCTGGTGTCACTAGAATAATTATCTTCTACTAAGACAAGTGTCCTTTGTTCTGAGATGGTGTTTTGGGTTTAGTTTCAATAATTATGCTGGTCACAGATTTGAGGTCCTTGCAGTAAGATCTCAGGTACTGCGGTGACTTGTGCAGGAGCCTCATCAGCACAAAATACATTTTGCCACATAAGAATATTATAACTCATTATCTACATTTCTCTAAATTTTAGTTTCTCTTTGGGCAATGAACACTTTGAAAAAAATAATTCTGTGGACTAAATATTTTAAAACATGTAATGCGTGCTACCCTGTGGCTACTCAACATAGATATAAGCTTATTATACAAATTATTATTTTTTTGCCAGTAACTCAGGGCAGAATTCCCTTTAACTGTAATTTATACATTTTCTTGTTGATGCAGGAATAACTCAATTTCTCTTACACTAAAAATATAGTAGAGATGCACCTCTATTTAAAAAAGCAGCAGATATTTTTTCTTGACTGCATTGAATGTAAGTAGGGGGCAGATTTAACATATAATCAGAATCCTCTTTTACAGACTTAGATTTTATACCAGACTCCCTTTTGAAGTTGGGATGAGGCATATTGGATCTACCAAAAATTGGTATGAAGTGTTAATTAATAGAGGTGATGCTAATGAAATATAAATATTCTAGCAGCATAATGATAAAGAAAATGACTTTCAGATAATTTTTGGATCATGCTTGCCAGTACCACATTAAATTGTGCTGCACTTTAAAATTTCCCTTTTGCTTGCCTAGATGTCTGATAGCAGCTTAATTAGTAGCTTACATGCAATGAGAAAACATAATTTCTTAGCCTTTTTTAAATTCTACTTTTTGAAATGTTACTTGCACTAAAAGTTCCTTTCTAGTTTGGTGTTTGCAGCCTGGAAACTGAGAAGTTGGGCCCAAGCTCCAAATGGTTGGGACTGAAGATGAATGAGGAAAACAGGAAGAAGCACAACCAGAAGAAAAACTATTAGGAAAGGACACAAAGTGCACATTTTCCCTCTCCTTTCTCCCCATTCACACAAAAACCTGTTCTGACATTAAAAGAAATCATTGCAACGAAGCAAAGGGTCCTCGTTACTTCTGACGAGTGAGTCTGTCTAACTTTGGGACAAATGAGCAAATCTAAGGCATTTCCGTTTCATTTCCCGAGGACTAAGGACACTCCTTAGAAAGGTCTCCTATTATATTTCAGAAAACTCCCTATTTCACTAAAAAATATAAAAAATTATATATCATCTTGGTTTTCCTTTGGTCCATAAGATGCAGCGTAAAGTGAAACCATTTCAGCAAGTTCACTTTTCCAACAGCTAAAATTTATGCCAGTATTTTACAATCTAAGGGAGTTTTTAAATATACCGTTAATGGTTATTTCATTTTCAAATGGAAATGGTGGAAGGCTCATCAAACTTACACTCCTGGGAGCAATTCTGAACTAAAACAGGGATGACCAGAAGATTCAACATAAATATTTCATCTCTTACTTCGTAGAATAATTGATAAATATCTCTATGACTTGATCACAGTAGTTAAGAGTGCTTTATAAATGAGCTTAGCAGCACCATGTCCATAATATGCAAGTAAAAAATTCTCTACCCCTTAGATCAAAACCCAGAAATTAAGATTTATGCTTAATAGTAATTAGTGGGAAACTACAGGATCTGACCCTGCTTGTTCAAAAATGACCACTGTCACTTTAAGTGAATAAATATTTACGTCTGTGCTGGTTCCAGTAGATTACTGAATGAAGAAAACTGAGTATTTGATAATTTTCAGTTTTTAATTGAATATTCATTGCACTTTGTCCAACACTTCGGCAGATATACTAAATCAAAATTCCTGCTGGAGTTCTACTGAGTGTGCTTAATTGATAACACCGGCTAATTAAATTTACAACTTCTATGCATATTAATTCTCCATTTTTATTTTGGTACTCTGAAACTCCATCAAACTCCTACTAATAAAGGATGCAAACATGGGTATGTAGCTGTTTCTGTTGCTTAGTGTACATGTGGAGTTTCAAAGCACAGAACCTAGAACTTAAAATAAAATGGACACCTTTTGAACTCACTTGGAATATAAAACACAACCTCAAAAAGCCAAACTTCTGAACCTACAGTGATCAAAGCTGTGGTTTACTTGTAAAGACAATTATTTGAATTTTTTTATATAAAGATACATGTTATCATATATTAGAAGCCTTAGGGATATGTTTAAATGTACAATATTCACCTTACAGTTTTCTTCCCCTACAAAGAATTACAATGCACAGTTTTCACTGACAGTGAAGGATGGATTCTCTCTGGATTGACCCAACTAAAAACATTTTGTGACTTCATCCCCATGTGATTTTTAATCTAACTTTGCATATAGTGAGATTCAGAAAAACTTCCCAATCTGTGGATTTGTCCTTAGAATGCATTCACAGGTGGTTGAATTATTTTTTTTCTGTATTGATCTGAGGCTTCTTGTGCACAGAAGAATTCAATGAAGAGGGCCACATCTGTATTGCTGTAATTGTCACAATCACTCTCATTTTGCAGCCACAGCTCTGATTGCACAAGTTTCTATTGGATAAAAATAAAACTTTTTTTTTTTTTTTTTTAAAAGCTCATGCCTATTTGAGATCAGCATCATCTCACACTATCTTGAAGGAAAGAAAAGCAACAAAGACCAGAAAGGACAAGAAACTCTTGGGTTCAGAGCAGCAGCAGGACTCCCTCCCACTGGTGCTGTACCTTTGGCTGCCCACCGGCACATTCCAAACCTGGGATTGTATTATTCACACAAAAAGCTGAGATATTTGACAGCAGCTGAGGGGAAAAAAAAGGAGTTGTAGGGTGAGTGGGAGATGCAATTTTTCTTGGATTATTTTGCTCTTTGATTTATCTTTCTATTTCGAAAGATATTTTATGTGCATTAAAAAATATTGTAAGTACTACAGCACCCCAAAGCAAAAAGATGTTTTCAAAACCGATTTAGACCATTAAATTCAACGAACTACTTTATCTGAAGTCAGAGAAAAGTGGCTTTGACAACCTAGAATAAAACTTGGATCTTTCAGAATGTTGTGTTAATAAGACTTGAATTTGATGGATGAATTTCGCTGACCTCACCATAAACCTTTTACATTATGGAGAAGTCATAAACAGCACTCAGCAAATGTGCTTGTTAAAGAGAGGAATGAATGTGGATACATTGGCTCTTATTGGCAAATCATTGCTTTGTTGGATTTCACTTTTATTTCTGAAATCCTGATGCACTTCAGGTCACTGAAAATAACCACCAGGCATTCCCAAAGGATTTCTCACAGTGTAACCCCAGTGAACTCATGCTGCTGTCTATTACCCACTCCAGATGTGGTGCCACTAAATAAGCTGAGATTTACAGACTTTGGGAGTAGTTAGTAAGCAGAAAGTAAAAACAAACAAACTATGTAGGTTTTGGTATCGTAAATTTTATCTAATTAAAGGAAAACTTTCATTACTGCTAAGATTCTCAAAGAATATACAAAATATACAACTGTTTGTCAAAAAATCTGTTTCCTTTCTTGGAAAGGATGAGGCCCACCTGTGTCAGCCCCTGAATTAGGCAGCAATAAGAAGTTGTAGTAGAAATCCTTCTGAGGGCTGCTAAAATTTATTCCTTCACAAGGGAAACCAAGTGAGGACAAGGCAAATGGACAAGGAGGAGGAGGACGAGCAGGAGGACGAGGAAGATTTTCCCTTGGCTCAGAGTGAGCTGCTGCCAGCTCCTCGGGGACTTTGCACAAATCCCCCCTGAGCCGAGGGATGGCAGCAGTGCAGAGCACGAGGCTTGGCCTCTCTGCTCCACCTCCATCTGTCAGGGTGGGCAGTCTCAAGGCATGACACCCCAAGTCTGGTGAAGGCTGTGGATCCTGCAGCTGTGAAGGAGGAGACGTTCAGGGTGCATCTCCTCAGTGCCTGGCCTGCTTAGAATCACTGATTGCATCAGACAACAAACAACATGGCTATGGCATGGCTGTGGAGGAAAAAGTTGTGGTTATGGAGGTCATGGAGGAAAAAAAATAAAATTTCTCAGAATGGATGAAAGAGGTTCATGAATTTCGGCAGAAAAAGGAGATCCAGATGCAACACTGTGGGAGATGCTTATCTTCCCAAAACAAAGGGCACACACTCCTTGTCTCCCCACCAGCCCTTTTTCTAATATTTTCCTCAAACAATGATTCCTGGCTCCTGCAGAGATTGGATCCTTGGCCAGATGGACCTTTGCAGAGAAGTTATTTTGGGGTCAGAATTAAAAGGAAAAGTTTCTCTCGTTGCCTTCTAATCCCCCTTACATTTACCTTTCTCAGTTACAGTACATAAAGCTATTGAATTAGCCAATAAAGGCCAAGTATTAAACCTATTATTTCTGCTCTTCTGAAGTTACACTTGAGAATAGAAGCCTTGGAAGAAGTTCTGCTTAATCCTTAGGGGGAGAAAAGGCTTATTTATAAAAAGTAACAGATGTAGCTAGATGAAAAGAAGCCAACCATACCACTTGAAAAAAGAGAAAAAAAAAAAA